>OY987318.1:21396063-21817210 GCA_963920655.1 Geranium rotundifolium | reverse complement strand
CCCCCCCATATTTCATAAAGTGTTACCGAGGTACATGGACGGAGGGTGACACGACTGTGAATATGGCAAGCCGTGTTGAGTGCCTCTGCCCAAAAGTGTGTAGGGATGTCTTTGGATAACATCATGACTCTAGCCATTTCTTGAAGTGTTCGGTTCTTCCTTTCAACAATCCTATTCCGTTGAGGGGTAATGGGAGCAGAGAGTTCTTGGGCAATTCCTTCAGCATCACAGAAGTTTGCAAAGCTTATGTTCTCGAATTCTCGTCCATGATCACTTCTGAGTCTCACAATTTTACCAATGGTTTCTCCTTTCTCTCTTCGACATAGGGATTCAAAAACAGAGAATGTATCTGACTTTTCTTGAATAAACTCAACCCAGGTGTACCTTGAGAAGTCATCCACACATACAAATATATATTTCTTACCTCCAAGACTTTCAACTTGCATAGGTCCCATGAGATCTACATGTAGGAGTTCTAGGACCCGGGAGGTGGTAAGATGTTGCACCTTCTTGTGTGACGCTTTAACTTGTTTCCCTATCTGACATTCTCCGCAGATTTTTCCTTCAATGATCTTTAAATCTGAAACTCCGATGATGGCTTTTTCAGATAGAATCTTCCGCATGCTCCTTAGATTTATGTGTCCAAGATTTTGGTGTCAGAGTTTGGTTTCTTGTGTTTTGGATATAAGGCATTGAGTAGATAAAGAAGTTGCTATTGGAGACCATAGATACCAGTTGTCTTGTTACCTAAGTCCAGTCATCAGTTCCTCTGGTTGAGTGTTCATTACTGCACACTTGTTACGAGTAAATTTGACTTCGAGGTCTAGATCGCAGAGTTGACTGATGCTTATCAAATTGGCAGTAAGGCCTTCTACTAGTAAGGCTTCCTTTAGGCAGGGTGAGTTCGGTAGGTTAAGCTTCCCTTTTCCTAGTACATTGGCTTTCACTCCATCTCCAAAGGTAACAAAGCAGTTTGAGCATGGTGTCAGAGTAATAAGAAATGTACTATTACAAGTCACATGCCGAGAGGAGCCAGTGTCGAAGTACCAATCGTTACTGGTAGAGGCTTTTAGTGAGGTGTAAGCAACGTTAGCCCTATAATGTACTTCCTTTACCCGTCATTCTTTTTGTATTTTGGGTTAGAGATGTACATTTTTCTCCCTCCATACTTGTCGATTTTAAGCTTTGACAGTCTTACATTTAACGGAGTTTTTTCCATAGAGGTGATAGCAGAATAGTCGAATGTGACCTCTATGTCCACAATTGTGGCATGTCCAATTATGTTTTCATTTCTTTGGAATGCCATGAAGGTGTTCCTTCTGAGGCAGAGTTCTACTGGATGTCTGTGACATATGTTGAGATATGTGATTGGTAGTTCTTTGAGGAACGAAAGTGGTCTTTGCTGTTGGAGCTTCTGTGGAGTAACCAAGTCCTTCCAGGTCGTTTGCTGATTTTCCAACGAATAGGATTTGGTTCAAGGTGTCAGTGCTTGGATTCATCATCTTGATGGACTTGGTCATGAGCTCAAGTTCTCCCTTTAGATGAGCTATTTCCTTCTTTAGATCAATGATGGTTTCGAGAAGTCTAGTCTTGTCTTCG
Organism: Geranium rotundifolium; assembly: GCA_963920655.1. Lineage (NCBI taxonomy): Eukaryota > Viridiplantae > Streptophyta > Magnoliopsida > Geraniales > Geraniaceae > Geranium > Geranium rotundifolium. The sequence continues at coordinate 21,815,611 of OY987318.1, read as the reverse complement.
TTGAGAGAGAGAATGATAGCATTATGTTTCTCAATGACTTGAGAGTCTTCAACCCACTTGACATACCAATCATTGTATGTGTTCTTGAGAGTCTCATCTGATAACTCGTCATCCGAGGTAGATTTCTTCATAGGTTTGGTGGATGTGGAGGCAGTGAATGCTACATGGTTGCTTGTTAGTTCTATGTCACTTTCTTCTTCTTCTTCTTCTTCATCATCCGAAAAGGATGCAATGTATCACTTCTTTTGTTTTTCAAGAAGTTAGTACATTTCCTCTGCATATGCCCATAGCCTTCACATTCGAAGCACTGAACCCCTCTTATGGCCTTTTTGCCTCGTCTTCCTTCTTTGTTCTCACCCTTCTGAAACTTTAGCTGTGGTTTGTCTCTAACATCTTGTGAGACATTCTTTCCAACCATTTGGTTGAACCTTTTCATGACTCGATTATAGTTCTTGGCGAGCATAGCAATGATGTCGTTAATATCGTTGTCAGAGTCTGAAAGTACTTGCTCCTTCTGGGCATGAGTGGAGCTTTTGAAGGCTACGCCTTTATGCTTTTTCTCCATGGTTGGTAGGGAGAGCTCGTAGGTCATAAAGGATCCCATGAGTTCATCGAATTTCATAATTTTTAGATCATGGCATTCTTTTATGGCAGTGATCTTCATCTTGAATCTAGAGCTTAGAGCCCTAAGAGTTTTTCTGACTAAATCTTCATCAGTCATTAGTTTTCCCAATGAGTATGACCCGTTGGCTAGATCCCTAATCTGCACATTGAACTCAACTATGGTCTCGTCTTCTTTCATAGAGAGAGCTTCAAAATTAGTGGTGAGATATTGTAGTTTCTGCTCTCGGACTTTGGAGGTTCCTTCATAGGAAGTGGCAAGAGTATCCCATGCTATCTTGGCACTAGTACACGTGTTGATAAGCCTAAAGACATTCTTGTCTACTCCATTAAATATAGCATTGAGAGCTTTAGAGTTACCTAGGGTTGCTTCATCTTTTTCGTTGCTCTACTCTTTCTCAGGTTTTAGATCGGTTTGATTTCCTTGAGCATCAACATAATGAGGTTCTTTCCAACCATTGACAACAGTCTTCCAGGTTTTGTTATCGAGAGATTTCGTGAAGGCACACATTCGTGCTTTCCAATAACCATAGTTAGTTTCATCGAGCACTGGTGGTCGATTGATCGATCCTCCTTCCTTTGAGTCCATATTAGCTACACAGAATCTTTGCAGGAAATCACCTAATAATTTAAGGTGTCTCCTCTGATACCAATTGAAATTCTGTTAAGTAGCAGGGACAAGATGTCGAACCTAATGTCGTAACGTTTGGTTCGACAACTTGCTCAATCACAGTTTATGGACAGTAAATAGTAAAGTAGTAAACAAAAGACACAATATGTTTACCCAGTTCGTGACTCCGCACCTACGTCTGGGGGCACTCTGTCAGTGGAAAGGTTTTCACTATTCGGTAGTCAATAGTACAACTTCAAGCATCAACTAGCAATCACACAAGCTATTGTCCTAAGCTACTAGAGATCTCACCGTGAACAACCTCGACCAGGGACTCCCCATGTCTTTAAGAACGTCTCAATTCCAGCCTTTGAGCAAGCCTATGCTCGGTTGCGTTGTCTTCGACAATCTTCTTCGTGTGTCTTCAATCACAAACAAAACCCAATAGATTATCTACACTCAAATCTTCTCGACTTTATGTATGTAATCGAAAGCGTCCTCTCTAAATAGACCAGCCTCTCAATCCGCTTCGTTTTACACGGTTAAGTGCTCTGTCAATTTAGCACAGAGAAAAGACTGAGTTGCTAAGGGGGTAGCGCCTGCATTTATAACAACTCATATTGCCTAATCGGATTCCTATTCCGATTAGGAAATCCCTTGCCGCCTTTCTTTTCTTGACAAGTGACAAGTTGGCGTTGCCGCCTTCATTAACTCTTGCTTGCGTGTCTTTCTTCCAGCTGGACCTTGCCTTAATTCGTTTATGCTTTGACTACTTCTCGCGCACATCTTTTGTGAGTAAAACAGGAAGTCTTCGATGTCTTGCCTATAACTGCGAGTATCATGTCGCACTAAATGCGTTGCAACATGTTATCCGACATCTTGACTTTGCGCTGAAAAATATGTCAATACTAAATATAGTAACATGAATACCATACAATTAAATTTGAGCTCCACAAACTTGACATGATTGGGTCAAGTTGGATCCCCGTGGAGAGTTTAGCTTGTGATGAAATATTGTTTCTGGGCGTGGGTATGCAGTTAAGGGAGCATATGAAAATCAAATATACTTTTTCAGCGATATGCTAGATTTCACATGTCAAGACATAAAAGATTGTTTTGACAATAATATATTTACCTTTGAGGATAGCAAGTTCAAACCTCTAGGGTAGAAATGCAATTCGCAGATAATTTGGTTAACGCTTGACCGTGTTGATGCCGGTTTTAAAATGATCAGTCCCTGCCTTATTGCTTCCAAGACTTTTCTAATTGAAATGGAGGATGTTATTTTCCAAAGGTACACTAGCGTTTACATATACATATTACATTGCTTTCTAATTTTAATTAAAGTGAAATTTCTATTTTACAAGCATATATATTATATATTTATTGTCCTTGACAGGGATATACTTTGGATTGCTCTATTTTATTTTTTGTGTTCCAACATCCCTAAGTAGAGTGGACGTTAGTAAAATATTAAGAATATACTTTATACTTGTCAGTATGATCGATCAGGCAGAATAGTCAATTTAAAATGCAAACATGGCACTATTTATCTAGGCATGTATTAACTAGAGTACATTATTAAGAAAGGAAAGTTATTTCTCCAACTTTTTGTACAACTAGCATGAACCTTTATAATACAATCACGGCGGATTCACTGGGACAAGAAGTCCTCTCGGCTTGAGAATTTAAAATACTTTAAAGTAAATTTTTATAATATATATGTATAAATGTTGTCCAAAACTATTCAAAAAGTTATTTAGTTGAGTAGGAAACAACACTTATATTTACCATGAGTTTACGGGTTTAAGTCTTGTTGCTTACAGTTTTTTATAAAATAATATATCAGCTGGGTTGGGTCATTTAAAAAAAATCAATTTAGTTTTTAAAAATTTAGAAATTCTCGATTTCTACAAAACAAGCTGGGTTTTGAGTAGTATTGTTGTATTAAATAATATAAATAAGAGGCTTTCGACCTCTGTTATAGATACCTTACAGCTGACTAGTTTAGCTATTTATTTTAATTGTATCTGAGTTGTATTAAATTTTTAAAGACGCATAACACCTCACATAGTCCTAAATTTAGGTAATTGGTATTTATATATACATATATATATATAGTCAGAAATTTCACAAAAATAACGTCGTTCATGTTTTTTCAACCTCCAGCATCTACGATCTTTATTCATTTCTCACTTAATATTGCCATATCCTTTACCTACGGAACTTCGATTTTAGTGATTCCAAAGTCAAAGTATTTGAAATTTAATTATGAACATGTTCATATAAACATATAGTCAAATGGAAAACTAATAAATAAATCACAAAAATGAGACTCAAATATTTTACTTTTGTCAGCTATAGCTCGAAGGCATATGAACAAGATTGATTCTATTAATTATTGTTTTCTATTAATATTGTAACTTACCACTTTTGTAAATTTAATTGTCGCAATCAATTTATCTATCTCGCGAATAAGATATTGCTTTATATCGGGAACCACAGCCTCCCCTGTTTCTTGAACCAGATTTCAAATCAACTTGATCTTGATGTTGATTTGGAATATGGTTCAAGAAACAGGGGAGGATGTGGTTCCCGATATAGAGCAAGATCCTATTTACAAGATATTTGTTTACTTTTCTTTTCTAGCTAGTTAGGGTTTTCTTTTTAGTTGTTTGTGTTTCTCTATTTAAGCACCCTCATAAGTTTTTGTTAGGCAGTTATTGAAGTTTAATAAATAAATCGAGGTTTACTTAAAAAATCATCTTTGGTATTCTTGCGAATCAACGAATTTTGATAAAAAGTTTTTCTTAACCACACACATTGCATTAGTTTGTATCAGATTCAATCAATCATGAGGTATGCCGCACCTTAGACAGCCGCGAGCCCATGGTGCTGAGGATGATCATGTTGAGTTACGACGTAAACACGCTGAATTTCGCCGTGAGAACGACGATCAGAGGCGGCAAGTTGAATTATCTATGCGACGAATGGATGAATTACGTCACCGTGATGATGATATTGTCACAGACGAGAATCCTTTCGCCGGTTACCGGAATTGCTCACCCGAACGTCCTAACCATTGGTGGGAACATGGTTTCAAGGTAAACATTCTACAATTCGATGGCAGTCTTAATCGTGGCCTTTTTGCCGAGGCTTGTGAATCCGAATATGCCATTCTCACATATATGGCCCCGATTTATGATGATTATGTCGACACATATGCGGAGGAGTACATGTCCTGTGATGTTGATCCTCTGTTGATGCTTCGTCAATCCTGCTTAACGCCTCGTGCTCCTGAGGAGCATGCTTCTGCCGACGAGTTTGTGGGACAATTAGCTCAAGTTCATCAGGCCACTCATGAACATTTGGTTACAGCTACGACCAAGTACACGGAGATGGCTGATTAGACACGTCGTGCTGTGGAGTTCGATGTCGGTGACTTTGTGTGGGCTATACTCACTGAGGATCGCTTTCTTGCTCATGAATATAGCAAGCTTGCTGCTGAGAAGATTGGCCATGTCGAGATTATGGAGAAGATCAATCATAATGCCTATCGTTTGCGCCTTCACGACCATGTTTGTACATCTAATGTCTTCAGTGTAGAGCACCTTATTCCTTTCACATGTAAATCTTCTTTTGATGAGGATGATGTGATTCCAAATTCGAGACCGAATCTTCTCGATCCCGGAGGTAATGGTGTTGTGCGATTCGAGGAGGCCTTTATGCAGAAGCTAAAACACACGAAGTTAGTGCGGAAGTGTCATATTTCGACAAAAGACTAGTGTTTTCCATGCAGAAACGGTATTCTGAGCAAAACTCATAGGTTAAACATGAGGTACAACGGATTTCGGCCATCCGAGGTCATATAAAAGGGTCAAAATTGCGTTTTATAAGTTTTGGGCACTTTTTGCAATTTTTAATATTTGTTTCCTTTTCTTTTCCAGCAAGTTAGGGTTTCCTTTTCAGTTATTTGTGTTTTTCTATTTAAGCACTCTCAGACGTCTTTGTTAGGCAGTTACTGAAGTTTAATAAGAAAATCGAGGGTTCTCTCAAAAATCTATATCTTCAGTATTCTTGCGAATCAACGAATTTTGATAAAGAATTATTCCTAGCCACGTACGATGCATCAGTCGGCGTCAGGTCAGATCCATTCTCATCCACGAGTGTGAACCTCTAGAGCAGGTTGGAACAAAGTAAAGACGAAATGTCAAAGACCGGGGATTTGAAGAGAGAGAGAGAGACTACAAGTGCAAATATGAGAGCTCAAAACTTGTGCATAAAAATACATCATAGAGTAACATAAGTTCTTTTTTCATATTGAGACCACTTCTGCTTCTTCTCTAGGTGACCAGATCAGATGAACACCACCCGACAATCATTTAATAATCATAGTAAAAGACCCAAATTTGTTTCATTCTTTGTCAAATCTTGAACTTCCATTTTACCACTCTTCAAATGAAACATACGCTAGCTAGCTAGCTCTCTCTTACTTGTAAAGTCCATAATGTGTATTACATTTGATCTGTCAGTATATAGCTTGAAAATTTTGAATTCTATACAAGATTTCCCAATTTTCACATGCGCTCGCTCACCAAAGATCAAATCATTGTGGTTGTGAGGCTACCATTTTCTTATTGTTCAAAATCAACAAACCCACAAGCTTAGGCACTCAAAGCTGCAATGCTAAATCTGGCTGCTGCTGTGATGAGCCACTCTGCAACTTGGATCCTGGTTCCATGGATCTGATGTTCAAGTCGGGAGAATTTGACATTCCTAATCCTTGCCAAGGTGATTTCCCATACACTGCCCCTCCATGTGGAAACCTGGTTGAAGCAACATTACTATTACTTGCATGAAACAGAGATAAGCTAGATCTATTCATTCCCTGCATCCGAGAACCCATAGAGGTCTCATCTAAGCCTAGATGTCCTGTACTAGTTCCTGCCCTTCCCATCCCTGCTTGCGGAGGAAAACTACTCATACCAGGGTCCTGCTGTATCTGATGAGCCCTAGGCCTGTTTCCAACCTCTACAGTACCATTTACAGATGAATTCAATCCTTTAATTGCACCTTCTGCATCCGCTACACATCTGTCGGCACTTGAAGTATTTGGACAAACCACCCTGCCTATATGGTCATTAGTAAGAGAATCGTTCATACATTGCTGCTTCCCAACTGGCATATCATTTTCTCCTACCCATCCAGGACCAAACTTCACCCCGTTGGGCAAAATACTCGAGATTTTCTTTGAGGCAATCTTCCATACACGCGGCCCAAGATCTGCTGCAAATTGAGCTAGACTTCTTGAGTAACCATGCTCCTCCGTCTGTAAACCAACCTGCAGCACATTCAGACCAAAAGAATACACATTTCAGTAAATCAAGCTGTTACAGAAAAAAGAACACGGAATGAATAAAGTGATTAACACTGAAGCATACAATGTCTATACTAAACAGTAGAATATTAAATCATGTTACATATATCGGGTCGGGTTTGACTCATCTTTATATGGAGCTCTTTTGTCTTATTTTTAATAGACGTCAGATGTAACATATACAATATGACTTTGGGACTGTTTTGCAGTTTTTGACAACCATCTTTTACAACAAAAAGGTAAAAATGGGCTGCTATGTAAACAACACAATCATGTAGATCATATATAAATGCGTTTATATGAAAAGTTCCTTCAAATCAAAATAGTGCATATCACCAAGAAATTCAAGCTTCCATTTCAAGAGAATAATAACACAAATCAGATTCAAACACTACATACAGCAATTAGTTGCTTTGATTCTCCTTTAAGGGTATTCAAGACAGATGCACCATTTTCAGATGCCAATGAAAGCTTGTATGACTCCCGCCTGTTCTCATCAACAGTAAATGATTTCTTCCCATACTTCAAAACAGCCTTCAATACAGAAGCTGCAAGCCAATGGAAAAATATATCAAGCTCACTTCAATGGCTATAAAATTAAAATTCAGAAACATTGAGCATCATATAAAATAACACGACTGAACACAAAGGAAACCAGGTGAAATGGTTTCCTCAATGAGGGCATATCATGCATTTGACTTGTGATTACAGATGGACTATTAGTTAGGAAGCTACCAAGAGGTAACCCTGAGGGAACGTTACCACTACCTTGGAATACAAAACACAGTAAAAGAAAAAAGAAGAGAATACATGGCGACCAAACAGATAATCAAAACCACAAACCTGGAAATTCATTCTCCCACTCGGACAAATAGTTGCTATAAGTGTCACTGTTGTGTGATCCAAGAGTTGCCCTAACTGGTGTATCAGCAAGCTGAACTTTGTCTGGAGTATGTATTTTTCTTAAATTATATGTTTTAGGCCAGCTTCCATTATCACCTCCAGTACCAAGAGTGGCATCAGAGAGCTCTGGACCAACAGGCTCCGCGGAAGAGCTGCCCAGTAACCTTTTCAAATTCTTGCCTGGAGGCCTCCCTCTTCTAGCAACTTTTGGCTGTGGTTCACTATCATCACTATCTTGCCTCAAATTATCAAAATCCTTTTTTGCCAGCTCTTGTATGGATCTTGCCTAGTAAAGAAAAAAAATAGTAAACAAGATTATTTAACCCCTCAAATGGGAGAAAGATACAGCTCGACAAAATTAACCAAACCTGCCGAAAGAAAACCGTATTTGTTGCATTATACTCCATTGCATTGGAACATATCAGGAAAATGTCCTTCTGCAGGAATCAAACAAACAAAAGAGTCACTTCCTGTAAAACCTACAGAACTTTTCTATAGGAAAAACAAGAGAGAGTAGAGATACTGAGAAAATCTGGCTTTTGGAGTTAAGGTCTCATAGTCACCCTTAAAATAGGAATTCTTGCAATACGAGTACACTTGAATATGCCAACTAACTCCTTACACATTTAACATGTCAGAAAATTATAGAATTTGTTATTTAACAAGGTCATTGAATGATCCAGACAATTTTGTACATTAATCCCCAAAGAAAAATAGACATGACAACAACATCTAATACTCTGCTTATCAGATGCTTAAGATCCCTATAATTATTTCTTTTTCACATGCTGATGTTCTCTTGGAATTTTCACATATTAGTATCAATGATAGTTCTATAACAGAAAATTAGCATAACGAGTATATTCACCTAGACATAAATTGTAGCCCCTTTTTTCGTCCCGAGCAGACTGTCTCATTTCTTGCAACTTGCAAAACAGTCATTTGGAAGGGCTGCAAATTTACATTCCAATAGACATCTCGGGAAGTTTATGTACATGCATCCTAAGTATCTTATTTTTGAAGTGATTAGTAAGAGAAACTCGTTGACAATCGGAGTTTGGAAGATCACAATTATGAAAGTATGCCTCACAGAAGCATTAGAAACTTAATATTTAAGCAACATTAACTTCACATCACTATAGCCAACCAAAGGTAGACACTTTCTTTGGCCTAATTGTTTTTACTCCATCAATTTTTTAGTAAGGACTTGACAAAGAAAAAACTACAAGGGTTTGGTAGGGATTCTAGTTGGAACAGAGCAAAGAAAAGAACACCTAACCAACATGAAAAGAAGCAGAAAGCATATTAAAAGGCATAACAACCCATCATAACACCAAAGAAACAACCCACAAACACAACAGAATACTCATTGTCTGAATAGAACCAAGAAATAGTATCCTGGTCACTTAGACGTACACACTTCTGGTTGTAATTAGGTGTCTTTTGTCCTTAACATGTAGCTTAATTTGATTAATGTACTATATGATTTCGCTTTCACTCTGCTTTATCATAAGAACACTTATCCACTTCAAGGAATTGTTTCCTGCTTCAAAAGAAAACTGTCAAGCAAGAACTTTCACAAGAACATAAATACACTCAAAAGCCACAGCAGAGTTTTAAAGCTGCAAAAAACCAGGAACCTGTAGGCTGTACTAAAATACTCTTTTTAGAGGTATCAATTATAAACATGATTACTAACTACAGAACCAATTCTATCTATCCTGTTTATCTTTTCCCACCATCCACCATTTGATATCTTAAAAAAGCAACTACATTTTATTATAACATTATCCTGCAGGCCAAAATGAATAGATAGGAAAAGGGTCGTCTGAAATCATGAACTGCAGCAGGACAGGGTGTTGGAAGACAAGTTAAGGTAAACACTACATTTCCAGTTACATTAACTACAGAATATAAAATCACAGCAAGACAAAGCAACATCAATTTAACAGCAAGTTTGAATTAATACTCAGATGAGATAAGTAAGGCACACATAGAGAAAAAACCTCAAATTGTTCCAAGCTGGAATAAGCTCCCTCATCAAGTTTCCTCCTCACAGTTCCAAAGTCCATGGGATGCTCAATGATGTCATGATAATCAGGAAGCTGAGCCCAAAACAAAATTGATATCAACATCCAACCAAGAACTGGCTATTCAAATATAATAACTGATGCAAATAATAAACCTCTTCTGGATCAACAGGCTCAGAGAATACTCCATGAGTGTCCTTCCTGCAAATTAAAAAGTGTGGACAGACCAATCACCAGCAGAACCCATTAGAAGAAGAATAGTAATAAGATAAAAACATATAAGAAACAAGTGAAATTGAACACCAACTTTTGAAGCCTGTCAAGAATGAACACCAACAACTTTTTGTCTGGCAAAGGTGTGATGGGGCCAGACTCCACCAGTGACACTGTCCACATGACATACCCAAAATTAATTACAACCAATAATTTCTTCTTTTCAACAAGAAATTGAGATTTATCTATACCATGATTGGTGTCAGTGGCTCTCAAAATCTTTTCTTCCTGCAACCATTTTTCCACTGGTAAGATATTTAGTACAAACAAACAAATAAAATGCAGCTAACCTATGATTTGCAGAAAAATAGAATAATCAAACACGGACAATTAGATAAATATTTAGCTTTAGGACATCATGTTTGAATTATTTTGGGTTAACAGAAAAGTCCAGATTTAATACAGACCATTAAGAATAAATAAATAAAAGTAGGAAACTAATAAAAACCCAAAATTCTCCACCCAAAAATATACTGAACGAGTCAAAACATACACCACTCGCTCACTCACTTCAGATCCACCAAGTCCACCACAAATAAGCGCGAAATCCAAAAAAGATACATTTCATGTCAACAGCTTTTACCCTTCATCTTCCGGGAAAAATCAAAAGCAACCACAATTAATACCAATTATTAATTTCAGTCCCGAAAATGTTTTCCCCAAAAAAAGATAGGCATAAGCCCCAAATCAGAGGTTGAGGAATGGCAAAAATGGGGGAGCTTAAATCACCGTAGGGTCAGATCCGCGGGAAGAAGAAGCAATAGTGGGCATGTTGAGAGCGGCTTCAGAATTGAGGGTCCTGTGCCTCTTGGGCCTCGATTCATCGGAGTCGAGGGTAGGGTTCCGGCGAGTGGAGCGGGCATTGGGGATTGGAGGAGAGGAATTAGGGTTGGATTGGGAGGGAGAATCTTGATGCTGTTGCTGTTGCTTGAGGTTTCGCTTTTGAATTTCCAAAAGAGAGGGACGACCCTTTTTCTTCTTCGTCGTCGTCATCGTCTCTGCCTCCCTACACATTTTTGCTCTCTCTCTGCAAAAAGAGCTTTATTTTAATTTTTAATTTGTTTATTATAACAAAATATTGGGGCCGAAACTGGCACGTGTGAGTGGGTTCATAGCCATAGCCGGCTTAGCTGGATGGAGAGGTTGTCACGTGATACTCACGGAGGAGTTATTTTTGGCATTGGGTAACGCATGGACTTTCTCTTCTCTGAACGGATATCATATTCGTCTACACTTTTTGGATACATAAATCCACCGTTAATTCCAGGAAAATTAAGGATTCGCACGATTAACATTTCTAATGACACTTTGTTGCCTCTAACTTTTGTGAAATCACACTTTTATACTCTAATTAATTTGCTCTCTTTTTTACATAAAATTCTTTTTTGTGACAACTTATGATAAAATGACTAAAATATCTTTCAATAGCTTTTATATTTTTAAAAAGTATCATGAATAGTAGACCGGTTCAAATTTAAACCAAATATTGAACCGATTCAAATTTAAAATCTAAAATTGAACCGGTTCAAATTAAAAATTGTCTAAAATGCTAACCATTGGCTTTTAAATTTTCAAAAAAGTGCCATGAATAGTGAACTTGGGTTGAAATTGAAATGAGCATGTTTCTGGTGGTGCTTCACCGGCAACCGTGTTGCGTGCCTCCGCTTCCTCTCCTTCTTTAGTGATGTAGTCGGATATTATGTATCCAACCAAGTCAAATCTCCTCATTTATATCCTCATTTTTGTCCCGAACTATTAGTTTTGGTGAATAAAATGCTACTTTATCTCACAAATGGTCTGAAAAGTATTTTTGATGAAAACAGGTCCAAAAAAAGATGAAAATGAGCTTAAAATACAAAGTCGGGAAAAATGAGCAAGGTTGTCGGGTCAACCTGCCGAATACCACCCGGCATGTTGGGATTAACCCGGCAACCCGTGGAATTTGAAGCGGAGCGCGAAGAGAAGCCCGGGAGCTCACCCGGGGATCCTCAGTAGCAACCTGTCGGGTGGCACTCAACATCTCCTCCCTTAACCCGACAACCCGAAGGCATGAGGAAGAAGAGACACGAGGCCTGCCGGGTTGCCCTGCCGGATGCAACCCGGCAGGCCGTGGCTTATTCAAGGACGCTCGCAATGAAAAAAAGGAACCTGTCGGGTCCAACCCGGCGGGCTCACCCGGTAGGTTGGTTAAAACATATCCTAAAATCGTGGCTTTTTTATTTTTGAATAGATTTTCGCTCTCTTATATATACGCAACTCCTCTACCTACGAAAGTGTCACCCAAAAATCAGAAAAAGAGTTAGGTTAGAGGTAGAGAGAGAGAGGAGGCTTGTGGGTGATCACTTGGAGACGACAAAGAGAAGGATTCGAGGAAGCGTTTGTGAGGTTGGTAGTAGATTGCTATGTTTTTATTTTAAGTTTGTGATTGGGGATTGCATGATTGTATTGGGATTGAGTTTGGAGTAATCAATTGAGGTATTATGTTTATGAGATTTGTGTATTTGTTTGATTTGATGTTAAACATGATGTTGGTTGCCATAATGAGTTTGATGGAGCTATGTATGGTTTTTGTTTGCATAAGTAGCTAAATTATTTGTTGGGGTTTTTATGTGGAATGGGAAATGAATTGAATCAAATTATGATGCATGATTAAATTTGGGAGTACGGGTATTGGGATCCTAGCTACATAACTTAATGCTTCACCTCCCGAGCAGGTCTGATGATTAAACTAATTTAGGAAGAGAGGCGATAGCAATCGACTTAAGTGGATTAGAGTAGTTGGGACTCTGATCTACATTGTTGCCAATATGAATAATGAGCATGAGAGTAAATGCATATAGGGTGCCAACGCCGAAAGCATGTGAATTATAGGATCCTAAGATCGATTACCTGGACCTCTGACCTGAGCATGATCACCTTAGACTCGAATAGGTAATTGAACCCTTTATGACATAAGTACTGAGTATTTTGGGTAAGACCATAATTGACACACCCCGGTGACCCGTTTAATTTCTCAAGTTATAATCATGTATTCAAGTTCATTTCATATCATTTCCCCGAAAACATATTTGACCATGACTTATTCGTTTAGTGATTTGTGTGTTTATTGTTATGTTAATATTTTTAATTTATATTTTCAAAACCAAAACCAATTGTTGATCTTTTAGACCCGACACATTAGGCATTTGTACTCTAATGTTCAACAGCTAACGGTTCTCGTGGGATCGATAACTCGGGGCTTTAAAACGCCCTATATTACTTGACAACCAGTGCACTTGCCGTGTACTCGGGAGCGGGTCGATTTCGGCTTGCCGAGATTTCCTCCCGTCATTAAGCAAGATTGCGATCAATTTCAGATCAGCCATTGCACAGATCTGATGCACCGCTAAGGTTTCGGTGGAATCGATGGGCAAGGCGACGGCGAGAGCAAGGGTAGACACGGAAATGAGGGTGGGAGAGTTGGTCTTGGCCAATAAAAAGGCATATGAGGCGATGAAATTGGTTAGAATTTTGTGGGTTTCTAAAGATGGTGGTGGTTATGGTGGTGTGGTGGAGCAAAGAGTGAATCTCAGTCATGATAAAGTTGAAGAAGAGATAAAGGGTGAGAAGAGAGGCTTAAGAAAGAGGGAAAAATGGTCATTCCACCATTTGTTTTGAAATGACTATTATGTTCTTAATTAGGTTAATTATAGTTTGCCCATACTATACTGCCGCGTTTTACAGTTTGCCCCAGTTATAATAAAAAGTTCAAAATAAGATACGCTAATTGTATTTTTTTTACAATTCCGTCAGAAATTGGATAGAAATCTAAAAATTTCGGGCTTGTTGTATATCGAATCGAAGAGAATAAGATCAACAACTTTGAAAAAAAGTTTTAGTCTAATTATATAAATTTTACAATTTTTTAATAATTAGATCCGAATGACATTAAAAACTATACATTCGAAATAAAAAATAAAATAACTAAAATGATTAATTAAAATAATATTAATAATATACTAAAACTTTCGAATGTCGTAACTCTTTCATAAGAGCTCCGTTTCAGACTCGTAGTATATCAAATCGAAGAGAATCGAAAGATCAAAACCTTTTTTCAAAAAAGTTTTTGTTTAATTATATAAATTTTATAATTTTTTTTAGTAATTATACCTGAATGACATTAATAACTATACATTTGAAATAAAAAATATTTAATTAAAATAATATTAATGATATACTGAAATTTTCAAATGTCGTAACTTTTTCATACGAGCTCCGTTTCAGACTCGTAGTATATCAAATCGAAGAGAATCGGAAGATCAAAAACTTTGAGTGTTAATAATTATTAATAATATATCAACATACCTTATTTATTCAAAATTATTTATCTTAGGATTCTCTTCCATTTGATATACTATAAACTCGAAACGGAGCTTGTATGAAAATGTTATGACATTCAAAAGTTTCAATATATTATTAATATTATTTTAATCAATCATTTTTATTATTTTATTTTGGATGTATAGTTATTAATGTCATCCGGGTCTAATTATTAATAATATGTAGACAAATTTTATTTTTTCAAAGTTTTCCAAAACGAAGCTCGTATGAAAGAGTTATGACATTCAAAATTTTCAGTATATTGCGAGTTCGAAACGGAGCTCGTATGAATAGTTATGACATCCGAAAGTTTCAGTTTATTAATAATATTATTTTGTTTAATCATTTTATTTTTTGTTTCGAATGTATAGTTACTAATGTCATTCGGGTCTAATTATTAAAAAATTTATAAATTTATATAATTAAAAAATTTATAATTAGACAAAAACTATTTTTTTTTCAAAGTTGTTGATCTTCCGATTCTCTTCGATTTGATATACTACGACTCTGAAACAGAGCTCGTATGAAAGAGTTATGACATTCGAAAATTTCAGTATATTATTAATATTATTTTAATTAATCATTTTATTTTTTATTTCGAATGTATAGTTATTAGTGTTATTCAGGTCTAATTATTAAAAAAATTATAAAATTTATATAATTAGACAAAAACTTTTTTTTTCAAAGTTGTTGATCTTTTGATTCTCTTCGATTTGATATACTACGAGCCCGAAACAGAGCTCGTATGAGAGAGTTATGACATTTAAAGTTTCAATATATTATTAATTACTTAATTATTATTATTATATAATTTAATACATAACCGGTCCAATTAAATAAAATAGAAAATAATTATGGTTTATTTCTGGTCCAAGTCAAACTAGCTAAAAGGGTATTTTTGTCTTTTTTGAAAAAAATTAGGTTTCCGTCCAAATTACTAGGTTTATATCCAATTTCTGATGGAATTGTAAAAAAAATACAATTAGCGTATCTTAATTTGAAATTTTTATTATAGTTGGGGCAAACTGTAAAACGCGTCAGTATAGTATGGGCAAACTGTAATTAATCCTTCTTAATTTTACTTTAAGATTTTAGGGTATAATTTTTATTTCATCTTAAATATAAATCAAATTGAACCAGAGATAAAGAAAATTAAATTGGTTCAATTATGATTTCTTAAACCATGGGTAGTTTAGGTACTTTAAGCATTTCAGAGGTAGGTTGTCACAAAAAATTGTCGGTATACTGTAAAAGAAAGGAAATTAGTTAGGGTATGAAAGTGTCATTTTGTGGTAGTTATGTGTAACAAAATGTCATTCTGGATACTTTTGTATGGGTTAAAAGTTAATATTTTTAATTTAAAATGTACATATCTTTAATTTTCCCATTCTTTTTATTTTGATTAAATTTAAAACAAATTTTGTCTATAAATGTTTTTTTTGAGAATTTATAAGTGATCTAAGTTTTGGAAAGTTATATTATAACTTATAAGCCAACCTATCCAAATTAATTTCTTTTATGTATTAAAATATTTAAATATAAGAAAATTGGGTTACTGAATAATTAAAATTAATAAAATGTATAATTTAAATTTCTTATAAAATATAATAGAACATCTATAGATTATGATAAATTTGTCCCGAAGTGTAGACTTGAAGCCAAATAGGATTGGATATTTTTTCATTATTTTTTTTCTTTAACCATTACTCATATTTAGTTGCATGAGGTAAGATTGAGTCAGATAAATAGGTTCGAATGATTGCAATTATTTGAATAATGTAGAATTAGGTTGTATATACTAGTCGGGCTCTATAACTAAAAGGTCGATTTTGTTAGTTGGGTTTGTTTCAGCCCTTTATATGCACTCATTTTATTTCTAATTATTTTCATGTGGGATTAAGATAAATTCTCACTCTTATTAGGGTTGATCACATTTCAGTTAATTGTAACCACCGCTATATTAAAAAAGTAAGTTTCATCTAGAGGTTCTTGAATTATAGAAATTATAACTGCAACAATAATTATAATGATTAACGGTTATATTTTGCTCGGGTTTCCGGTCAGTTTGCAGTTTTAATTGCGTCAACTGTGAGCAATAGGCTTCTCATGTGGGCCTTTCTTTTAAGACATGTTTCATTCAAAACTCGAAGACAATGAGAAGAGACAAGCTATAGCATTTCTTTTAGAAGTATAGAGGCTACAGTTTTCTCATATGTTATGAATAATTTGGGAACACATGATTGTTGAAGACCAACAAAAAGTTTTGCACGAATCAACAATGTTGGTTGACACATGTGATTCGGTTGGAGTCCACAACCAAACCTTGTAAGGGAGGGCGTAATTGATGTTCGTCGAGTATTGTAACCGGCTAATATTCAGGTCGATTCCACATGGATCAAACGAGGGTTCTTTCTCAAGACAATCGTATTTAAGTTGTGGGGAAAATGGAATAAATCCAATATTTGTTGGTGAATTGTGTGATGGTGCCACTCAAAGCAAACAATGCAGTAAATAACATAGAGACGGGTAATAACAGTGCATGACATCAGATAACTAGCAAACACAGGTGCTAGACCGACGACTCAATGCCAATCCAAAATTCAGCAGTTAATCAATCACAAAATTCAGAGATAGGTGCTATATCATAAATACATCAACCGTCTCTCGCCTATGGGTAATGCCTAATTTCATACAGGTGACCCTCTCAGGATTATTTATAATCGGTTTTCAACAACTTTAAGTCTTACACTTTTCGTACATAGAATTCGATTCTACGAAGCCGATTTCTCGATTCTACTTAGTTCGGTTCTCAACTATCCCTCTCGGGATTAGCTTCAAACTTAGATTATGCTTATAGATTAGCTACTTGCACAAACATAAATAAGCATAAAGTAGAAAACAATCTCATGATTCATGTAATTAAATTAACTGAAAAATAATGTCAAACAATGAGTTTAAATGGTCCATCACCCATGATTTAGGGTTTTAGCTTCTCATCATGGCGCAAAATACATAAAACTTATTTCAAGATTCAAGTTCAAGAATGGAAGAAATCAAACAAACTCTAAGCACTAAAACTCGGATCGAATGCGTGAAGTCTTCAACTTTACTCTCGAATCAATGCTTCCTTGATAGTAGATATTGATAGTGACTTCTCTTAGCACATCTAAACATTTTGCAAACTGTGCGTCAGAAAACTTGTTCCTTAATTTCCTTGCCTTTGGAGAAAATCGTGGTTTTAGGTAGACAGTGGGTCAAGGTGTGCCTTGCTCGTTTTCTTTTTCTGCCGGCATCTTAGGTATTCTGGACTCGTCTTCTTCAATAATTGTTGGCTCATTAGTCTGATTCTGAGAAGCCGGGTTTTCTGTGCTTGTGAAAGCGTCACCCCACTTCTCAGTGTAATTGCGCTCACGTCCGGGCCGCTTGAATGTTTTAGACTTGCCATCTTAGCCAGTGTAGACTCAATATTTTTCATAGATGCACTCATCCCGGTAAGCTCCTATTTTAACTGCCAAACTAATTTCCATGATTTCGGTTAATCGCCTCTTGGCCCTCTAGGTATGTGTGCACCAATTCTTCTGCAGACAATAGTTTGGTTGTCCCCTGATTTATGGTACTTCCTTGTCCAGCTCCACACACTTGATTCGAGAACACACTGTTAAATTGGTTGTTTCTCATGATGTGCTGGTTTATGTAAGCAATCCCTGTTGTACTATAGATACAACCATCAACTCCATGGGCGAGCTGATTGCACACCCCACGTGAATAATTCTTGGAGAGTGTTCTAGTTTTTTGTCTCCTCAAGCTTTAATGATGAGTACTAGCTCGCTGCTCCATCTGCTAATGACCATGGGAACAACTTGTAACGTAGTACATTATGAGGTATCCCTTGCCCTGATGCGTTGCACATTTGCTCGAAGTTCCGTAAATGGGCATGCGGGTCTTCTTCGCTCAAACCATGGATCTGTCTGATGGTGGAAATAAGGCTCAGATGGATTGGTTTGAGCTCGAAGTTCTGTGGGTTGTAGGCCTGAGTCTCTCGTCTTTGAAAAGCTTGGAACTGACCCGCATATTTGGACACTGAGGTGGGTCCTGGTTTCGGCCAGTTTCTTCTCGAGGAGCGTCATTCTGATTTTCTCCTTCTTGTACAACTCTGGTGACAGGCATAAATTCTCCATGTACTTCCATACTTATGGATGCTTCTAGGTGAAGCGTCTTGTTTATTCTAGTGTTATTCTACCTGTCAAACGCTTCAATTTCTGGATTCAATTAAAACTCATCTGGACTAGCTGAACGGGTCATGCACGTCCAAGCACCTACATAAATTCCAGAGAACGAAGTTCAAAAAAAGTAAAAAAAAAAAATTGAAATTAAACTGAAATAAACCGTTGTCGGGGACCAATGGTTGATTTAGCTTAATTTTTGCTATTCATTATTCATTTAACTCTCGTTCTATTTTGCCTAGTGATTTAGATTTGTGACAATTGATTGGAGGAGGCAAGAAAGAGAACAAATCCAATGTAGCAAGATTGGAGTGGTTATGACTATCATCATCCAGACTACCAATGGACTCCTCAAGAGCAATACACGTCATATGGGTCATATGATGGGTATCAAACCGATCGGGACTACTATGAATCAAGCAAGGCCGTCAATGCCAAGGTAGTGGCAATTATTCCTATCGGGATAACCCCTTTACCATTACTTAACCCAGGCGATTACTCCATGACTATCAATTCCGATATTAGCCTCCACCATCCTATCATGAAAAGCCACCACCAAATTACCAAAACCCTACATCATCCTACCCAGATTGTCACTGCTCCCATGCTTACTATGGAAATCGAGAGATCCAAAATGATAACTCCCAAGATCCTTCTCCCCAAGAGAAGAGGTCAGAATTGGAGGATACGTTGATACAGATTAAAAGGAATCAACAAGACTTGTTAGACAACATGAAGAAAGGGATATGTGGAAAAAGGGCAATTGAGGCCGATGAGGAGAAAGATAAGAGAATCATAGAGGAGCAACAACAGGCCGAAGTACCAAATCTGGTTAAAAAGGCAAAAAAATTCCAAGAGCCCACGTATGGGGTCTATTGGCCTCAGGGATGGTATGATGAAGAGCCGCTTCAAGAGATTGAGATGGCCAAACAAAAGTGGCCGAAGTGCTAACATTAACTCACGAGGCGAAAAAAGAGTTACATGTGCCTTAAGAAGTAATGGAAGTCGCTCCCCTCAAGAGGGCGACAATGGAGAAGGAGAGGAGCATATGGTGGAGCCAAGCCGAGAAGTGGAGAAAATAGTCAACCACAACGTGCATATTGGTGTATCAATAAGGGGGCCCGTGGTTGATGCAAAAATATGGACTCCACCTTTTCTTGTTCCATATATAAATTTTTGTTTTATTAATGATTTTAGGTACGCTTGCATTGATAATGATGTTTACATGCCTTTAGTCGTTTCTAAAAAAATTTCTTTGCAACATGAAAGGGATCCTATTGGAGAAGTTAGGAGAGAGAAAGCAAGAATTGATTGGATTGGGACCCATCTTGGTGCTCCCAGATGGAGAAGAGTGTCTGTTCGAAATAAAAATGGAGGGAAAAGAGATAATAACGCTTCATGAAAATTGTGTGATCATTCCATGTCCATTTGAATCTTATTCATATTTGGTGCTTGATTTGATGAAGGGCAACTACTTTGATGTACTTCAATTTTTTGAAAACGTGATGCATAATAGTTTTGTGAGTTGCAAAGGAGAAAGAATTGGAGATTCCTTAAATTTTGTTCCATTAACAATAAAATAAATGACAAGAAAATTTTGAATAAATAGTACGAAGATAAGATTTATGATGCATCAGATAACTCAAGTATAATCGTAAAAAATTATGACATAATAACATGCACCACCCAAAGAAGGGGTATGCGAAAAATCACATAAGTTAGAGTGTATTAAGTTAAAAGGGAAGATAAATATGACTCGTTTGTGGAGAAAAGAAGTTTATAATGTTTACTAGTTGACAAGAATTACAAATACTAAGATTTTTGGGTTAAATCAAGCCAAGCAAACCATATTAAAGTAGATGAATTAATCGTTGATATGATGGATGACTATGACGAGATTTCCAACGATTAGCAAGCCCGACATCACCACAACGATTCGATGTGGATGGTGGAAATCGTAAATATGTGAGCTCAAAAAGGTGACTTGTCTTACGCCTCTTCCCATAGATTTGTCCCGTCTTTGATCCTGCAGACTGGCAGGGGTATAAGGGCTAGAAAATTAATGACAAGACCCATATCACACAATTGAAGTACAAAAACAAGATTAAGAGACAATTTCATAACTAAAAGGGTACCATATAACAATATTGGTGGTGTTGACACAATACTAAAGTGGGTAGCAAATATTGATGAATCATCAATAATACTAATATAGGGAAAGTTTGATAGAGACTCAGTATCCGAAAATAATGAAGAATTAGGGCTCGTATGGTTGAACCAGACAGAATTATAATGTTAGGGTTTACATATAAATGAGAAAATCGAGGGAGATGAAGCTCTTGACTTGCCCAAGTTCAAAGGTTTACCAGAATAACATGACGACTTGTTTGATCATGTTATGGTCAAGATTGTTGAGAAGTGCTACAAGATTGTCGATATGCTCTATTAATTTCATTTGAAGAAGAAGCAATTATGTTGGAACTAAAGCGAATTTGCAATTACAAGAACTATATCTTGCTTATTGAAGTAGATAAAGAGCATATATTTCTCAACGAAGTGAACATTCTGCAATCCAATGACCCAATATCTTGTGATAATTGCAAGACTTTCTCAAGTCGTATACACTAATTTTGTGAGAACTCATTCTAGAAATCATAAAGCATCGATATATGGGCACGTGGAGGTAGTACGTGTGTCACACACGCGTCCCCAGGAGAAGATATGGCCACAGAACAACTGAAAAATGATGTCCAAAGGAGGACACACGCGACGATGAGGTAAAACTGACTAAAAGATGACCAATCGGGTGTCTGATCTAATCTGCCAGTAGGTTGATTGTGGCTGGATTATAGGGCGCCATCGACAGGAGATAGCACAGAACGATCAGATAGTAGATGCGGAGGCTTGATAGCAACAATAAAGTTGTATGATGCTCGGGTCTTGCCAAGAAAACCAGACGCGTGGGTGTCACTACTGGCTGTGGAAGAAGAGGAGAAGCTGCACGATTTGGGCTGGTTGTGGTCAACAAGAGCTTGGGACGGGAGAATAGGGGTCAGACGTGGTCAAGACGTACTGGAACCTGTGATGGTGTTACACGAGGAGGTAGGGGTGTTCACGGTTCGGTTTTTGAACCGAACCGACCAAAACCGAACCGAACCGACCGGTTCGGTTCTTGAAGAATTCAAACCAAAACCGAACCGAAAAAATTTGGTCGGTTTGAACCAAATTGAACCGAAAATCAACCAAAAAACCAAAAAAAATCATAAACCAAGCAAAAAATGATTAGATTTCGATCGGTTTTTAGAGGAATTATGTATAATAATTTTACACGAACTAAAATAAAACATTAATAAAGCCCAAAATAAAAAAAATTCAATTGAAAAACACCCTAAATTGAAGTATAAACCGGAGAATTCATTATAATTTGGACCGGTTCGGTCGGTTCGGTTTTTGATCGATTTTGGTTGATTGAACCGAAACCGAACCGACCAAGACAAAAAACCGACCAAAACCGAACCGACCAAAACCGACCATTTTTTGGTTCGGTTCGGTCGATTTTGATCGGTTCGGTTTGTTTGAACACCCCTACGAGGAGGTGATTTAGAAAAACTAGACGCGCATTTCATAAAAGATGGGTGGATGCGGAAGCAATAGTCATGTGCTGTCAACGCCAAAACTAATCGGAGAACAAAACAAATGATGATTAATTTGGAATAATAGGTTCTCATACAATAATAGATTTGTGAACGAGTATGTTATTTGATAATTCAATATGATACATGTACATGATATATGAAAGAACGACGTACAAAACTACATATTCTCTTCAGGTGACATCTTCTATCTAAATTTTTTTATTTCTGGATCTTTGCTCAACCACATTTCAACGAACGTTAATTTTTTTGTTTTCCTAGTTTTATATTTGATTTATTTGGTTGCTAATAAAACAGATGAGAACGACTAAGATTTTTTGTGACTTTTGTTATTTTCTCTTCGTCTCTGTTAAATTTTT
This sequence comes from Geranium rotundifolium, assembly GCA_963920655.1. Classification (NCBI taxonomy): domain Eukaryota; kingdom Viridiplantae; phylum Streptophyta; class Magnoliopsida; order Geraniales; family Geraniaceae; genus Geranium; species Geranium rotundifolium. Next base: position 21,793,203 of record OY987318.1, on the reverse strand, counting down.
GTGTATAAATTGGTTTCAGGAAAAAGGACACTTTTGTGCATCTGAATATACACTTTTGACACTTTCGTACCCTACATTTTCTTTATTTTTTTATTACCCTTAATTTCATTTTGGGACAATAATTTCAAAATACCTAAAATACCCCTACAATTGAACCAAAATTAAATCTGGTCTAATGGAGAGAACCAGCTCAATTGTTAAAGAGTGTTAAAAGACAAAATTACCCTCAACTATTCATCAAATTTTCAAGTGAATGCCACCCTTTCAACTATTTCTCTCCTCCTCCTCCTCCGCCCCCTCTTCGACGACGTTTCTCCGGCATCCATCGTCGGTGTTTCTCCGGCATGCTTGTCCTTATGGCCTCCCTCAGCCCTGAAGCCATCGTCCTTTCTCCGGTGGATCCCCAGCTCTGCGATTCAGACGACCGGTTCGTTCTTCACCGCGGCTCTGCGACGACGCCGCCCAAATATCGCCGCTGACGGACCAATCGACCCAGAGCTCGCTCAGTGTCCTTAGAACTCAAACCCAAGTTGCCGATTTTGTCCTGCGATGTCGATTCATGGATGGTGGACGACGAAAAAGGAGCTCGCGATTCGTGGATGGTGGTCATCGATTCGTATCCGCCGACGTCGATTTGTGGCAACCGACACCGATTCGTGCTCTAAGACGGATTCGTGGCAGTCGACGTTTGAATTCGTGGCCGCCGACGCCGATTTGTGGCCTTTGACGCCGATTCGTGGCCGTCTTCGCCTGGATTCATGGTCGCCAACGTTTGGTCTGCCTTTGGCAAGGACTGGATGAGGAAATCGACAGAGAGAGAGAGAGAGGCGAATGTAATGTAAATCGACAGAAGAGAAAGAGGCGGATGAAGAGGAAATCAACAGATGAGAGAGAGGGGGGTTGGAGGGGTGCCGGAGGGGACGTCGGAGGGGAGATGATGAACATAGAGGAGAGGGGGGGGGGGGCGGGCAGAATTGTAATTTAATAATTTATTTTTAGTTTTTAATTTGTTATTTGAAAAGACCAATATACCCTTAAGTTGCAAGATAAATTTGTTATTCAACTGAGGGTAAAAACGTAATTTCATATTAATAAATTATGGTTGGATCTTGTTGGAATTGAACCGACTCATTTCCAAGGGTAACTTCAATATTTTTGAAATTTTAGAGATAAATTGTCTCAAAATAAAATTTATGCTACAGAAAAAAAGTATGAATTGTGAAAAATATATATTCAGGTGCACAAAGTGTCTTTTTCCCTTAGTTTTAATCATTTGAACAATTAAACTTCATTAACTTGTTTAGACCACCTCATAGTCTATCATATCCAATTCCCGCCTAAACACCACTGACACTTTGATTTTCATTTTCCACGCTATTGAATTTCAGTTTCCCGCATCACTCAACGTCTATTTTACCCCTCTGCGTTCATTTTCTCGCCACTATCCAGTTCATCTTTTGCTCTCACCCAACAATTTCTCTCGCCTCACACCAGGTTCGTGCTATTAATCCCCATCGTTTTCCATCTATTTTTCTCGCGTTTTCTGTCAATTGTCTGCTGATCCAGTACTCTTGCCTTGAAGGAATCGCCATGAAAGGAGGTAGATCGAAGCCGGAGACGAAGAGTACCAAGTGCGTTTTCGAATTATTGCTGCACTATTTTGCTGTTTTTGCATAACCATCGCGTCTCTGATCTTAGATCTGGAAGTATATATGACTTAGCGTGTCCGTTTCTCCGTGTGATGTAATTTTCTGTCTGGTTGTCGATAGGCTCGCGGTGAAGAAGAATGGCTCCGCCTCTGCTAAGCTTGGGAAGAAGCAAAGTCAGAAGGTCGCCAAGGATCCTTACAAGCCTAAGAGGCCTGCCAGTGCATTCTTCGTCTTCATGTATGTATCCTTCTGTTTTTGGCTTTAATTTGCACTTCATCTCAATTTTTGCAGAACCGTTATATTTTCATGACTTTTTTTTCTGGATACTGAATTTGAGGTTTGATCCGAATCCAATTTTTGTTGGAAATGCTGATATGATATATGTACATGAGTAAATTAACTTGTAATTTAGTCTAATTGTGTTGTTTTGTTGATGTGAATTATCCTCAATATTTTGATCAGTGATTTCGTTCATTAATCATTTTGTTGATCAGTTGATTTTGTGATTCATAATATACTTTCTAATATGTTATTATGCTGAACTTTTGCTGGAAACAGGGAGGAGTTTAGGCAACTATACAAAGAGAAGCATCCTAACAACAAATCAGTAGCTGTTGTAAGTGTTTGTATTGCTTTTACTGATATTTGGTGATCATTTTGTCATTTATCAGTTCCCACGGGAAGTATCTTCATTGTTGTGTTTATAATTAACCAGATTGGCAAGGCTGGTGGTGAAATATGGAAGTCAATGTCAGTGGCTGTAAGTATTGCTAATACATACAAGTATATGCTGATATTTTGGTGTCATTTCATGAAATGAGCTATTAGTTCATTCTAATATTTACTACTTCCAGGAGAAAGCACCATATGCACAGAAAGCCGAGGCCCGAAAGGAAGAATATGAGAAGAACATGAAAGCCTATAACAAGAAACAGGTATATCGATCTGCCCGTTGTCGTCTAGTTAATCAGTTTTTGCATTTAGGGGAAATGTCTGAATGCGTGTTACTCTCTTATCATGATATTAGGCCGAAGGCGCCAAAGATGAGGGTGAAGAAGAGTCTGAGAAGCCTGTATCTGAAGTGAATGATGGGGATGAAAGTGGAGATGTATGTAGCCAAATGTTGGCTTAGAGTTATTATTCCACTGAGAATTCAGTATTTGATTAATTTGATCATGGTTGCTTTTTGTAGGATGGAGATGACGAGTAGGAAGCAACGTAGAATGATATGGTCATTAATGGTGATATGCCATCTCATCTCATCCCCTACTTCTAAAGAAAATATCTCTATTCTGTAATTCTTCCATCCTTGTAAAAGAAAGAGCAGTTAGAAACAAAATTTAGTTCTATTTGTTCTCTGTTCTCTGTTCAAGTTTCAATGTTTCAGTAAATGATCAATGATTTGTAGGATGGCATATACTATATAGTTGCTGCTTGACTTTATTTGTTTTCTCTATCTGTTACATTGATTTGATTAACTCATTTGTGTGTGTACATTTTCCTACTTTTAGTTTTCACCACTGAAAATGTTAGCTTCCGCCTCAAGGTGAAGGGTACGGCTGGAGTGATGCTTCTTGGTTAACATACAGCATCTTCTGTAGTTATGGACTTTTGATGCTTACATTTAAACTCGTTTCGTGATTTGTTCTTTCTATTTATCTGATAGCTTTATATTAAAATTACTGATTCAACAATTTTGCTGTTCACGATTCATAGGGATCTGTTACGGCATTGAAATTTTGATATGGTTTTGAGTTCCATTTAAAAAAACTGAAATGGCTTTTGCTTTCTTGAAGTACACATTTTTTTCTTGGAAATATCCTTAGCTGTTGGCTCTTGAATTGTCCACTATTTGTTTATCCTCACATCTTATACTGCACAGTGCTTATATTTGTGTGCAACATTCTTCCACTATTGTCTCCATGCACTTTTTTTATTAGCTACTGTCTGTATGAGATGGATTCTAAATGCTTGTTCTTTGTTGGACTTGATGCTCTTGCACTTCTGTTTTTTCCATAGCTGCCTATCAGAGTATGATATGTTAATCCACATGACTGGTTTTCACAAACAGTTATTAGAAAAAGTTAGCATCCGGTAGTGTGGAAGAATCTGTCATCAATTTCTCTATTGCCCCTCCAAAGTCTTGGTTTTGGATCTTAGTAGAGGCAATGGTTTTGCTCAAGGAAAATAGAGTTGACAACTGTGATAAATGTTACAAAAAGGTAAATGTATCTCCATGACTTATTGAATGCCAGTAGTCCTGTCCTTGGCTATTACAAATATGATATTATCTGAAACACCCAAAAGACAAGACAATTGTTTTGGTGTAACTTATATGGTTTCTAGAAATGGGTAATCAGTGTAACCAACAACAGGATCACCTGTGTAAAAGGTGCTTCTGTTGTATTTGTTAAGCACAACACCAATTTGAAATCTTTTGGGCAGATCAGGGTTGGCCAAGAACAAACGGCCGAAAGCCACAAGATCAGCGCCACCGCTTGCAATAACTTCATCTCCATCATTCTTATCGTACCCACCAGCTACTATGAATGTCCCCTTGAAAGCCCTCCTCATTGGCAACAGACTGTTATTTGTTTCATGCTTCTCTAATTGAATTACCATCCGCGGCTCGATCACGTGACAATACAATATCCCACAGTCGTTTAGGGACTCCGCCATGTACATGCCAAGAGCTTCCGGTTGAGAATCACCACAGTCATTGTAGTCAGCAAAAGGGGAGAGCCTAATACCAACTCTTTCAGCTCCAATCTCATCAGCAATGGCTTTTACTACCTCTAGAGGAAAGCGGCAGCGATTCTGTAAGCTCCCTCCATATTCGTCTGTTCTGTCGTTTACTTTGTCTTTCAAGAATTGGTCTACCAGGTAGCCATTGGCCCCGTGAATCTCCACTCCATCAAAATCTGCAATTACAGTAACAATACTAATACAAATTCGCTTGATAAATAGGAGGCTGAAATATGTCTTTAAAGTCACCAGCTTCCATGGCATTCCTCGCAGCGGATCTGAAGTCATTAACGACTTGTTTAATCTCATGGGTTGCAAGCTGTCGAGGAGGTGGAAGTTGCGCAGCAGTGGTACCATCAATATGAACCTCAGCGGCCATTGGATTGTTGGTACAAGAAATTGGAGGTTGGCCATTGGGTTGATAACCTATGCAAAAATGTATATAAGCCTAAGCCTCAGCCTCAGCCTTTATAAATAGCACTAACGTTTTAGGAAACTAAGGGAAAAGGAGAAAAATACTGTAATCAGAAACTCTTCCAGCATGCCAGAGTTGGCAGAAGAAGAAGCCTCCCTTGTGATGAACAGCCTGTACAATAGGTTTCCATGCTTCCACTTGCTCTCTTGTCCAAATGCCAGGTGTATCTGGATATCTTCAGAGTCATAGAATGTAAACATTGTCAGCTATAAGATGGAGAGAGCAATCATCTTAAGTAAGAAGAGAAGAGAAGAAGAGGGATGTGCGTACCCTTGAGCAGTCTCAGAAATGCCAGAGGCTTCTCCGATCAAAAACCCACCTTCTGTTGTTCTCTGTGAGTAATAAAGAGCAGCATGGGGTTGAGCCACAAAGTTGTAAGATCTAGTCCTTGTCAACGGTGCCAAAATTACTCTGAAAATTAAACATACAGGAACATAAACAGTTATTCAGGTGAAAACCTTTCTTATAGTAAAAATTACGAACTATTTTAAGTAATTCAATTGATGAAGTAGTGATTGAGATCGAAGCAAGACATTAATAATAATAATAATAATAATAATAAATTTATATTTACATAAATTACATACTATTTCAAATTGACATGACAAGTTTTTTTTAGGAAACATGAAAAGTTTAATTGAAGGTATCTATTTTTTCAACACACCATTTGCTGTATACAAAAGCTTTGTAACGTAATAATAAAAGTCATTTAAATTAGTGGTATTTGTGATTCTATAACAAGTAAGGTTGTGAGGTCTTTCCTCTTTGTGGTCTGTACCCTTCGCCTGTGGCGATTTGGGTTGTTCGTCGAAAATCGACAATGTTTCACGGCGGCACGGCTCCGCCTATGAGGGCTTCTAGTACGGCGACGGCTTCGGGTCTTGCGGTGGTAGCTGTGACGACAGCTGACGGTGAAGTAGGCAGATCTAAGGGGATGGCAGGAACAGGGTCAAGGGCAGTGGGGTTGAGGCCGGAGTTGAGGACGGAATTGCAGGTGGGGCAAGTTTGGGTTGCGACGGTAGATCGGTACTGGGAGGAAACTGGGGTTATCTGACGTCGGTGGGCAGACTCATGCAAGCATACCGAATCAGGGGGTCTCGGCTTGCTTAAACTTCAATACGTGGAAACCGGGGGGTTTAGTTGGTTGGTAGGTCGGTACTGAAAGGGAACTGGAGTTATTTGGCGTCGGTGGGCAGACTCATGCAAGCATACCGAATCAGGGGGGTCTCGACTTGCTTAAACTTCAATACGTGGAAACCGGGGGTTTAGTTGGTTGGTAGGTCGGTACTGAAAGGGAACTGGAGTTATTTGGCGTCGGTGGGCAGACTCATGCAAGCATACCGAACTAGGGGGACTCAGCTTGCTTAAGATTTAGTATGTCACTTGGATATCCTAATGGGATCGGTACTGGAAAGAAACGGAGGGTTTTTGGAGTCGATGGGTTGATCTGGTTAAACCCAATGAGCTGGGAGAATTTGAATTTCGCGATGCCCATATTGATCGTAGAGCGTTCTGCAGCAAGATCACGGGGTTTCTCCATCCGTATGAGTTGGAGGTCGTGGCTCTGCATGAAGTTAACTAGTTCGAGTCGATTGGTCTCCGGGGTTATCATGAATGCCTGTGTAAAGCACTCTGCAGCAAGATCACGGGGTTTCTCCATCTGTATGAGTTGGAGGTTGTGGCTCTACATGATGCTAAACGAGTCGAACTGAACAACTTTGGAGGAATCATTAGCGAACGGTGTTGCGTACTACCCATTATCGGAACATGTGTCCTTTGTTTTTCTTGTAATCAAATGGCTCGCGAATGGACCATTTTCGCTTTAACTAACAGTAGTTGAGATTATGGTGAGTGGTCTGTCCCACCAACTATAGCTTCAGCTATCCGGCTTGATGCCAGGTTAGTTGCTATTTAATTAATAAAATTCACTTTTACCTTAAAAAAAATAGTGGTATTTGTGTAGTATTTTATCCACGAGATCATAGGTTCCTTTCAAGGGAAAATGACATTTTTGGACACCTAACTGTATCATTTTTCTACTTCCATACCTTAACTAATTTTTCCCTTTTTTCAATATCCTAACTATCATTTTTGGATAACATATCCCTAAAATATCAAAAATACTTAATCTAAAATCAAACCATAATTTAATTAATTTGAAACTACAATTATACCCTCTTCAAACCTCTCTCTCTCTCTCTCTCTCTCTCTCTCTCTCTCTCTCTCTCTCTCTCTCCCTCCCTCCCTCCCTCGTACTCCGATCACCTTGCCGCCGACCACCTCGCTTATGGCGAGCGAGGTCCATTTTTTGAAGCTCACCTCTTACATTTTTTTCAGTGAGTGAGTGAGCTCCATTTTTTCGGGCTCACCTCTTTCATGTTTTCTGGCGAGTGAGTGAGCTCCATTTTTTCCGGCGATGAGCTCCTTTTTTTCGATCTCACATCTCCCATTTTTTTCGTTGAGTAAGTGAGCTCCATTTTTTCGGCAAATGAGCTTCAATTTGTCTTCATCGCCAGTGGACTAAGGCTAAAATCGAGTGTCGGAGGGGCCGGAGGCGAGCATTGGGCCCATGAAGAAGATGAGTCAATTTCATGATTTCAAAATTGAACCGGTTCAATTCTGATTTCTTAAACCAGTTCAATTATAGGGGAAGTGTACTTTTTCTGGCAACAAGAAAAACACCCCGTTCCTTTGCTAGTTGGCTCACTTAGTCCTTGATGCTTAGTCGTTCGTTCTCACTCTCTACAAAAGTCGTTTGTTCTAACTACAACCCCCTCATGCACATGGGTTATTCCTTCACGCTCATTCCAAGTACTTTAGCCCTATTAGGGTAGAGCAAGTAAACAAAACAAGAGATATATAAACCTTAGCGCTAAGAAATGGGTTGGCTCTAGCTCATAAGTTGAAAGGTTAAATTGGATAGTCAAGCCTGGTAAAACAAGGAAATAAATAATGCACAATAACATAACTAATCCATAAGAGTAAGAATCCAGTAGTTATCAATTCAGAGAAACTGTTAGAAACTTGGTAACCTAACAATTTATTCGAGAACCTATGGAGAGTAATTCTTTCATTTTGATGTTTTAGGAGTAAGTTGTCCCAAAATGATAAATAGGGTACTGAACAAAGGAAAAAAAAGTTATCGTATGAAAGTGAAAAAGTGATATAGTTAGGCGTACAAAAATGTCATTTTCCCTTTTTCAATAGTTGTGAGCTTTTAAACTCACTTAAATTAAGAATTTTTCATTCCCACTTTATTTGTTGATTCATAATTACAACTATTGTTTTTTACTAATTATAATATTAATTAAATTATTTTTTTTTTCATTAAATTTTTTAGTAAAGTTATGTTGAGATTAAGTTCAAGGACGGGTCGTTTGATAAACGAATCAAACTCAAGCCCAACTTATTAGATTTTGTAAGACTCACGAATCGACTCACTTCGTATTTATATATACATGAAAGTTAAATTTAAACTCAACTAAAAAATAAATAATTAAGTTCGAATTAGTTTTTGTTGTATACATTTGATAATTATTTTATTATTAAAACTAATTTTTGCAATTAATAATGTTATTGATTAAATTAAATTTGTAGTATGAAACTTTGCCCTCGAAATTTTTTTTTGGATCCACCACAGCATGTGATATATAAGTATAGTTTCTATCACAAAAATAATTTTCATGTGAGTAATCTTAATTACCCAATTCAACAATCTCTTTGATGATAACCAATTACACCTTTATATAAGAACCTATCCTAATTACCCATTTTAACAAATCAAGAATCTCTTCGATAATAACCAATTACACCTTCAAATAAAACATATATCCCTAATTACCATTTCAACAAATTAATATCAATAGTCTGAGTTTGTATTTGCAAACCTGTGAGTGAGATTGAAAATACCCATCCTGTAGGGAGATAATAAGTGGGGAGCTGTAAGCACCTTCATGGGAGATTTCACCTCGCTCTCTTCTTCACTCATCCCTTTTTCTTCCTAACACAGCATATATGCTTCTCTTTCTCTATATATATCTAAACTCAATTAGTTGGTCTCTTGGAGTTTGCCTCGCATATATATCACTAAAGTCAAAATATTACTGACTAAATTGGAAGTTGATTATGAGTTTTGATGACCACCAATTATAGACAATTATGTGGATATTGTAAATTCTGAGTGGACCCATCATTGCACACTCTTTAAAGTGTATGTCACGCATTTTAAAATTGGTTGACCACGTGACAATCTTGCATGTAAATTCTTGCATTTTTTCCTCCCTATAAATAGGGGTCATATTGATGAATGAAGTGATATCCGGAACTCATTTCCTTCCTCCATATTTGCTCTCTTTTTCTTCCATTTCTAGCTTATGCATGCATTTATTTAAGTCTTGGTTTTATTAACTCCATTTTATTGCACATTAATCCAATGTTAACATATAATTTTCACGACACGTTATCAGCACGAATTGCTTAATTATCCTGACGTTTTTAATTCTCAACTAAATTTAATTTAGTTCTTGAATTTACGTTTATTTATTTACTTATGTTATTTATTTTCATAAGTATGCTCTGCGATCGCCAATCTTGAATTTGATCTTCCGCATCAGAAAATTATATGTTGTTATTATACATGATCTATATTTATGTATTATATTAGCAACCCGAAGTTTGCTAAATTATGACATCTTGAACCCCAAGTTTTAAGATTGTCCGAAAAGAAAGAAAAAAAAACTATTAAACTCGATGTTCATGTAAACCCGAAGTTTACAGTCGTTGGAATTTATAGAACCTGATGTTCTAAAATTGTCGAGAAAAATATTGGACTTGACATATTTGTAAACCGAAAGTTTACAGTTGGAATTTGCAGAACCCCGAAGTTCTGATCATGGATTAATATTGAAATTAAAACTTGCAGTTTTAATATTCAAAACCCGAAGTTCTAAAAATCCATACTGGATAGATCAAAGATATCATATTGCTCTCAAAGTAGCAGTATCGGAAGAAAATTTGAGAAATATTAAAGTGCATGTATTGCTAAACTAAATTGAATCATCGAATTTGTCCTGTCGACAGTTAATCATTTCTAGAAGTGAATGTGAAACTTTATGATGGTCATTATAAAGTTCATGGAAAACTAAGGCCACAGAAGCGGTCAAATTTTAAAGTAAGACAATACAATTGATAAGACGAGCCACGATATGGATCCCAGAAGTAATTCATCATTTTGTGGAGATGAGAATGATATGTGTATTATTGATTGTTCTACTACACATACTATTCTAAGGGATAAGAAATATTTCTCATGCCTAACCTTGGTGGAGGCAAAAGTGAACACAATTATGGGTTCTGCAAATATTATAAAAGGCTCCGGAAGAGCTTCTATATTGTTGCAAAATGACACTCGATTAGAAATCCATAATGCTTTATATGCTAGTAGATCCAGAAGAAATCTACTTAACTTTAAGAATATCCGCAGTAATGGATATCATATTGAGACCACAAGTGAAAATGAAACCGAGTTTTATGTATCACTGTAAACAATTGTGGTGAAAAGCGAGTACTGGAAAAATTACACATTCTATCATCTGGGTTGTTATTATACAACAATAAGAAGAATTGAGGCATATGCAATACTGAACCAGAAGTTCTCCAATCCAAATAGTTTTATACTTTGGCATAATCTTCTTGGTCATCCAGGATCAACTATGATGCGTAGAATTGTGGAAAATTCATGTGGACATTCATTGAAAAACCATAAGGTTTTTCAATCCAATGAAATTATTTGTACTGCTTGCTCACAAGGAAAATTAGTGGTTTGTCCATCAAAAATTAAGGTTAGTATTGAATCTCCATCATTCTTGCAAAGAATTCAAGGGGATATTTGTGGCCCTATTCACCCATCTAGTGGATCATTTAATTATTTTATGATCTTGATTGACGCATCCAACAGATGGTCACATGTATGCTTATTGTCAACTCGTAATGTTGCATTTGCAAAATTGTTAGCACAAATTACTAAATTGAGGGCACATTTTCCTGATCATCCAATAAAGTCTATTCGTCTAAATAATGCTGGTGAATTCACATTTAAGACATTTGATGATTATTGCATGTCATTGGGAATTGATATTGAACATCCGGTTCCACATGTGCGTATCCAAAATGGTTTAGCAGAATATTTTATAAAACGTATACAGATAATTGCACACACATTATTATTGCAATCACAATTATCAATTTCTGCTTGGGGACATGATGTGTTACATGATGTTTCCTTACTTCGTTTAAGACCTAGTGCATATGATAAATATTCTCCTATACAACTTGTGTGTGGGCATCAACCTGATATATCTCATTTACGTACTTTTGGTTGTGTTGTGCAAGTGCCTATTGCACCCCCTCAACGCACAAAAATGGGACCCCAACGACGATTCAGAATTTATATTGGTTTTGATTCACCATCTATTATCAGATATCTTGAGTCATTGACATGTGACCTATTTACCGCACGACTTGTAGATTGTCGTTTTGATGAGACAACGTTCCCACATTTGGGTGGAAATAAAAAGCCTCCTGAAGTTAGGAGTGATGTTGAATGGAAAGTAAATTCCATGTCTCATCTAGATACATGTATATCACAATATGATAAAGAAGTACAAAGAATAATTCATTTTCAAAATGTTGCAAATCAAATGTCTGATGCATTTGTAGATACATCAAAGATAACCAGATCATACATAGATGCTATCAACACACCTGCGAAAATTAAGGTTAATGATGATAATTCAAAAGTAGCAGTCGATTCCTCCAGTACACACCATAAGCGTGGGAGGCCATTGGATGCAAAAGATATTGTTCCCCACAAACGAAAAAAATCAAGTGAATAGACAGATAGTTCCAGCAGAACTATCGGTTCCCGAAGAACCATTAGTTCCCGTAGAACCACCAATCCCAAAAGAAAATGAAAATTCTAAAATTCCTCAAGAGTTACAAGAATATAAGTAAAGAAATAAACTTGAATTATTCATACACTAATGAATATTGGGATCGAAAATTGATTAACATAGATGAAGTCTTTGCTTTTACAGTGGCAAGTGAGATAATGAATGATTTTGATTTTGAGGCACGTAGTATTGATGAATGTCGTGAAAGACATGATTGGCCAAAATGGAAAGAAGCAATTCAGGCAGAATTGACTTCATTGGCGAAACGCCAAGTCTTTGGACACATAACTCGAACACCAAAAGATGTTCGACCAATTAGATATAAATTTGTATTCACTAAGAAAGAAATGAGAAAAATGAAATTGTTCGATATAAAGATAGGCTTGTAGCACAAGGTTTTTCTCAACGACCTGGGGTCGATTTTGATGTAACATACTCACATGTAATGGATATGATTACTTTCAGATACTTGATTAGTTTAACAGTCTCTGAAGGACTGGATATTTATTTGATGGACGTTGTCACCGCCTATTTGTATGGTACATTGGACACCAATATTTATATGAGATTGCCTGAAGGAGTTAAATTGCCTAAAGCAATTAAAAGTAGTCCAAGAAATCTATATTCGATCAGATTACAAAATACATTATATAGACTAAAACAATCTGGTAGGATGTGGTATAATCGTCTTAACGAATACCTTACAAGAGAAGGGTACAAGAACAATGTTATATGCCCTTGTGTGTTCATCAAGAAAACAAATATAGGATTTATTATTGTGGTAGTGTATGTTGATGATATGAATTTAATTGGGACTCCTGAAGAGATCCTTAACACTGCTGAATATCTTAAGAAGGAATTTGAGATGAAATATTTGGGGAAAACGAAATAATGTCTCGCCATACATATCGAGCATATTTCGGATGGAATTTTAATCCATCAGTTTACATATATCGAGAAACTCCTGAAGCGTTTCAATATGCAAAATGCACATCCATTGAGTACTCCAATGGTTGTTCGATCGCTTGATCCTAAAAGGGATCCATTTCGCCCAAAAGAGATAGATGAAAATATACTTGATCTTGAAGTATCATATCTAAATGTGTTCGGGGCTTTATTATATTTGGCACAATGTACAAGGCCTAATATATCATTTGCAGTAAATTTGCTAGCAAGATTCAGCTCAGAACCAACAGAACGACATTGGAACGAAATCAAGCACATATTACGCTACTTGAGTGGGACGAAAGATTTGAGGTTATTGTATTCAAAATCCTCAAGTAATACTAACTTGATGGGATATGCGGATACAATATACCTTTCTGATCCCCATAAAGCACGCTCCCAAACTGGGTACGTATTTACTTGCAATGACACAGCAATATTCTGGCGCTCCACGAAGAAGACTTTGGTTGCAACATCCTCAAACCATTAAGAAATTCTAGCACTACACGAAGCTAGCCGTGAATGTGTGTTCTTGCAATCCGTCATTCAACATACACGAGAAGCATGTGGAATCCCGTCAATTAAAAGTTCTCCTTTCACTATACATGAAGACAATGCAGCGTGTATAGCTCAAATCAGAGGCGGCTACATTAAAGGAGATCGTATCAAGCACACATCGCCAAAGTTCTTCTACACTCATGAGCTCCAAAAGAGTAATGAGATTGATGTCAAGCAGATTCGCTCCAGTGAAAATCTTGCAGATTTGTTCACCAAAAGCTTGCCGACATCCACATTCGAGAAGTTAGTATGGCGAATTAGAATGCGCCGACTTAGCAAATAGCCGAAATAACTTTGTCGGTCATCATGGGGAGCAATGATCATGGGGAGCAAGTATATGAAGATGCTCTGGACTTATGTGCGCTGCACTCTTTTTCCCTTATTCAGGTTTTGTCTCATTGGGATTTCCTGAAAAGGTTTTTAACGAAGCAGCATTAAGCACTATTGCACACTCTTCAAAATGCATGTCACGCACTTCAAAATTGGTTGGCCACATGGCAACCTTGCATGTAAATTCTTGCATTTTTCCCTCCCTATAAATAGGGGTCATATTGATGAATGAAGTGATATCCGGGAACTCATTCCCTTCCTCCATATTTGCTTTCTTTTTCTTCCATTTCTAGCTTATGCATGCATTTATTTAGGTCTTGGTTTTATTAACTCCATTTAATTATACATTAACCCAATGTTAACATATAATTTTCACGACAGTGGACACCATTTTAAAATCCGTAGTTATTATACATAACTACAAATAAGGAGAGATAGTTAGATCGGGAAAATCACCACTTGTGTCGTGAGGCAAATGAAAAATGGTTTTAGATGATTGGATTAATAAAATAAATAAATGAAATTGAAAACTTCATTATTAATTGATACAATTTTAGTTAAATTCAAATTTCGCAAAATTATATATGTTTTACCTAACTGAGATTTAATGTCAAATTTATATATTTTGTTAATTTGATGGTTGAGTTGATTTTTTAGATTTAACCACAAGAGTGATTTTCACGAGGAATGCACTTTTATGAAGTTTTATCTCACTTTGTTATTTATTTACTTAATTTTCATTTCTTATAAAATTATTAAAATATCTCTCTTTTGCTTTCAAATTTTTAGGACCAAGTCATTATTCTCTTTCTTATTAATGAAAACAATTGATTATTATTTTTTTTGCATACTTACACCACTAGAAACTACCTCCAAGCCGGCGAGATTTTTGCCTGAAACTCACCGGCTTGGTTCTCGCCGAGCAAGTCTCGTCGGGAATGGTCATAGTCGGCGAGACATAACATCAATATCTCGCCGGCTTGGAGGTGACCAATATCTCGCCGTCTTGATGATGTTTTCCCGGCGAGATTTTCAAAAATTATCCTCGGGAATCTAACCGGCGAGATATTGGCAAAATATCGCCGGTTAAGGTTGTAAAACCTAGCCAGTGAGATGTTGCCAATATCTCACTGGGTAGGTTTAACAAACCTAGCCGACGAGATTTTGGCAATATTTCGCCGGCTATTGGTGTAAAACCTAGCCAGCAAGATATTGGTCAACATCTCGCTGGCTCGGTTGTAAAACCTAGCCGAACTTAGCCGGCGAGATATTGCCAATATCTCGCCGACTATGTTTAATAAAAATTTTGGCAGAATCTGCCACAATTTCTTAGTTTCCTGTTACCAATTATACGTGTAAAACCTGACAATTCAACTAAATCCTAAACTGCAATTTGCAGTGATCGAAATTAGAAATTTCTCAATTGGAAACCAAATTAAAAGTCAAGCAATAAATAAATGTATATGTTCAAACAACGTCAACAAAATCTGTAACCTAAGAACCTACGGGAGTTGTCCTAGCCGTTTTGTCTTGATCGTCTCCTTCGCCTTCTTCTTGAACCACTTGCTCGGCCGCGGCTGTTCGTCAGCAAGTCCTGGAGGCTGCTATTGGTCCGAAGGCACTCCTTGTGAGATAGTTAGCTGCGTCACCTTTTGAGTCGAAAAATGGATACCCGATGCACACGACAATGTACTGGTTTCTTAGTATTAAAAGGCTTTTGATGAAGTCCCAAATATCACAAGGGGAAAAATCAGCACAAAGTGAAAACGTCAACGGGAACCGGCTCCCATTGGCAAAAGAGCTTACATTCGTTAGCTAAGGATGAAGACCAACACTCGTCAGGAACAACCAACAATATTGATAATTAATTAATTCAAAACCCATAGATCTCGATATTGAGCCAAACTTCGGTCGACGCCCATCGACATGACAGTCGACACTTGTAAGATCAAATAGATTTATCATGATTCTTTCCCTTTTGAATGTCCTAGCTCACAAACTATAAATAGTTTGTGAACCCGGATGTTTTCAGGGAGATTTTTTAAAATCTTATGGTGTTAAAATATTGTTGGGTATATTCTCAGAAGTTTGGAATGACCTAGTGAGAGTCCACAAGCACAAACCGAAACCCTAGAATAGATACACAATGAATCTTTGAGCTTTTCCCGTAGGCTAGTACCTTATGCTTACCGGAGACAGTAGAAAGAGGGTCGAGGTTTGATGAAATGAGAGGAACTCAATTCATTAAAGAGAGACACAAGAATGAGCAGAGATAAGAAGACCACCATTTTTTTCTTCTTTTTTTTCTTTTGTTTTTATGGTATTTACGTGATTTAAAAAAGTATTCCCTTATGTATTTGGTCACATTATTTTATCGACGATAATTGAAGATATTTTACACTACTAAAATGTACAAAGATTTGAACTCAAGACCTTATATATGTTAAGTAAATTTCTTATGACTTTGTCCAACTTGTGTTGATATGTATCAGTCATATGCTTTTTGTTTTGACTACAAAATGACCTATGTTAGATAAGTGTTATAACAAACTACTTAAATGAGTTTAAAACTCATTTTTTTAGTTAAAATGTGCTGTGTAAGCAAATTTCTAATCAAAGGTGCATACTAAGGCAGATCGATTGAATAAAGTCTTTTTTGACCTTTTCTATTTTCACTACTGCCTAAAACACAGAAAGGAGAATTAAGTAAACAGAGATATATTTATATAGATGTCATTATTTTATACGAATCGATGTATAGTCAAAATTCTAACTAATCGACGTATTAAAATTGGCCTAAACTTGACCGGATGGACTATCTACTCGTTTTTTGATATGAGGTTAGGAGTTTGAATCTAAGATGTGGTAAGGGGTGAAAATAAGTAGATACGAATGATGTTATAATTTAGAAAAAAATTGGGCATTTTTCTAAGGATGGCAATGTATAGGATATGGACTGGGTACGACCTTATTCGTACCCGCATCCACTCACTTGAACGGATATTCATATCTGTTCAATTATCCGTTCATTTATCGGGTATTCGATCCGTTCAATATCCGTTGGATATGGATAAATTTTCTTATTCGTATCCATACCCGAAAGTGAATATATATTTAAATAAATATAAAATTAATGTAAAATATGATAAAATTTTTCAAGTTAAGAAATACAATAAAATTAAACTTGAGGCTACAATTGAACTTTAAAAAAATTGATTGAATTGAAAATTTTGTAAACCTAAAAATAAAGAAACATAAGTATAAGACATTTTATACTTGAGGCTAGTCTGCGGGTGGTGAACCATATTCATAATAACAAACACATGACAAACATGTATGGGGGCATCATCTATGACTGCAAGCGGTTAATCTCGTCTCCGGGGTTTATTGTCTTATTATCTTTTGCTCGCAGATCTTGTAATAAAGTGGCACACGAATTAGCCAAGTTTGCTTTAACTAACATTTGTTGGGACTATGGTGAGGGGTCTGTCCCACCACTTGTGGCTTCAGCTGTCCGGTTTGATGCCGGGTTAGTTGCTCCTTTTTAATAATAAAATTCGATATTCTAAAAAAAAATAATAAAGACTACGTCTACCTCTTATTAGAAAAGACCACAATAAAGAAAGTAGTGGATATAGAAAATACTGCGTTTTGCAATATTCACTATTATTTCTCTTTTCAATTCCGAAACATATGTATACAAGATTGTGGGTGGGTACGTATGAGATTATTATTTTTATTTTAAATATTGCGCGTATGGATATAATACGAGTAAGATATAGGTCTATTCGTACCCGATTTATATTCGATAAAATATCCGTGAAAATATTCATATCCATATCCGTTCCGATCAGATCGGGTACATGGATATTCATTAGATATAGATTGTTTTCCCAACCCTACATTTTTCTGGCAGACTTGATTTGAGATAGTTACTTGATTACAGATATTGGAGAAATACACAGATAATTAATAACAACAAAAAAGTCCATTTGCAAGACGTCTTTGTTAGGTTATAAACTCATTTATGGTAAAAGAAAGATGAAGTCCATTTTCGTGGTTTGCGGGATGTGCATTAATTGTAGTATTTAATTTTTTTCCTCCTTATCGTTGACAAGTGCATTGATGTAGGTTTGAACGAGGGCAGGTGACCCCAGTTATAAACCAAAACTTCGATAATCACTCAATGTATGTGTAAGAACTAAGAAAATACTAGGGAAAAGTACGCACAGACGCTGCACTTATTTATATTTGAACAATTTACTCTCTCACGTCTAACAAAATTTAAATTTAGATGTAAAATTTCTATTTAGGAAAAAGAAGCGAGCTCATATATTAAGAACTGTCTGTTATTACAATAAGAGCTAACGTGCTTGGTACATCAGTACTATTAAACTCGAGATCATACTTCGTTAAGGCACTAATTACCAGAAAAATAAGCTACATTATTACCTGATCTATGCAAAAAAGAAAATGAAATCTTTACAAAATCAGAAGAATAACATTTGTAGTCTCTAACTATGGAACCAATGGGAGAAACTTGGATTGACTCACATTGGAGAAAAGAGGACTTTTGAGTGAGTCTCAAAAATAACTTTGGACTCTTCTCTATCAGATGCCCAAATCATCGCTTCACGGAGAATGAACGCTTACGCTAAGAGAGGGGCGAACCTGCACGCTCGCCTGGAGCTGTACGCTCCCTAGAGATGGCCATCCGCATATTCCCCCTCTGATTCTATCACCGCCCAAATCGAGAGTTGCATCTGTATTGATTTTTACCCAGTCTGGCTTGGCTCTTGACCATCTCTGGGAACCTATAAATGGTCTTGCATGCAACCCTAACCAATCCGATCTGGACCGGACCGCCATTGAGGTTATTTCTGCAGTACTAATGTTCTTATCTTTCCATACAGAATCGTTTCTCACCTTCCAAATTGACCACCATAAGTGGACAAGGTCCTCAGTTTGAGTCTTCCCCTTGACGTTGTAGGAGAAATCGAAGATCTCCAAGACCGATTAAAGTCTGGGACTGGTTCTGCTCCAACTTGGGGAAATATGGGATAAGACCGGGCAATTCCAAAACAAATTAAGGAGCGATTCTTAATTCGTTCTACATGAGATTTTATTAAGAATACATATTTAAACACATACAAACCCAATAACTATTTTAAGCAATATGTTTTTATAAAATTCTCTAATACTATTAAGTTTTGGATGAATTTTTTTATTTTTTTAGAAAAAAACTAAATTGTCTGTCTTCTCCAATTAAGCCTGAACCTCCATTAAAGTTTATGTGCTCCGTCTCTATCTTGACGAGTTCATATGTTTCGATAGATTCGTCGAAGTCAATTTGGCAATTTTGGGTTGGCGATGAAAATAGGAAAATTGAGATTAAGCTATGGAGATTTAAAGTTTCAGCTCTATGATGTGTGCATGGGTCGAGAAAACTTCGGCGAGCCAAATCTAAAAGATGGTTGGCCAGTGTTTAGCGACGACAGAGTTGCTCTCCATCCCCTTTTACTCACTATTAATTAATTATTGGGATACACTTTGGTAGTAAATCAGTACTTCAAGATTAAAACACCATTCCATACTTCGCAAATTGGGGGCCACTACGAAGAATCTCAAAACCTAATCTGCTCCAAGATGGGTTCTCTAGGCAACAACGATCTCATCCTTATCACCAAATTTTCCCCAATCTCTCTAGGACCACTATATCAGCTATCCGAAGGAGAATTATCCTGGATCAGCTTATGGGCATCCGAGATCGTGGAGCCTTCTCTTTCGCGTTGGATGAACCTCTCCGACAACAAGTACATCGTAGATATCTTGATGAATCCAGCTCTCGTGGAGTTTGTCTTAATCACCCCACTCCCTCGTTACAATAGTCGAAACCGGGTGTAACGAGGGTCTGGAGTGATTATGAAAACCGTTAGATTGTAATAATTAGGCCGAACCCTCGTTATACCCGATTTTCCCATCGTTATAAAATCAACTATCGTTACACTCTAAACCATCGTTACTCTTTTACCCTAAGGGTTCAGTCACCCTTTTAGGTTGTCATAATTATCTTGGTCCCTTGTTACAATAATTGAAATTTTGCGTAACGAGGGTTAGAAGTGATTATTACAATCGTTAGGCTGTCATAACAGAGCGAACTGTTGTTACACTTGACTCTCCCCCTCGTTATTTTGTCAACCCTCGTTACAATCTAAACAACCTTTATAGTTTTACTCGATGTTTCCATAGTTTCAAAAATCACCCAATTATTACCATGAATCAGATAAGAATTTCTAGAAAGTAGACAAGCAATTCCACTAATAAGACAACATATAACTCAATGCAAATACAAAAACGAACAATGGAAATATGGAAACATCACCTGTAAGCTGTAACGACTTACCCTTATTGTGATATTAGTTATTCAATTCACTGTTATTTCCAATATCAAGCACCCACTTTTGTCTGCCATTGAACTGGATCCACTATGAATACACGTAAACGAGTTCAGGAAAATCAGCTCTATGTTTTAAACGTTATTACATGCAATACAAACATGTCTAATGATCAATATATATACGTTTCATAATTGTTATTTGTTGTTTCCATCAAATGTATGCGATTGAAGCTCGCAAGCGATCGTTCTTCTACAAAAAAATTTATATCACTATTTATGATTTACAGACTTCAGATAGAGTTTCCAATGCAGAATTTGAATTTAATTGAAAAACACGAACACGATCCATTTTGATTATGAATTTCGATAGTTGTGGATTGAGTTTCCATTGGTTTGAATCGTGATTGGCGTGTGTTGCTTTAAAATTAGGGTTCTTAGAAGATTTGATCGTGTCGAGTTGAAAAATTATAGAGGCGTGTGGTTGAATCTTTGCATCAAATAGTTTAAATCCGGCAGGAAAATTTGAAGCGCATGGTTTATCGAAAGTACCCTTTGCAATTTGAATTAACTGTATTAATTGTATTTTTTTTACAATTTTTTCTCCCTTGACCAGTTATGTGAATATGTATAAGTTAAGAAAAATTAAGGACCATAATAGGGCATATTTTTATGTCAATTTGATGAGCTTCAAAATGTATAATTTGTAGGATTTATGCCCTAGTCCAATGCAAAGTTTTCTATTTATTTATTGTTTGATTTGATCTGTATCATTGAGAGTGTCATCACTAATAGTAGGACTATAGATCCACACGGATCACATTTAACGGGTCCCTGGTCAATTAAACTTCAACATAACCGACCAGTATGAGGATGACTCTTTATGATTATGCTCTACTGATCATTGACAATGAGATTGTCGGAGTTAGATCATAGATATCATTTGATAAATGATATTGGACGACCCGACCTGAGTATGTTGCATAGATGTTGTCATAAGCATATTCAGTTGTCGTAACTTGTCATTGTATCCTTAGCCCAATGAGTCTTTGTGATCACTATGTAGTCAACATTTGAGTTTGACATATGTCAAATGTTATCTGTAACATGGTAGCCATAACGGCTATGATTGGCTCAGGGACGCGCTGCATGAGTAATACGAAAGACGACTAAGGGATTTGTCTCTCATACCCCGGTATGGGAACGATATCCGTTTAGGCCACTTGATGAGTATGACTGAAAGGAAATGCATGGCTATGCTGATGATACGGGACAATCATAACCGTTATGTCCATCATAGACTATGATTGGCTCAGGGATAATATTAGTATATGTAGTTGTAATAATAGACCCCGGACTAAATATGTTCATCACAGAACATGTATGTCCTAACAAAGATTATGAAAAACATGATCTATACGTACCACTCAATTTATTAATATTGTCCGTCGATAAAGGAACTATGTACACAATAAAACATGTTTGTCCTACAACAAATTATGCGAAAACATGGTCATACATGACCGATTACTATAATTGTCCATTAGTAAGTGAAGTATGTCCATACCAAAATTAAGATTGTCCACCTTAAGATGATTAAAAACAACCAAGTGTACTATGTCCATAGCAGAATAAGTGTGTCCTAACAAATATTAAGAAAAACAAGGTCCATATTGACCACTCAAGTAATTAATATTGTTCTTGAGAAGTGAATTATGTCCTACCGCAAATTATGTGAAAACATGGTCATACATGTCCGATTACTCTAATTGTCCATTAGTAAGTAAAATATGTCCATATCGAAACAAAGTTTGTCCACCAGAAAATAATGAAAAACAATCGTGTTTATCAACAAAACTAGAATAACATAAACACTCTTAAAAAGGAAGTAATTAAGTAAGAGATATTATTTGTGTTGGATTGATGTATCTTATTCAGCAACAATAAAAAAAGGAAATAATCGATTAAGAAAATATTATTTAGGTCAACTATATATAATGCCGATTGTGCCCTTAATTGGATGATTTGTTTCCAAAAGTTTATCATCTAATCGTGCATGAGATTAATTTAATCCAATGGTCAATATATATTCTCAAGTTCTTATGAAAGAGTTTAGTTCTCACTTAATTTGTCCTCTCTCTATATATATAAATGTTTAACAGTTGAAATTGGTCTAAGCATAATTTATTTATTATAACTAAAAAAAATCATAATATACAAATACTGCTCTTATTTATATTTGAACAATTTAGTGTCTCACGTCTAACAAAATTTAAATGTTTAATGCTTAATTCTACGTGAGATTTTTTAAGAATACATGATCAAACACATAAAACCACACGGGATGCAATCCGCTAGAAACCATGTTTCAAATAGGTACAAAGGGAGCTCCAACATCCGTCAGATGCAATCTCATCAACGACTGTCAATATTAACCAATTTCTACTCAAATTTAATTCAAAAAACATGAAAAGGGCATAATAGTCATTATGCGTCATGAAATGTGTGTTGGATCTCTAACAATTATGCGATCTCTTCGACAATTTTGTGATTTCTTCGATCGATCGATCGATCACAATCAATGATCATCGATTACGCAATTGTCAGTGAGTGATCGATCGATCGATCGTTCAATTCTGCAATTGTGATATGCTATTCCGTGACTTCTGAAATTGTAATCCATCGTTCAATGAAGTCTGATATTGTAATCCATCAATCGATCGATTCTGCAATTCTGATTGACAGATTCATCGATTCCTAAACTATAATCCATTGATCGATTAGATTCTAATTAAACGTTAGTGATTGATCGACCAATCAACTGTCCATTTCTGATCAGCCTTTGATTCAAAATCTGAAGGTCTTTCAAAATCTGAAATTTTTTCATATACAAGACGGCCATAACAAATAAGAGAGCAAATGTGTTCAAAATATGAAAGCCTGTCATATACCAGAAAAATCTGAAGGCCTTTCACATACAAGACGACCAGAATAAGTAAGAGACCAATGTGTTCCAAATGTGAAGGCCTTTCATATACCAGAAAAATCATAACATATCTGTTCAAAATCTGAAGACCTTTCAGATACACGAGGGGTACCCTTGTGTGACGAGGGGCACCCTCGTGTAACGAGGGTTTTGGGTATTTTTCTATAGAAAAACACTAATACCCGTCGGGGGCGTGGTGTGACGAGGGTTTCGGGTAATTTTCAAAATCTGTAAGCTTTTCACGAAAAATGTGAACAGATTTGTGAAAGCATTTCATATACCAGGAAAATCTGAAGGCCTTTCAAATACAAGACGACCAGAAAAAATAAGAGACCAATGTGTTGAAAATGTGAAGGCCTTTCAGATACACGAGGGTTTCGGGTAGTTTTCTATACGAAAACAGTAATACCCGTCGGGGGAGTGGTGTGACGAGTGGTACCCTCGTGTGACGAGGGGTACCCTCGTGTAACGACGATTTCGGGTTTTTTTTCTATAGGAAAACACTAATATGTCGGGGGAGTGGCGTGACGAGGGGTCCCATGGTGTGAACAGGGTTTCTAGTAATTTTCAAAATCTGTAAGTCTTTCATATAACTGAAAACAAAAATTTGTAATCCTTTCACACTCGTGTACGCATATTTCTTTTACTTCAACACCCTACTCACGTGTAGCCTTGTCTACATGTAGATATGTAAGTCTTTCATATTCACAAGAATCACAGATATTTCCAAAAATCTGAAGGCCTTTCATATACAAGACGACCAGAACAAGTAAGAGACCAATGTGTTCAAAATGTGTAGGTCTTTCATATACCAGAAAAATATGAACGGATCTGTTGAAAATCTGAAGGCCTTTCAGATACACAAGGGGTACCCTTGTGTGACGAGGGGTACCCTCGTGTAACGAGGGTTTCGAGTATTTTTCTATAGGAAAATGCTAATACCCGTCGGGGGAGTGGTGTGACGATGGGTTTTCAGTTATATGAAAGGCGTTCAGGTTTTCAGTCAAAAAACATGAAAGGTTTTCATATTTTGGAAAATCCCTGATCTGAATTGTTTATGAGTTTATACATTTGAATTACATTAATTGTGTCTCTGAAAACCTGTTCGAATGCAGTTCTTCAGTGTTTTGACAAGTTTTCAGTTATATGAAAGGCGTTCAGATTTTCAGTCACAAAATATGAAAGACTTGTAGTTCTTCATTATTTGGACATGTTTTCAGTTATATGAAGGGATTTAAAATTATTGTACCCAGTTTCATAGTCTGTAAGGCCTTCAGATAGCACAAAACCAACTCAAAAAAGGGCAGCTTCATTATAATAGGCTTCCTTGATCCAATGTGTTCAAAGTATGTAAGCCTCTCACATAGAAGAAAGGTAAACCAAAAGAGAGACAATTGCATTGCAATAGGCTTCCTGAAACTAATCTGATTCAAAATATGAAAGGGCCTTGAAATGAGAAATCGTCATACAGCAATGATGAAGTGAGACTTTCAATCATGAGAAACATGTTCAGATAACAACAATTCTGAGACTTGTTTACATAAACTGTTTGAGAAAAATGTTTACATAACAATCCTGAGACTTTACAAAAACTGTTAGAACCTAACTGTTTCATCAATTACAAACTCAACCTTCCTTTTCAACTTTGTACGGTAAGATTTAGCTTTCCCTTCCAAGTCTTTCCAGTAGGTGTTCCTTGTGCTGCTCAGCAACATAAAGACGTAAAACTTACGTAATTTTCTGAGTGTCTCTATCTGTATAATTAGAAGTGAAAAATAACTGTTAGCTGTTTATTAAAAACAAAATGTACTTCATATTCAATAATATATGAAAACATAATATGCTTACATCATCTTTGATCAGGGATGATCTGAAGACTGTTCCCAATGTAATTTCTCATGTGCCATATTGTAAATTTTCCACAATCTAGCTTATTTTTTTGAGTAGTCCACTCAAGAGTGATATAATTCAATTCAGATTGTGTGAATCTTCTGGCCATTTCTTCATTTTTGGTCTCAGCAGAGGCACAAATTTTATCATTAAATGAAAGTGAAAATAGTGGATAAATAAAATTTTATCATTACTTACAAGTCTTTCAGGAACACCCTTGTATCGACCATAATATTCTACCATAAGAAAAGATAAGTTATTCAATACTTTAATCTCAAAATTTCTTGTGTTCAAACAGATAGTGATGAAGTGGCTCATATGCTTCAAGTATAATGACAAAAGTATATATGAAAAAAAAAACAACATGCATAAGTTTGTTTCTAAAATTTATTACAAACAAATTGTACACAACAAACAAAAGCTAACCAAATCTATGTCCTCTAATGCCAACTTGGACAGTGAAAACTCTTCATCCAATATTGCCTTGTAAATTTCAATGTTTTTATCGCTTTCATCTTTGATGTTATAAATAGCATTCTGCAAAACAAAACAAAAAATTATTTAAAACATGAATATGATTTATCAAGAAATAGCATATATCATGTAATTGCTAGCTAATTTAATGAAATCATGATTAGTACATACTGCACTTGTTGTGCCAAAATAAAACTTTGAAGGTTCTTTTTCATTCTTCGAAGAATTCAGCATTATTCAAAAGATTGCACCAGACATCTATGACACTATTGTCAAGATATGTATTAAATTTGAAAGTCTTCACATCTGGAAGAAGTAGAAACAGACAAGAATCTTCATAAACAAATTCCCTCCAAAAACAAGAAACTCTAAGACATTTACTCTTTTAATGTGTGAAGACATCTACAATGTTTTCAATAAAAAGATTCAAATGTGTAAGTTAACAAACTATACAGATCAAGGTACTCTGCAATTTTACGCAAATCAGTCAAGTTTTCAGTTATATGAAGACCTTTCATATAACTGAAATTCAAATGTATAAACTAAAAAACAATTCAGAGCAAGACATTTTGTAAATCTGAATAACTTTCAGATAACACAAATTCTATCAAAGCAACCAAGACCAACATTCAAAGCAAGGAAGAATAATATTGGAATAGGTATGAGTATTTTAAAAATAATTGATGCAAAACAAGTTTATGACTTACTCTTCTTCTTCTTCATCTTTTTTTTCCATTTTTCTGCTCCGTGATAACGAGTTATGAACCAAGTATAAAAATGATTCATATAATTTGGAAGCTCGTCACCACAGTAAAAAACATCTTCACGGAATGCAGCATCATTGGAAGCACCAGCGGATTCTCTGATTTGATGTGGTGAAGGACTTTCTTGTGCTTCATCTTGTTTTGCAGGCTCATCAATTTTCTGTTGAATCTCTGACGATTCAATGATTACAGCTTATTGTTTATCTCGACCATCTTCTTTTTCTTGAAGAATGTTTTCACTAACTTTGCCCACTGGTTCAAATGATACTTGACAAGCATTTTTCCTAAGTCCTTTCTTTTGTCGCAAATATGTTAAAGTTGGAGTCTTCTTCTTAACTGTAATTTGTAGATCGTCTCCAACTATAGCTTCATCATTTTCATTACTGATCTTCCTTAACTGTAATGCATGATGATATGACCTATCTTTTTTCAAAGATGAACTTGACATGCTTGGTGAACTGCATCTTCAATAACATTGTCCACTGAAGCATCCTCCTTATTACTTTTAAGAATTTGGCCCAATCAAGAATACTCATTGAAAACTTCATGTCCACGGAACAAAACAGATTTTTCTTCTGACATCATTTGTATCATGTGTTCTTTCACTTGTGCCTAATTTTTTTGGTTATATTCTGAATGCATATTCAAACAAAAAATAAAAGTAAATAAAACCCGCAAAAGTTTTTATAAAAATATAAACATGGAAATAATTTAATACCTCTCCTTCAGGGTCAGTTGAACCCGCACCAACTGTATCTCTAACAAATCTTGGCAGAATTTCCCCATTGCCAAATTCTCCATCTTTAACTTCTTTCTTCAGTCTTTGCTTCACCTTTTCTTTGATCCACCCAATGATGCTTGGCAGTGCACGTGGCACATCAATTCCCTCACGCGAGAATCGATCGAGATAAAACAACTAAAAAACAAACAAACAAACAAACACACACAAAAATGGTTATACATGAATGTCATATATTATTAAACGAGAGGAAGAGTTTACACATAAATGAAACGAGTTGTAAGAGGTTAAAGAACATACCGTCAAGAAAGTGATCGGCCTATAGAACCAACTCCCCTTGTTGTTGGCTCGGGCGACCCAATCCTTCTTGTTCCTATTCAAACTCTCAATCACGACAGCACACCAATTAAATTGTGTGACACAATCCACATCAGATATTGCTTCGAAATAGTACTGGTTTAAGTAATTACTCGGACGAAAATCAATCATCAACGTAGAGAATGCAACCCAGAAAATCTGCTTGAATTTTTTGCTGCCACGCTTCTAGGTCTTCATGTGCTCGATAATTACACTTGGAGTTATCTCCCCGGTACTCGTCATATATTGTTCCCTCCATTTCAAAAGAGAAGGAGTTATTCCGCCATCCATTATGATAGAAATCTTTCGTTCCCCACGTGGTATACCGAGGGTGAGAGCCACATCTTCTTCGGTTATTGGCAGTTTTCGGCCATCTTTAAACATAATGTACCCCAAATCCAAATTGTAATACTCCACAAGCAAATATCCAAGCGGACCATATGTACGATCCAAACCAAGTTTCAGTATACCCCAAACCCCATATCAATAGCAGCCTGCTTCTGCTCCTCACTGAATCCGCTAATAGCAATGTATAACTGAAACGGGGATGATCGAGTGTTGATCATTTTCAACTGTTCTTCAGGCTTTTTCTTCTTCACTAGCTTAACATTCTTTATGCTAGTCTTTTTGTTTTATCAACAGTTTTCTTCTGCTTGTCATCAACTTCCATGTCCTCTGGCTACACAGCCTCAATTACAGTAGCAAGAGTACCAGCAACGACAATCGTACCTCTAATATGTTCCGCATCTTTCTGGATTTTTGCCTTTTTAACTACTTCACTTATTAGTAGGTTGTCATCAGAATATGAAGATTCATCTACTAAAACTAGTCTTGTATCAACTTCATCTACACATCAAACCAAAAGTTCATAGTTGAGACAAAATTCTGAATGGCTTTTATAAAACAGGAAACTTCATAAAACAAGAAACTTCAAACAAAATTCTGAATGACTTTTATAGTTGAGACAAAATTCAACCAATTGAAATATTAAGTTGAACATTGAAGAAAAACAGTCAAAAACTCATGAAACGCAAAACTATTTGTTCAAACTAAATCAGAAAGTTGAACATAAATATGAAACAAATAATACCTACATTGAACAAAAAATATCTAAAACAAGTCACAGGGGACACAAACTTGTTTAATCGCAGTTAAATTAACTACATTACACTAAATACACAGGACTATCAACTAGAGTTTAGTAACTCAAAACAACTTCATATTTTACCCGATTTCCTCTTCTTCGGGATGTTTATCGACATATCACACTTTGTTTGGCCGGTCATTGATGATCCGTGTTTCTTCATTCTAGTTCGTTAAGCTTCTAACTGATTTTTGAGTTAGGGTTCTTCAGGGTTAGAGAGCAAAGAGGAGATCAACAACGAAAGGGAAGCTGATTTGGGTGAAATCTCGTTCTCTTTAAAACCAATATTGGGCTCAATTTTGAAGTAATAATAGAATTTCTTTAAAACCATGTAAAATACACATAATTACAATTTGTGCCACCGCTAAAATCTAAACCGTTCGATCAATCTTGATCTTGTGGCCATGATTAAACCATATGTAAATATAAATACAGTGCAGATCAACGTTTATATTATGAAATCAAAATCACTCAGTTGAGCTCGAGTTGTTCGTTCTAGGTATACATCGACAGAGATAGAGCTGGTCAACAACGATCAAATTGATCTCCTCCATCATGTCAAGTTCATCTCCGTAAACGACTAGTGAAAATAATATATCAACGATCACCAATCAAAGTATTTCAGCCCACAACGATCGAATACAGGAAAAGATTACGAATCAAAATCAAGCAGCATCATCAAGCTCGAATCAGAAAATAATCTTCGATCAAGACGGTGAGCTCAACATCTCAAACGTATATCTTGTGTAATCAGTTTGAAATTTTGATCAATGAATTTGTTTGATTCTTATACACATAGTTACAAAATAGTCGTTGACGAAGACGGTGAGTTTTTATCTGACAGCATATAGTTTTGATTCTGCAACATAAAAAATTACACAAACAATATATTTGAAAGTTGTTATTAACAGTTTTGAAGGCTGAGCTATTAACAGGTTTTAGGTCATATGAAGGGACTTCAGATTTATGTGAACATGTTTTGAAGAATATGAAAGGGCTTCACATGTGTATGTTTGCCTCTATGATGAATAACATATATGTTGGAAGTGGTTCTGCTTGTATGAAAGGTTTTCAAATTTATGTGAACATGTTTCCATCTATATGAAAGGCCTCTATATTCAACTGAACATGTTTTGAAGAATATGAAAGGGCTTCACATGTGTATATTTGCCTCTGTGATGAATAACATATATGTTGGAAGTAGTTCTGATAAATTGAAAAATAGAAATACATCCAATTTGTTTGTAGCCAATGATGTTTTTCACTCTAAATTGCTCATATAGTTCTCCATCACCCACATTGCGAATATTCCACAATTGTCGAAGTTTTCTGAGAACGCCCAAGGGATGTTCAATGACACTTGTTGTACACCTTCAAATAATTTCGACACTCTTGGAGAATGAATTTTCAAATATTCTACAATAACTTTGTACTGCAGAATGTAATAAAAAACATTAGTTCTAAAACAAAGTAAAGTAAATAAGAAATAAATTTTTTATATATTTACCATTCTTAAATGTGCTTCCTTGTATCGTTCAGAATCACTCTCTTCTAAAAACACGTTTCTTCAATTCAAAACATAACACCCAAACATGGGTATTATTACACGCATGAACCGTAATCTATAGGAAACAAAGTATAACAAGTTACAAACATTAGAAGTAGACAAAAACTGTGCAAGTTGATTTAAAATCATTATCATTAAAAACATATACATAAAAGAGTTTGATACTGACCACAGAAGAGTTCTTTACTACGTGATTGACATTAAAGAACGCAAATGCACGTCTTACACCCCGTGCATGTTCTCATTCATCTGCATATAACAAAATTTACACAAACACAAGCTAGTGAGGTAGTACTTACGGTACAGTCTGGGTCAAGAAAAATTGTCTTTGAAGCATTTGGGTCTCCATAATTCTCATCATAGTTTAAGTACCTCGCCCACATGTGTATAACATTTTCATCAGCTGAAACACCTGACTGTAGAGTTCTGAGACTGGATAATGACAAGGTCTCACTCAGATGATTAACCACAATATATTTCCTGCAACATATCATGTTTTATTATTACAGTTTGTAAACAATTTAACACACAAGTAATAAAACAGATATTTTCTAGTTATATACTTACTCTAACTGAAGTTCACTGCTATTCTATTTAAATAACCACTCATACAGTAGCTTCTCATAAGACTCCAGTGGACTGGTGATGTTAGTGATGCGTTCACGATATGGAGACAAAAACACAGTAGCTTGAGATGTAACTCTCTTCTCTAATATTGGTTGTTCACTGCAAACATTCAATGAGGCAGCACATTCGTCTGCTGAAGTTGTAGCAGTGTCATGTAATTTCTGTCCATTATCATCTTCTTCTTCAGATATAAGGTCCTCACCTAATGCGGAGCATAAATTCCCAATAGGTGTACAAATGTTAGCTCCGACATTAAGCTCCTTGAGTCCAATCGCAACAGCTTGCTCATTTTCATCCTGTGTGAGTACAAGACTAAAAGACGGAAAATTAGATGTATCAAAGTGGTCAGCGTCAACATCATGACCTTCATCGATAATTGGTTCTGTTGTTTGTTGTGAACAGACAATGTCTCTTGTACTCTTACATCTATCCATCACATTTACATTTTCTGTTGTCTAAATATCCTTCAGAACACTATCGATTACTGATTCGATGAGCACATATTGTACAACATCTGAAACACTTGTTGAACATCCTGTTCTATGGACCTCATCAGTTCGGTCAGCAATTGCAATAGGAGAATGATGAGTACCTTATTTCAAAGAAGAAAGTAGTACATGACAAGCTTGTTGAACTGCATCTTCAACAACAAGATCTGAAAGGCATTCATATAACACCAAACTTATCAAAGCAATGAAGGACAAGATTGCAACAAGTTTGAAAGGCCTTTCATATAAATGAGAACATGTCAACGCATTAAAGAACAAACAATTCACATACACCAAATACATTTCATGACAATACAAACAAGAAGAAAATGAACAGAATAGCTTATAAAGATTGCTTGAAAATGCAAAAAAAAATCAGTCAATACCTTCTCTTCCGAAACATCTTCAACCTCAACAAGTTGATTCATACCAAGTCTAGGCAAAAAATTTCCCTTTCCAAATCCTCCACTTTCAGCTTCTGTCTTGAGTCTTTTCTTGGCAATGTCAGATTCTCATCCAGTGATGCTTGGCAATACACGAGGGACTTGATTGTTCTCAGAATAGACTCGATCGAGATAGATTAACTAACAAAAAAGAAACTAAACTGTGTAAAAAACAGAACTAAATTTCAATATTCATAATATTATGAAAAAACCAAAAATCCAAATGAACCTTAAATATCATACCGTTAAGAAATTGATTGGCCCGTAATACCAACTACCCTTGTTTGTGGCCCGGGCAACCCCAATCTTTCTTGTTTCTATTCAAACTCTCTATTACGGCAGCACACCAATTGAAATTTTTGACGCGCTCAACATCGGCTATTGCTTCAAAATATAATTGGTTGATGTAGCTACTTGGACGAAAAATCAATCATGTAGCTACAGAAGGCAACCAAAAAATTCTACTTGAATAACTTGTCGCCACCTGTCTGGGTCTCCATTTGTTCGAAAACTTTACTTGGAGTTATACATGCTTTATGCGTCGGAAATTGAGCCCTCCATTCCACAAGCGAATCAGTTGTTTGGTCATTCAATAGCATGAGAATCTTTTCTTCACCACGTGGTATGCCGAGGGTGGAAACCACGTCTTCCTCTATTATTGCAAGTTCTCTGCCATCTTCAAAAATAATTGCCTTCAATTTTGAATCGTAATTCTTAACTAGCCAATATCCAAGCGGACCAAAAGTACGATCAAAGCCCAGTTTCAGTATACCCCAAACCCCATGTCAATCACATCTTACTTCTGCTTCTCACTTAATACTGAAATAGCATAATGTAACTTATCCGGGGATGATCGAGTGTCAAGTCTGTCCAAACGCGGTTTAGTGATTTTCTTCTTCCCTTTCTTTACATTCTTCTTCTTAATCTGTTTGGCTCTACCACCACTTTTCTTTTTCCAATCATCAACCTCCATCTTCTCAGGTTCCACACCCTCAGTTACAGTAGGAAGAGTACCAGCAGTGGCACTAGTACCTTCCCCCTTCTCAATATGTTCATCATTGTTTTGGATTCTTGCCTTTTTAATTACCACACTGATTACTAGATTGTCTTCATAATCTGACGAATCTTCAGTTACAACAGGCCTTGGATCTACACACAGAATCACGAAAATTCAACAAATCGAACTACATATCACGATTTCAAACTACAACTTGTTAAGTCGAACAATGAAATGCAAATATACTTGTTCAAACTAAATCATTAATTACTTGTGTAAAGCTCAAATTAGACTACGAATCACGAAGCCTACAAAATCACGAACTAGGGTTCACTAAAATTGATTTATTAGCTATCAATGCTTATCGGCTTTCCTCTTTCGGCGCACTTTCAACATTTTGTCAGAACTGCTTCCAAGATTATGAGATCCTCCGCGATTCTTCATTCTCTGATGAATTATTTGGTTTGAATTCGCTCTGAATATCGTTTCTGGAAATCGCAACTAAGAGAGCACAGTGAACGTCAACATGCACAACTTGAATATATAACTCATTTCCAAAACAACGCTAAATATCGTTATTAGCCCCACAATTTGGAGAATATTACAAAATAATGCCACTTGTTTCTCGTTCAAAACATATAAATGTCTTTCACATACTACAAAACACTAAGAATAAGAACAATGGAAGACAACATTGCATCAAGTTTTCTGCAACACATTATATGAAACTGAAATGTAATAATTAACAAAAGAGTAAGAACAATGTATCTATCAAAATATCATACCAGTAAGGCAAATTTGTAAAATCTGTAAGCCTTTCATATAACAAAAATATTGACTGCAACAGGTTTTCTGTAAAACATTTTATGAAACTCAAATGTATTAATTAACAATCGAGAAATAACAAGGTTTTTATCAAAACCAAACACACACTAAGACAAATTTTCCAAAATCTGAAGGTCATTCATATAACGTAAAAATTGTCAAAGTAAGGGACAATAACATTGCATCAAATTTTCTGTGATACGTTATATAAAACTCAAATGTATTAATTAAAAAAAGAATAAGAATAGGGTATCTATCAAAATATGACAGCAAGGTATAACATAAAATGTA
This sequence comes from Geranium rotundifolium, assembly GCA_963920655.1. Classification (NCBI taxonomy): domain Eukaryota; kingdom Viridiplantae; phylum Streptophyta; class Magnoliopsida; order Geraniales; family Geraniaceae; genus Geranium; species Geranium rotundifolium. The sequence continues at coordinate 21,759,565 of OY987318.1, read as the reverse complement.
AAATCTGTAGGCCAATCAGACAAATTTGTAAAATCTGTAAGCCTTTCATATAACATAAAAATGGTCAAAAAAGGAGGACAACACTGCAACAGGTTTTCTTTAATACATTTTATAAAATTCAAATTTGAAATCTGACAGCAATGTATTTATCAAAATCTCACAAGAATACAACATTTTTCAAAATCTGAAGGTCATTCATATAACTGAGAAATTGTAAATGCATTGAAGAACAAACAATTCATATACATTATGTATTTACAAACTGTTCAAGGGTAATACATGTACTTGAAGTTTTACAATAAAAGAAACTACTCAAAACTGTACAAGCTATTTCCTTATATCATCAACTATCTTGAACTGACTTTCCCTCACTTTTGAAGAACTCTGATATTTTTTATATGTCTCTGGCCACATTATATTCTTCTTCCAAGTGAGCAATTGGAAAAGAAAACGAACTCGAATCCGTTTTAGTTGATCAATCTACAAAAACACAACCAAAAATTGTCGTAAGTTATTCATATATCAAAAAAAAAAACTAATAGACATACTGTGTAATCCAAAATTCACATATACTTCCGTTATCTTTCTCTAAAAACATTTTCCAATGATTACAACCCATAAAGTTTTTTTCATGCCACATAGTGAAAATTCCACAATCATTACTATTTGACGCTGAAGCCCATTGCAGTTCTTCAAGATCATAATCAACTACCCTCATTTCTGCAGCAATAGTTTTGTTGTACTTGGACATCAATTCACAAAACACTCATGATTTCATACAACAAATTAGTTATAAATCATGACAACGTCTAACCCAAACAAAATAAAATAAAATTCAGGAATTAATATACATACAAAGTTGGGAATGTTTTTATAGTGATCCAAAGGCAATTTGCGATTTTTCAAAACCTCAAAGGTGAAGTTCTTAGTACTAAAACAGGTTAAATAATAGTGGTTGGATTGCCAAATTGGAACAAATACCTATAAAAAATTAAATCTGTAAGCCTTTCATATAATTGACAATAAAATACAAAATTTAGTGAAACAAAGAAACTTCAAGTACCAAATCAATCTGATCAATTCGGAGAAATAAATCTTTCAATTGCTTCTGCGCAACAGCAATCCATTCTTTTCTTAAGGTAGTTGTTAACTTTCTTGCCCGAACAAGTGGATCCTGCAAAATGAATAACATTACTTAAAACATCAAATTTACTATAACAAATGATAAACTACATGGATTGCTAATATTAGTCACCTACTGACATACTACAGTATAAAAACAATCGAGATGGTGCACCTTTATCCCCGTATCTTTCTTGCTCGTTCATGTATAAAGACCAAACATCTATTATAGGAATACGAACCCACATACTGAATTTGAATGATTGGAAATCCTCACAGTAGAGAGAACATCCTGAGATCTCTTCCTTTAAAAATTCATTATCATCCTCACTTTCCCTAACCCACGAGTACAACTTCTCTTCACAACAACTCAAATCAGACCGAAAGTTGGTTATTTGATGGCACAAACTCAAATGATACAACTTCTTCTTCAGGTTGTTGTAATTTAAATAAATCTTCACAACTAACACAATCCTTCTTCACAGCATCTGAATCACAATCAGTTACATTGTCCATAGCAATTTCAGTTTGTATACTATGACCACTTGAGCTTCCATTGGAGCATCCAGCATCCAAACTAAAGTTCAACTCCCTCACAGTACTTTCCAAACTAAAAAAGTTAACGACAATATCTCCAGGTTCTTCACTCTGAAATGGAGGTTCATAATTTTCCAAATCATCTTCTACAAAACAATCTTGCGCAGCAATCAACGCTTCCAGATATTCTTTTGGTGACATCCCCATATTCTTCCTTATGGTCTTCAAGATATCATGGGGTGTTTCCAGAGGAGTACATATTTTCTCCACATTAACAACTCCCAAGGAAAAATTTGGAGAACTCTTCTTCTTCTTCTTCTTCTTCTTCTTATTATTATTATTATTATTATTATTATTATTATTATTATTATTATTATTATTATTATTATTATTATTATTATTATTATTATTACACGAAAGAGTCTAATTTGCAACAACCAAAGCAGATGGTGTCCTGAAATACGCTTCATTATAAAATCCTTCATCTTGTGTAACTTTTGTATCCTCTGCAGATCTGTCGTCGTGATTTTTATCCTCTGCAGATCTGTCCTCGTAATGTTGTGATTTATATTCACAAAATGAAACATCAACTTGGGACAATAGTCCGACAAGCTTTGAACATGTTCCGCAACTTTTGTCCTCACACGTTTGATTTCTTCAATCAGATTCTGAATACATAAAACAACAAAACATATCATACACGTAAAAATGAATCAAACTTCCACACAAACATGTTTTCAAATGTAATATAAACACCTTTCATATAACTCAAATCCCATCACACTTATAAAACCATGTGTCGCTATATATGAAAGGCTTTCATAAAACTGAAAACCAAACAAACAAATGGAGAACTACATTTCAACGGGTTTTCTTAAACACACTTCAATTCATAAACAAATCAGACCAAGGTATTTACTAAAAATTCACACGAATCAGACATATTTCAAAATATAAAGATCTTTCATACGACAACTGAACAACATAGGAAAAAAACATTCAAACAATTCTTCTAAAACAATAAAGAATATAAATTTCACACTGTAGTAGACAAAATAAAATCCTTTTGTTCATTGCACCCTCTTTGGCTTGTGAATTGTGCACATCCATTGGGATCTCGACCCTCTCCAATATCAAAGAACCCTTTCCAAATTCCCCTTATTTCAGCTCCTCTCTCACACGATTATTTACAACCTCGTCAGTTCATGCAGTAATGGTTGGAAATATACGTGGTACACAAACATTCTCCTCAAAATCAACTAGATCTAAGTAAAAAAGCTGAGATAAAAATAATAATATTATGTCAATCACATTCATTTTATAATAGAAAGTCTTTCAGATACACAAAAACCTATCAAAAAAAAAAAAAAAAAGAAGACTCACCGTAAAAAATATGAGGGGACCATGGTACTTGCGTTTAACATTCTTTAGTTGAGAGTTCCAAATGTAGCTATTTTTTTCAAACTTTCAAGTATAGGAGAACATCAATTAAATTCATTAATGACTTCAACATCTGCTATAGCTCCAAATGATGACATGTTGGGATAACTACTTGACCCAAAATCTATAAAACTTGTGCAAAACATGACGAAAAAGTTCTACTTAAACAAAATCCCCCATTCCTTCTGCCTTTCCATGTCATCATAGACATATGAACTAAGGATTTTTTTCACTAGTTTTGATGAACTGTGACCTCCACAACTGAAGAGCATCACCTTCCTTATGACTCAAAATAGGGCGATGACCACGAGGTATACCAAGGGTACACTGAATATCTTCTTCTTCAATCAGTAAATCACGGTCACATATAGTTTAATTGTTGCAAACTGAGGATTGAGATTCTCCACAATCCAGTACCCAAGAGCACCTTGAGTACGACTTAATTCAAGCTATAAAATCCCTTCAAAACCCATCTTCTTAATATCACTCTTCTGCTTATCACTAAAAACCTTCATGCTGCAGAAAAAATCTCTCGGAGACGAACGTGTGTCTATACACTCAACAATTGGTTTTTCCTTTATAACACAAGACTTCTTCATGCTCTGTTTGGGTTTCACAATAGGCTTATTTGTTCTAGCCTTGCTTGTTGTCTCTTTCGGGAGTAAAGCATCCACATTATATTCTTCTGTAGAAATCAAAAAAGGAAAACGAACATATGCTCCAACATTTCTCCTCTTCTTCATAACAAAATTAGTGGTTTGGTCGTCATCAGAATCAGATTCAACTTCACCTACACAAAATATCATTAACAAATATTTAACAGGGACATATACACACAAATTTCACACGAGAACCAAAAAAGTTCCAAACATATGAAAGGCTTTCATATAACACAAAAACCTATCAAACCAAGCAATAATGACACTAAAACATAAAGTCTGTAGACACATTTCATGTTTATGCACCAAAAACAGTTCACATCAACCCATTTACACAAATCAAGCGAGTTTCAAACATATGAAAGGCTTTCATATAACGGAAAAACCTATCAAACCAAGCCATAATGACACTGGAACAGATTTTCTGTAAAAAGTACCAAAAACAGTTCACAGCGACCCAATTACACAAATCAAGCGAGTTCCAAACATATGAAAGACTTTCATATAACGAAAAATCATATCAAACCAAGCAATAATGACACTGAAACAGATTTTTTGTAAACACAATTCGTGTTTATGTACCAAAAACAGTTCACAGCGGCCCGATTACACAAATCAAGTGAGTTATAAACGTATGAAAGACTTTCATATAACGCAAAATCCTATCAAACCAAGTCATAATAACACTGAAACAAATTTTTTGTAAACACATTTTTTGTGTATGTACCAAAAACAGTTCACAGCGACCCATTTACACAAATCAAGTGAGTTCCAAACATATGAAAGGCTTTCATATAACGGAAAAACCTATCAAACCAAGCCATAATGACACTGAAACAGATTTTCTGTAAACACATTTCATGTTTATGTACCAAAAACAGTTCACAGCGACCCATTTACGCAAATATGACCACCGTTCAGATAAATAAACTCCAATCAAATTAAGCGATAAAAACTTGTCTTCTTCTTCTCAATACTACGAGCCTCCTTGAACTTCCTCTTCTGCGATAATTTGGTCATCACTGCAAGAGAATCAGTGGCATGCTACAAAGATCTAGGGTTTCCCAAATCGCCTCCTCTCGCAAATCGCTTCTTCTCACAAACAAACTGATAGAAAGTGCCTTCTCCAAATCGACTACTACCGCAAAATAGATCGGTCGCAAATTGCCTTCCCAAAATCGCAAATCACTCGATCGATCTCAAATCACCTCCTCTCGCAAATCGACTCAGCACAGAACATAAAACCAATTGAAATGACAATCATACCCCTCCACATGTTGGCGAAAACGCAAAATGACGAAAAAAAATTACAACTTCGACTTATTTACACCTCAATGCCACCGCGTCCATCTTCACCGTTGGTCATATAATCGTGTGGCTGAGATTGGTCCCTTGTACCTATTTGAAGGTATGGTTTTCTGTTGATTCTTTCCCAAAACCTCAATAACTATATATATGGACCAAATTGTGGTGTGGCTGCAAAACTCGGCCCAATCCAACTACCCATGGAACAAGTTGCTGCGAGGGGATGTTCTAACATGTATAGTAATAAGACTCGTCGCACCCATAACTAGTTTGTAGTTATTAGTCACACATCTATGCTATACCATTTTGGTGTAATGTTGAAATTTTCCTATATAATAATGGTTGATAATATATACACGGATTGCAGGGCAAGGAGCATCACAAACACGAAGATAATTATAGAGATTTGAATTGTAAAAGATTTATGCATCTAACCACGGGCGCTTGAGATCGTGCTTGTGGGGATTATGAGGATATGCTCTTGATGGCTAGAAAGGCTTGGGGAGAATTGAGTGAAGCAAGCAAGTACAAGGAAGAGGTTGATTATGCGAGTCATTTTTTAAGCTGGTGTAGGATGGGTCATCATGAGCTGGTTTGTAGTGAACACATTCCTTTCGATAGGTGAGTTTACTTGAAGACAAGATGCTTGCATCATCCGGAGATTATAACACTCACCACTATGTAACCTTTTCGTTTCTTTAACTGTAAGAATTGTGAAAAGGTGAACGGTGTAATCTGATTATGTTCTTTTTTACTATTTACTTTATATTTAAGATCATTTATTTAGAATATGACTTGAATCAATATTAAATTCGCATCAAAAAGTCAGGTGGAAGATCTAAATTATGAGAGCGCAAGGTGCCCGAGAACGGAGTTTCTTTGTCGTCGTCTCATGGTTGTTATAGTTTGATTATTACTTTTTGTTTATTTCCGCACTAACAAACCAAAACTGCAAGAGTGCCAATTCTCAATTTACGTCGCCCGTGTGGACAGCCTGACAAGTGGTCTTATTAGACAATCAAGTGGGTTGTTGCCATACCAGTCCATTGCAGTAGTTAAAATGCTATTTACATTATTTTTAATTAGTTTTTCATGAATTTAATTATTACGTTATTCTTTTTTTTGTTCAGCAGAAATTAATCGAAAAGCTAGCAATTAAACCCAACTTGAGATAAAGGGTACAATTAGTGAAAAATTGAGTGTTGGGAGATTAAGAATACATGAGGAGAACAATAAATAATTTAAGCTTAATCATTTTCCTATGATGAAATCTTGATGATGGTGAGACCGGCAGGTGAGTGGGAGACATTTAGACTACCCGGTCTTGGTTTAAAATTTTGACCGAAATTTCTTTGATACTTGATTATCTCTTTTCAAGGAACTTTGGTTGTTTGATTTGAAATTGATCTTGGTTTCAGTTGAGTGAAAAAAAACCAGCAAAGTAGTTTCTTGAATTTGAATAATCCTTTGCAAATGAACTTGGAGAGAGGAGAGACCATGATTGAAACCAACCCAACTTTTGAAACGGGCCCATCTGATACTTGGGGAGCCAAAACGGGTTGAAAGAGGGTTGGAGGCTCAATTAGTAAAGTACCAATTTCAGCAGAACCCTCATTAATGGTAATTGAATACGCATCCCTCTTTGAGTTCCTTCTACAAGTTCTCGTCGCAGTCGAGGACGACTCTTATTCGTATGTAGCTTTTCATGAAATCAATTATCACGTTATATGTATACATCTCACTGGTTGCATTCCTTGTCTAGTCACTAGTCTTATTTTACAAATAGTTGACGTCAAATCTTTCTTGGTAAAAAGTTTCTTGTATATTTTTCAAAGTCAATTTAGTTCATCAATTAACTTTGTCAATTATAATATAGAGTCAACGTCAGTTGACTACTCCAAAAATTGACGTATTTTTATTTGACTATTTCAACAAAAATTTTGACATTATCTTGAATTTGTAAAATTGTCACCGTTAGTACCCAATACTCATTTCCGTCTATTTTTTATAAAATTCTGTTAAATTTTGAGGTGAAAAAAACTAAAATATCCCTGTATGTGTTTATATTTTCAAAACCTACCCTTTCACTTTTCTACCTCTGAAAAAGGGATAATTTCAGATACCACCCCCTATATATACCAAATCTCACCTAACACCCCCTAAAATCATTATTCTCACCAGCACCCCCTTAAAATGAGTAAAAATCTCAGTTGTCAAAAATGTATTGAAAAAAGACAAAAATACCCCTCTCCCTCACCACTCCCTCACCTTTTCAGAACCGAAATTGCCCCACCGGACCCTCCCTCCACCGTCACCGGCGAGCCTCCCTCCGGCCAATCCCTTCCCGCCGCGTGTCCACCGTCCTGGCCTTCCAACACAAGAGAGTATGAAGATGGAGGGGTGAAGGAGGGGAGGAAAGCGAGGCTGACAGTGGCGGCGAAGGTGTTCGAGGTGGCGCCAGGAGTGGCGGTGGTAGAAGGGATTGGCCGGAGGGAGGCTGGCCGGTGACGGTGGAGGGAGGGAGGAGAGAGAGAGGGTATGGTGAGGGAGAGGTGAGAGAGGGGTGAGGGGTATTTTTGTCTTTTTGCAATAAATTTGCAAAAAATTTTGACAACTGAGATTTTTGTCCATTTTAAGGGGGTGCTAGTGAGATTAATGGTTTTAGGAGGTGTTGGGTGAGATTTTGTATATTTTAGAGGGTGGTATATGGAATTATCCAAAAACTCATGCTCTCTCTTTACTTCTCTACTCTGCAACAACAACGTTTTTTTGGCTTTGGGTACTTACAGTACTTCCAGAACAAAAAAAGTAAAATCAAAATCTTTATTTCGCCAACAACAACAACAACCTGAAGCTCAGTTCCTTCCTCTTCGTCCTCTTCGCCATTTTGTCACTTGCAGGTTCGAGATTTTCAAAAGTCTAAAATAAAAATAAAAATTGATGTTGATTTCGTTTAATCGATGAAATTGACGGTGCTGATTTCATTATTCCATGCGCGTCTCGGCACCACCAGATCCGACCGCGGCGAAGTCTGGTGGATCTCTGACCGAAAAAGTTGTTCGTGTTCAGAGAGTCCTACGCTGATACCAGCAACAACAACGTTGGGACCAAAAGCTCCTCCTGGAAGGATCCGTACGGTGCGACTTTCCCCGGAAAACTCGTTGGCAGGTTTTTCGACGGCCGCGTCAACACCGACTAATACAGATTGGGCCATAGCAGATCTAAAACGAAATCAGATATAAAAAGAAAAAAATGGGAGCTGCATATCTAAAAAAAAGATTGTGTAGATCTATAAAATGATGTAGATCTGTGAAGCAAAACGATGGTGATTTCTCGGAGCTTTGGGCTTGGCCATGGCGACGGAGACGAAAGTGAAAGAGATGACGGCGACAGTGATGAGCTCAACGCACATAGGAGATCAGAGAAAAATAACAAGAAAAGCCCTCTCTCGTGATTTTTTTTTCATTTTGAAAAAGATGGGTGATCCTGTGCTTGAAAGAGCATGTTAGATACACTCTACCATCAAGACAATAATATACACTGTACCATCAAGACAATAATTGAATTGAAGAATGAGAGTGAGGTATGGAGGAATAATAGAGATTGAGGGTAAGAGGACAAATTTTGAAAAATTGAAACACTTACATGAGTATTTTAGTTTTTTCATCTCAAAATTTAATAGTGTTTTATAAAAAAAGTACACCATAATATACGTTGTTCTTGTTAAAATTAGATGTTAGTAATCAATAATTTTTTTTTTGCAGTGAATTAGAATCTCATGTTCTGGACCGAAATTCGGAGAACCGTATTATCGGTCTCTTAACCCTTTCGTTAGCATCTAAAAAGAAAATTCGCATGAATAAAGATTAGTAATAAATAATTGTGTAATGCTTTCAAAACTTTTTTTAAATTGTACTGTCAAAATATTTGTCAAATAAATTGATATAATGTGTATGACTAACTCTAATTTATATGGACATAATTTGTAGTTGTGGCTGGTCAAACTCTTTTTGTGTATAATTTGACATACCTATCTCCATTCATCGATCAAAATATTGTGTTGACGTTAATTCGCAAATTTTGGTCTCTCAAAACGGATGGTTAAGGAAAAGTTTAGGTAGGTGTAGACACCTAACATGGCTGCATTCCGTGGCGGCCGATGATGTTAGCAATCTTATAAATTCATGGATGCATGGGAATAAGGGGCATTTATTAAACACCAAGTATATGAAGATGGATATTGATTTGGAGATTCGACTTGTATCCAAAAAACTGATAACCCCATCTTCATCTCCTTGTCCAAACCACCCCAATTTGAAACTATCTTCACTGGATCAACTTTCTTCCCCCGTGCACTTCTCAATCATCTTTTACTATGCCAACTTTCCCCAAGCACAAGGTCTGCAGCTGCTGGAGAGATCATTGAGCGACATCTTATCGGTGTTTTACCCTCTGGCAGGCACATACATGCCAGAGAGCTTCTCAGTCGAGTGCAATGACCGAGGTGTGGAGTTTTGGGAGGCTCGAGTTGATGGCTATCTGAAGACTCTGCTGCTTGATCCGGCAGTTGATGCCAAGTTGGTGTCTCGATTTGTCCCGCCCCCTCCTTCGCAGCACTCTCCCTTATTGTCCGTTCAGGCGAGCTTGTTCAAGTGCGGTGGAGTAGCCATTGGCCTCACGGTTTCTCATATAGTGTGTGACATGCACAGCCTCACCTCCTTTTGCAATGCGTGGGCTGCTGCTTGCAAATCATCAGTCAATAATACTCAGTTCGTTCCCCCTCCGAGCTTGAGTTTCAACACGGCTTCCATGTTTCCTCCGAGGGAGGACATGCCTGCGCCAAGGCCGTTTGCTCCTCCTCGGGAAGATTCGAGCCTTGACATTGTGACAACAAGGTTTGTGTTCCAAGAGGAAGCTTTGTCAAGACTTAAGAAGGATAGGGGTTCTAGGGTGCAGGTGGTTACGGCTTTGATGTGGAGGATTCTGATAGAGATAGATGCAGATAGGCATGGGCGGTTGAGACCGTCCATGGTATCGCATGTATTCAACGCAAGGGGAAAGCCTTCCAATACCCCAATCCCGGACAAGTCTTTTGGCAACTTGTGGTGGACCATTCTTGCTAGCTTCACCCCAGAGACTGAGAGTAATGATAATGATAGTAGGGAGTTGGTGGGTGTGGTGAGGGATGCACTTGAATCGAGCAGATCGAGTGTTCAAGTATGTGGGGATTATGAAGATGTGTTCCAGGTGGCTAGAAAGGCTTGGGGAGAGGTGAGGGATAGCAGGAATGTTGGGGACGTAGATTGGGCGTGTGACTTTTCGAGTTGGTGTAGAATGGGACATTATGAGGTAGACTTCGGTTGGGGGAAACCCAGTTGGGTTAGCAGCCACCACATTCCTTTCGACGGATTAGTCATACTTCTCGACTCAAAAGACGGAGAGGGGATTGAGGCGTGGCTCAGCTTGCGTCAGGACAAGATGCTTCTCTTTCACCATCATCCCGATATCTTGGCCTTCGCCACCTAACCTATCATCATCCAAATTGGTGCGACTGTCTTGTCTTTCTGTAATACTGTTTATTGTGCTATATTGTATCGTAGAGGTTTATCTTCATCAGATCAATACCCCATATATCTTTTATTCAAATAAATATGTAATCTCAAGTGCACTAGACAACCATGTAAATCTCCTTTATTGTATTTATATACAATTCCTATTGTGTAAAACCGTGAATGTTTTTGAGTTTGGTGTTCCTGCCTTTACAATTTCAAATAGATGCAATCCAAAGCTGTCAGCATAAACCCTAAAATCTGTGATCAGATTACAGGCTCTACTTAACTTATGACAAGCCCACATTTTCATCGACACAAGCCACATCTTGCACCAGCATTTACCATGTATATGAATGCAACGCCATCATGATTCACATATCAACTTGTACACTGCCCGGCCATTAACCTTCAGCATCTGAAATTAGGGCCCTCTTTGGTAGTCTCAGCTGCAATGACACATATCAGTACAAAGCCTGAAACAGAATTCTTATCACCTAGTGATAAAAATCATACAAGAACTAGAATTGCTTACTTTAGATTTTGTAGTTCTCCACCCTCCCGATCTTTCCTGTGGTGAAAATGCAAATTTATCTATGGATTTGAAAGCAGCAGTTTTGTCCATGCTCGATGTACATACTGGCGACAAATCCTACAGTTATAGTTAAGAAAAGTTAGGACTTCCATTACACATAATTTTTTCACTCAGGGGAGATCTTACTGGTAAGTTTCAACATAGTCAAATAGTAATACCATTTTATACAACTAATTTTGCTTCAGTAGACTTATATCGTTACATTATTTAAGAATATGACTCATTATTTATTCTGAAAAAAATTGATCAATCTTACCTTGTTGCCTGACTCCTTGTTATTGCCTGCTTCAAGATTTTTGTCACTTGGCGTTTTGTCATTTGATGCTTCAAGATTCTTAATTTCCAAATGGTCAAAGAAAAACAATATCTGCACATGGTTCAGAAAATTGGAAGTTATAAACCAGTACGAATAATGTCATGGAAGGAAACCAGAAACATATGTAGCATCAATCAGTTGTATGATCTAGGCATAGAAGAAATGATTGCTCGTTAAGATGTGTTCTATAAAATAAAATAAAAATAGTAGCTACTTACCTTGTTGAGTAACTGAACATTTGATGAATCAGTTGCCTTGATCAGTACACCAAGACAATTATTTGGGTTACTGCAGAAAGGGCAAAAAATATTACTGAACACACACCCATCTGCTTCACACCAAATGCCCTGTCCTTGTGCACCTTCATGAGTTCCATTGAGAAGTCGTTGATCAACTGATGAAACATCAGCCATTACAATATGTATTCCAGTCAACGTATTTATGACATAAGGGCCCAATTTATCTCTCAAAAGATTCACCAGATAAGCTTTTGATGAAGTAGTTAAGGAGCAGGTAACATATAGATGGTTCTCAGGAAGACCCAATGGACTTCTGCAGAGTGAACAAGCTATTTGTAATCTCTTGTCAACATCAGGCTCGCAAGAAGCATTAAAATTACTAATTGGCATGCTTGAACTCTTGAATTCACGCCCTGCACAATTAACCTCAAAACCAAATTCAATTCTGCTATTTGCATCAAGCTGTTCTTTGGCAATTGACTTCCTCCTTTTCTGGAAATGAGAATTAACACTCACATTCAAAGATGATTCTTTATCTGGTACCATGCCAGCAGTAACATTTCTCTTGGGGGTAACTACTATCGAACAATGATCTCCAGATGTATCTTCACTTGGGTTTGTTGAAGAAATCGAACAGCAAGTCAATTGCTTTGCAAACTCAGAGGTATGAATTATAGTCGAATTAGAAGTTCCACCCTTAGAGAAGGACCCTGGACTAGATGCAGTTGTACAACAATCCATATCTGGGGTTTCGTTCACGGTGGATATTTTAGGATCATCACGATAGGATGGCATGGGTACAGCTTCTGAGCACCTACAGATAGATGCATTTACAATCAAACTGAAAGGTCTAACAAAAATGCTTGGTGTGAACATAATTCTAAGGAATAAAAGCGTATAGCAAGTAAATGGTCTGACACTCTGAATAATGTCAAGATTGACAATTTGGACAACCCAGAATAAACAGCAATATTATTAATATGCAATAGATCATATAATGATGGGGTGATATGTACCTCGAATATTTTGGAGAAGTGCATTCTAGGTCAATAACTTCAACGCAACTCTTGCTGTCCTCATCTGGTTGTGCAGATGTTTGAACTTTAACATCCTTTTGGGAATCCAGTTTGGGAAGAGCGGCAGCATACATCGTAGAGAGTAATTTTTGTCCACAACCACCAGACTTCTTAGGTTTCTCATTTTTCTTTCCTTTAAAGATTTTGTCATCATCCATAAAAGGGCCATTATCTTGTTTGATTTCAGAATTATTTAAGAGAGTCGTGGCATTACTGCCAACTCGTTCCTGGAAATAAGTTAGAGTAGAGAATTTTTAAGTCACCAACTTTAAAAGGAAAAAGAAAATGAACAAGTGAAGTGAAGTGAAGTGAAAACCAGAATAAATAAAGTCAGATGTAAGACCTTGACATCTTTAAAGAAAGATCTTAATCCCTCTAGTGACATATCGAAGTTGTCATACTGCCTAAAACAATTCCTTAGCCACTTGGAAATGTATGCTCTATTCCTTTCATTTTGATAACGCTCATCTGGTAGCCACAAGGAAAATAATTTAGAAGTCGCTTCATGTTGAACTGGCCATAATTTTAAATATTGATAAGAATACTACTAAAACCATGCAATGCTATTGTAAGTAAACAGCACTAAGAGTCTGAAAATCTATGAACAATTACCTAATAAGATGATGGCACCATAATCAAACTTATGCCGTATACAACGTCCTACAAAATATTAGAAGCATTCACTATCAGTCCAACATACCAAACAAATTAAGAGTGATCAGTTATACAATGTCATTGAGGAGTTGTGTGGTGACTAAGTATGCAACAAGTCACTTAACAACAGACCCCAGTTTGAAAGACTGAAAATGAATGCGACGACATACCTGCAGCTTGATTTAGAGCTCGGAAGGCTTGGTTGCAGTACCATTCACTCCCAGTTAGAAGGTTTTTGGACGATTTATAAGTATCATTATATTTCTTCTTCAATTCAACTTGAATGTCATACCTTAACAGAAATCATAACCAGTCAACAACATATCAGATAGCTGGATATTATTCATTTTATATTCTTTTACAAGGGAGAAAAATCTTACATATTTGGGAATGGAATGCCAACAACGATCTATAAGATGGTCAAGGACTTACATCTAGTAAGAACGTCCTGTATAATAATGGCAGTAGCATGTGTTCCCCTTGAATTCGAAGCAATATTGAGTAAAATTAGCAAGCATTTATTTTTGAAGACGTCAAGAGTGGAGTTCTCGTTAGTCGTTATTATCAATTTAATCAAAGTTGATGTTAGTTATTGTCTGATGTACAATTTCTTACATTCATTTATAGTAGGATTCCTACATGAAAAGGAGTAAAAAAATTAAGGTGTCATCTAGCTTTTGAATATGGCACAAAGGATACAACTACTCGAGCATTATCATCAGAAAAGTCAATTCCTTCTGATACCTGAAAAATACACGATTAGCATGTTCAAACTAAGAAAAGTTAGTGGTCATAAATAATTTATAAATATTTTTATATATATAGCTGCCTTATAGACTTTTTTTTTGATAAGCTGTGAGAATATTATTGCACTAAAGAAAAGGTACAATAACAAAAAGTAACTGAGAAAAAGAAAAACAGAGAGCAAAAGTCACTACAAGACAAAGAAAACCGAAGTCAGTCAGCAAGAAAGTTCTCGTGAAGAGAGGCCATTTAGCTGCCTTATAGACTGTATATGAGAACATTGTGTCAAACAATACAACTTCAATATTCAGAAGTTTATGAAAAACACGAATACCAGCCAAAGGAAAGCAGCAAAAGTTACCCATTGACAATGTATAAACATTTTTGAGAGATGATAACAAAGCATACTGTTTTGTTGTTTAAAGTCCTAAAGAGTATAACATGTTCTTATCTAGAGGTCACTTGGTTAAAGGCAGTAATACAAATGTGGCATGAGCCCTCAATTGATCACGAATGGGTTAGGTTGTCTAGGCATCTCGCTGTATCATTATTCCTGGGATACTTGTATTTGCATGTTCTAGTTATTGCACAACTAGAAACAAAATAATCTCAGTTTGCACCAGCTAAAGTTTAACCCCATTTGAGTGAATTATAAGCTACCTGCATTATTCTACAATTTTATCTATTTATCAATAAGTAGCTAATTAACTTGAGCCATCAAGGTGACGCCCCAGTGGTTCCAGCTTCACACTTCTATAGAGGAGATCATGGGTTCAATCTCAATGGGTGGGATGGGGTGGATGAGGGAAATATAAATATTTGCTGATAAGATCATGAATTTTGATTCTATTTGTTCTTTTATAAAAGATATTCCACACTTGATATTGGGTTTATAACTTTCATGAAAGATATTATAGGCATAACAGCAATTAAACAACAATAAAGCACTAGTACAATCATGTTCCCTTCAGCGAGAAATTAATACTGAAACCTAGAGGTCATTTAAACTTGTGTGTACCTTTCCACGGCAAACTGCAAGAAAAGCAGCTCCTTCTCTCTTAGAGTCTTCTGGGGACTCAATCGCACTGAATTGATTAACTTTCATTTTCTTAACCCTTCTCTTTTTCAAAACAATAGGTTTATTACAAATAGTATCATAATATTCCTTCAAAACATGTTCGAAGTCATCCTGGCCTCCTCTTGGCTCTGTAGAGAAAACAAACTGTTAATTCTTAATCCACGTCAAAGGAATGCTAAAAGAAGTGAAATTAAGAACTTGAGGTGTGAATTGAAAAAATTAAATAAATTTCAACTAAACTGAAAAGGCAAACCAAATACCCACCAAGGGAGCAATCCCTGATGGCAATATTTTATTTGCTTATCATATGCTTGATTACAGCCTGACCCACAAAATTACAGCCAAAACTTACCCACAAACAAAGATTTTCTTGCGTTCAGTCGAGACCATTGGCCTGTTTCACGCCAACGATTACTTAGTTTCTCCATCAACTTATAACTTGGGAAGAAAACAAGAGCACCGCCTGGAACAATGCTACATATATCCTCTATAGATTTGCCAAGCACATCCTGCAGAGCAAGAAATACTCAAAACATGAGGAAATAACTCCATCAACCAAAAGTCAACACGATATAACTCAACCCACCTGAAAACCATAGTCATCTGCTGTTTTATAACTTGCATTCATTGGATAATTACCAGCACCTGTGGACATAATAGCTGCCCAAACCTGCAGTAGAAAGATAGATAAGTCATAATCGAAACAGCCAAACAGAACAGTCAAAACATACACACTCAAGACAATGCCATTATCACCTGTGATTCAACATCAATTACATGTGGAGCTTCCAGACAAGTTCCAAAATTGACACCAAGCTCAGAAGAAAAGGAAGTCATAGGTGACAGAGTCCTAAATTACAGAAAAATTAATATATGAGCATACTATGATGGGAAGACACCACCTCGAGGCACATGATAGAAGGGAGCTGGACACAATAACAAGACTCCCCAACTAGTAGAATGGTGGACATATGACATTAATTAGCGCAACATGACGGTACATATATCAGATAGATGTAGATTATTTGGAACTAAATCTATCATGTTCTTGAGCTTGAACAGGAACATGGTTACAGTAGACCACAGGGAGGCCAACATATGCAGGGCGGTGGAAGCAGTTGACTACTGACCACAATGTTATGATGTTATCAATGCTTGCTAGTTGTACTTTCTTGGAAGGATATGGCACTAGAACATTACAATTTATCATAAATTGTACATGAGGATTTAGGTTCACAAATGAAAACTAAATCAGCAGCCAGGTTTGCTAAAGGATAATGCTTACCCAGATGTTAAAATGATTGACAAAGAAAGTTTAGCAATGTCTTTGAACACAACAGCTGGATTCAAGCACCACAAACTTAAGGTATGTGTCCAGTTCCCGGCAGAACTTCCTGCATGCACAAACATCAATGCCATTGTGATGAAGAATATTCTCTCATCCAAGAAAAACAATAATTGCCAGTACAAAAGCAGCATGTTTTCTCCCTAAGAATCATCCACATGTTACATTAAAGCTTGCTTTTCAGGTGACTTGAAACTCCTCGCTGGTCTTTTTAAGTATACTACCACCATCTTCAAAGGATAAAGAGCAGCAATAACTACTAATCTAACAACTTACCAGCACCTTTTTTAATATATCTTCGTAAAGCAAGCTGATAATCAAACACATGACTCCCATTTCTCGAGAAGAAATAAGTGAGTGATGAGAACAATCCTGAGTGAATTTGAACAGTCAAAATATTAAAAATCAAAGACTGGGAAAAGTTCAACGCATATAGATATGAAAACAAGAGTCTTATACCTTCCAAAATTGTTACCGACATCCCACTTAAATGAGCTGTTTCCTCCGACTCTGCATCTGTAGCAGCTTTTATGGCCTGAAAACAGATTAATGAACTAAACTGATTAAATAGAGGAAATTGATGAGAAGCAAGCCTCCAAAGAAACTTTTGTAGTAAAATAATGACCTTTGTGACGCATTCCAACAGGATTGGGAAGCATTGCTGTGTAATACTAGATTCTTGGAGCTCTCTTAAAGCCTTATCACCAGTCCAACTGCAAATATAACAATAATATACTTGCATGTAAGATAACAAGTATATCATGTTCAAACTCTGAGAACACAACACGGACTCATCCAATGAAAAATAGATGATTATATAGGCAAAGTTACAGTTTACACGTATTGATTAAGTGTTTCCCCTTTCGCCTTAGAAATTGATGAGCTCACAAGACATTGAAGATGGCACCAGTGGATGCATATTTTTTGCAAATGATAATCTTAGTTGACGAGGGTTCATTAAAGGTATATGTCAATTTTAATAGGAGAGAAACATTAGATCTAAGAAAATTAGTACGAGTAAATTAGGAATTTGGGGCTGCAACTTTAGCTAGGGAGCATGGTGATCCAATGGTGTTAAAGGTAAGGGAAACACTAAAAGTAGTTAACTTAGGTAACTTGGATCTCTAATCTGTAATGATTGAGAGAATTAAGAGGATTGGCATGAAGAGCAGAAGAGCTTTAAGGGTTGTTTGTGATAGAGTAATCTATCTAAACCTGAAGTGAAAATTTTAGGTTATCCTATGACCAACTATGTTGTATGACACTGAATATTAGGATTGAAAGCAATAAATGTGACTCTGAGAGTAGCAGATATGAGAATGACGAGGTGAACTTGTAGCGAGAATAAGAACAATAAGTTTAGAAGTGAAGTTAACCAACCAGGAGTTAGGATTGCTTGAGTTAAAGATAATATGAGGGAACTCTCATGAAGTTTTACTGAGATACAAGTAGTATACCATAGTATTGTTTGGAAAATTGTTTGGTTGTTGCTTCATGAGTTCTACTTAACAGTTTGTGCATGACAAAGCAGATGATCAGGTTTTATAAATGCTTGGATGACTTGACAATGAAATAACTCACCAAGAGCAGTAGTGCTGAAATTCACGCTTTTCTAATGTACTTTTCTTCTGTTGAATCCAGCTTATAAGATCCTGTACATTTATGGTGCTTATCATGATGAACTAACAAATCATCAATCAAATTTGAAGTCATAAGTCACAAAATAAAACCACTTGGATAACTACCTGGATCATTTCATAAAGAGGTTGGTAAAGTAAAGCATTAACAGGGCAGAGCTGCTCTAGTTCTGTCTCTAATTCTGAATGGAAACCATAAGCAGCATATCAATAATACCACCCAGAAAATAAATATGAATACCACTTTAAAATAACAAAGCAATACATTCATAACCTACTGAGCAAACTATCTTCCTCGATATCCATGCTACCAGCATCACGAGCAATGTCTTCTATGTTGCTGTAAGCAAGTGAAACTGATTTAGCAATAGAAAATTGATCCTGATGGAATACAATATGCGGTCCCAATCAGACCATTTATATAAGCATACAAACTAGTTTACCTGAACAAAAGTAAAGTTTCATTGATATAAAAGGACCTTCTGTCCTCCTAACTACAGCACATATTATCTGTCAATGTTCTAAAAAACCTATTGCACTAGTCGGGCGGATAGGGACTCTGAAAATTAATCAGGGATTAATCGTATTTGTATTTCTCTGTTATTTTTTATTATAATATATATAATTAAAATATGAATTATAAAAATAATAATAGTAATAATAAATATTTAGGATATAAAGTATAATTTTTTAATATTTGTTACATTCATATTCTTCAAAATAATAAAAGTACCTAATAGTATATATTATTTTAATTTTTGGTGTTTTTGTTTTATTTAAAAAAAAATCAAATTTGAAAAAATAAAATAAATCCGCCTAGCCAACTTAATCAGCCCGATTATGTGAAATTGGGTCGGGATTCTAAAAATCCCTGCCTAGACGGTCACCTAGACCGATTTTTAGAACACTGCTTATTATTGCCTAAGTTTCCAAGGCTTTAAATAACATGTTCTAGTTGGTATGTAAGGTTATAGGACATTTGGATTTTCTTTTACTTACCCTCGTGCGAGTGGAAAGAAACTATGACATTATGATGTAATACAACTAAAGATAGCTCAATAAAAATGGAAAGCGAAACACCCCAAATGAGTCAAATGATAGTATGGTAATATATTGGAAATACTATGAGCAACCAAAAGATTATAAAATAATTTTCTTCTTAAGCTTGGTAGTAACCAAAACAGTGGTACAGATATTCAACCTTATAACAAGGTAGCAATACTTACTGGGCTTCATCAAGAATCAAAATAGCTCCCTTGATATCCACTTCCATTGCCCCCCTAACAATTGGATTCATAATGTAGCTGTAAGGGCAGAACACAAGTTGTGCATTTTCTCCCATAGAACGTGCTGCATAATATGAACATCCTGGGTACAGAAAGCATATGTTTAGTGATATATTAGCTGCTAACATGAACATCATTTAATGGTAGAATAAAAGAATGTAAAATCAACCTTTCACAGCTTGTCCAACTTTAACAAGATCTTCAATGTCATGGACCTCGTGGCAACCTCCCTTTTGGATGGATGGATGACCTTTTACTTTATTCATATTTCTGTTGTGGTGAAAGAAATTTTGAAAAGCCATTAATTTCATTTGTTATGTTGATAATCATTCTATGTCCAGTGATATATATAATATTTAGAGAGCAGACACCTATAATTCTATGACAAGATATGACCAATAATTAAAAGTACAGGAGTTTATAATGTAGACATAATTCACACAACTCACTTGAAATGCATGCACCCTCCATCTCGATCCTTCAAAAGCAGCTTACTGAAAATTTCCAATTACACATTTTAGCAGAAAACTAAATGAAGAAAACTGATAACAAAAAGGATAGCCTAGAGGCTACAAATGTACCATTCTTCATCCACGTTCTCTTTCCCTCGCACGTCTGCATTTGTACAATAATGTTTTCGAGATGCCTGAAAAAATAGGTACAGCACAAGTACTCAAAATATGCTACATTCTTAGACTAACAAAATCTCAAACAGAGAAAACTGTTCATGTAACTAAACCCAACTTAGTCTTGGGAAATGTTTGGTTGTTGTTCTAAGTGTAGACACATTTATGCTATATCCGTGAGGAAAAATATACTAGATAGAGAAAACCTATTTTATTTTCAGATGACAGATATCAAAACTGTCATCTTAAGCTTTTAGCTGAGCTGGTCCTTAACCCCAAATCCAATATTAAGTGCAGGAGATAAGTTAACTGAGCTTGACAAAAACTTTGAGGGACGATATTATTTACCAAGCCCCTATATATGACCTTATTTAGGGAAACACGTAGATAAGTCAAGCACAATAGTTTTCAATTCTTAGCCATTGCCCTGGCAATAAAACAAATCTAAACATAAACACTGCAGAAGGAGGAATGGAAAAGGAGTTGTTAGGCTAGTATAATGCACTGGAAATGCCTCGGAAATTATACAATGTACGAGAAAAGGAAAAGGGGCTGGGGACACAAGCACTAAAACTACAGATCAGGATTTCAAACATCAGTACATCAAGTTTAAGGATATTCAGAACCAAAGATGACAAGAATAATTATTTTATATGATTAACCTACCAGCACTGCCATTGGAACCCGGTAAACAGTTTTCCGGTACTCACGGATCACTTGAGAAATCTGGGAATGAGTCCTCCTAACAGACAGAGAACAATACATAAGTAGTGATACTGTTTTGTATACGTGTACATTTGCATATAAATTTTGCTAAGCTTTCTGCTAGCGGTAACTATTCAAAATCCATTTCATCCTTTTGCAGATTTTAAACTAAACTTCTTGATATCATATCAAATCATGTCTCTCCAATATTATGCTCAAATCATATTATCTTCTCACTTATCATTACTTCATACAATGGTTAGAGAAGACGACAATTAGTGCCCGTTCATAGCCACATTCCCGCTACGATGTTGGAAGGAACAGTGTTTGACTTGATTTTCAAAGAGATACACAACAGGGGTAGCCTCCCATTTCCCATAAGCCTCCCACCCAACCCAATGGAATTCTAACCCACAATCTCCACTATGGAGATGTTGCTTGAAGTTAAAAGCCTACAAGTGATAGTTTCTAATCTTGAACTCAGCTCTCAGTTATAACCATGGTGATAGAAAGTAGTGATATGAGATATGGCATGCAACTCAATAGCTTCTTTAACTATGGACCAAGTAACATAAACATCATAAATCTAATTATTTCGCAATTGCATGTAGAATTTAGCTGGGGGAAATGGTACACTTGTTAGTTACACTCACTTTAGACTTCCAAATTGAATCTTGTTTTCAGATACTATAAGTCTGTCTTAAGAACTCGGTAACTAACAGCATATTGATCTGAAAAAAGAAAATAAGTAAAATATTCTTTTGTTGGCAGCCCAACAAAACCAAACTTACGAGGCATAAAATATTGTAGGTATTGTTTTTTTCTTCTCCTTCACACTGCCTTCTGTAGATGGAGCAGGCCCGGGAGTCTCTGACTGCAGATTACCTAATGAAATGCAATATCAGAGACACAATGAAGCACATAAAATTCACTACTTTCCTGGGGGAATACAACCAAACCCTATCATCTCCAAATACACAAAGTAATGCGGACGTATCACAACTAAAAAGGTAATTTATATGGATTTGGAATAACATACATATATAGATAAACTGCCTAGAACTTTATTTTCCACTAATTTTCTGGAATTGGAAATTGGGTTTCCATTTATCAGGTTTTTAGAACACAATAAGCAAAACCCATTTGCAAATGTACCTGAAGGCTCCATTTCAGGAACAAAGCCACCACCGTGAGCTAGGGGATCGGTGAAAGCCTCAGGTGCAGGCTTGGAGTGAGTGAGTTTAGCGAACTTAGTCTTCGTCTTATAGTTCTGCTGCCATGCGAGAACCGAGCATAGCAGGGAGAGAGACTTGCCGGTACCGGTGGGAGACTCGAGCAATGCGTGGCAGTGTCCCTCTCTCTGGGCACGATCGAGCGTCGATATGACCCTTCCCATGAAAGCGAGCTGCGACCCGTACGGCTGGTACGGGAACTGAACTTGAATTCCTCCGATCGGATACTCAGATTTTGGGGTTTGGGTTTTGGGGTTAGGGTTTTTTGCAGAGCACATTTTTGCAGATTTCGTCGGAAACTGGACATTCGCGGCTGCTGGGGGATTAATAGCCTTGAATTTTTGGGCGGGAATGTTTATTTAGAAAGAAATTGGCGGTATCTTCTTTCGTACATATAGGCTGAAATTTATCTGTTGCCGTATTTTTCTTTTTTCGGAATAATTGTACAATAAGATTCACCCCTCCTTATTTTTTCTTAACCTTTTTGCAACATTGATTGAGTAGCACTATAACTCCTGTCTGGGCCAAAGATTTGGCCATGACTTTTTGATTGAGTAATTACCATTAATTGAGTGATTACCATTAGAGGCTTCCGACAACATTTGGGCCCGCAACAAAAGAGAGGCCCAAGTTTGAAATGAGAGAACCCAAAGGCAGGTATCACCTTCTTAAAAATTGATTCACAAGTGCTCTTAGAGAAAGAGAGAGAAATGTGCTCTTGAAAAGAGAGAAATGAGGAGCCACAACCTCAGCATGCCAACACCAGGAATTGAGGCATCACCAAGAACCAAAATGGATTCGCCGGAGAGAGCATTCCAACCACGGTCCAAACAGGCAAAGGATCGAGGAAGCAGGCCACCCACGCCGAGGCCGAGAGAGGAGCCGCGAACATCCAACGTCACACCACGAGCCACCAAGCCAAGACCGGCGAGGCTCCGACAAAGAGAGGCCAACACCTCCAGACTCACCACCCGTGCCGACAAGCGAGGGTCGACGTTGTCGGCCAACACTGATAGAGTTCACCGGAAGGACACTCGTCACCGCCACGAACTCCGAAACAGAACCAACAACCTTTGAAGCCCACCACCGCACCATGGAACCCTCCGCCAAGAAAACCCAATCTCTCATGAGCTCTTCGAACGATTGAAAAGTCAGAATCCCTCGCAAACAAGAAAATGAGATATTTGCGAGAGAGAGATAGAGATGAGATTGGTTCAGAGACACGAGTAGAGCGCAAAGAATGAAAGAAACATCATCGCAGAGAGGTGGTGAAGGGGAAGATGAAAAGAGAGAGCGAGTCACCGGAAGCACAAAAAGCGCCGCCGATGACCTATGGAGTTTGGCCGAGAGAGCTTTGCTAGTTCAAGCTAGATTGAGAGTGTTTCACTCTAGACTCTCCTTCCTCAAGCATCACTTGTTGTTCTACACCAAAATATCGCAACCAACCACACTCTCACCAAATATTTTTTTCTTAACACAATCAAAATTAATCATTATCAAACGTTAGTAACTTGAGAAAAAAACAGTTGTTCTAGTAATCTCATCATATTAACCACATAATATTATTAGGGTGTTCTGTACCCTACGCTGTAGAGCGGTTAGGGTTTCGTCAACTTTGACGAGGTATCGCGACGGCTACGTCTGCGAAGGTTTTCGGTTGACGGAAGAAGGTTCGGCGGTACTGGACGGCTCCATTTGCGAAGGTGTCCGGTCGAAGGAAGAAGGTAATCTGGTTGTGATTTTTTGGGTTGTTGGATCTGTTAGTTTGAATTAGGGCTGAGGGTTGTCGGAGCTGGGCAGAGAGTCAGGGCAGGACGTGAGACGGATGTCGCGGCTCAAGTGGTCTGCAGTTGTGGTTCGCGGCTCCAAAGGTTGTGGTTCGAAACGATTTGGATCTGATTTTGAGGTTGGTTAGTTTGCTATGGTAAAATTGTGGAGTATTATTTTGATACTATATGTGAAGGGAGACGGGTATGGGAGGGGGTCCGCGGTGGATGGGCAGGGAAGTTTCGGCGAACAGCTTGTTGCGGGAATGGTGGTGATCGGGGCAGTAAGAGCAGACAGATTGGGTGGGGCTTATCAAAGGTAGGGCCAGAAAACTCTGGCAATTTGGTTGGTTGATAGATCGGTACTATGAGGGATCTAAAGTTCTCTGGTGCCAGTGGGCAGAGTTATGCAAGTATACTGAACTAGGGGGTCATGGCTTTCTTAAGCTTCAATACGTCATCTGGGATCAGTATTGGGAAGAAACGGGAGGTCTCTGGCATCGATGGGTTAATAAGCTCAATGGGTTGGGAGGACTTGCATTTTAAAGATTCGTGATTCCGATATTTATTGCAGGGTTGATCGAGGAAGCTAGTTTAAGGTGGTCTGCAACAAGATCACAAGGTTTCTCCATCCGTATGAGGTGGAGGTCGTGGCTCTGCATAATGCTAAATGGTTCGAGTTGATTGGTTTCTAGGGTTATCATGGATGCATGTTTAAAGCATTACGCAAGGGGTCACGGGGTTTCTCCATTTGTATGAGGTGGAGGTCATGGCTCTACAGGATGTTCAACGGGTCGAGTTGAACATCTTTGGAGGAATCATTAGCGAAGGGTGTTGCTTGCTCTCTACTATCGGAACATGTGGTTTTATTTGCTCTGCTCATAATCAAATGGCTCACAAATTAATCAAGTTTGTTTTAACTAATAGTAGTTGGGATTATGGTGAGGGATTTGTCCCGCCATCTGTATCTTCAGCTTTCCGGCTTGATGTCGGGTTAGTTGCTATTTAATTAATAAAATTCGCTTTTACCTTCAAAAACAACATAATATTATTTGAATTTTGTTAATTGAAGCACTAGTCAAGTGTCAGTATTCATAGGTAAGAATGAGTTATTAGATTGGTAGGTTGTTATGGTAATCTCAAAATAAAATAATATTTTACCATAATTATTAATTAATAACTTAATATTTATCATATGTAACTGACATAAGGATTTTTCACAATTAGATTCAACACCTCTCGAGGATTCCTAGGCATTTGGCAATTTTTTTGAGCTTTTAAGCGATATGAGTTTCTGGAATTTTCTCTCTTTGTTTCTCTTTTTCCTACTGTCTTTGTTTTCATCATAGTTGTTCATTTTGTCTTTTTCATTCCATCAATAATATTAGCTTATAAAAATGGATAATTTCACCCATCCCATAGAATAAATAGAATCTCATGACACCCCTTAAAATTATTCTTCTCACGTGCACCCCCTTACTTTGACTATTATCTCACTTAGGCATTTTTAGTTAGCTTCTGTCCATCTCTATCCAAAATTGAGGTTAAAAGACAAAAATACCCTTACTTTTGTTTTAAATTTTCAAATGTTGCCATTTTTTCACACATAATTATTTCTCTCTTCTTTCTCCAACCATCTATTTTTTCTCACACTCTTCCATTTTTCACCTCCATCAATGAACATCTAAATCACTATCTCTACTTCATAAATCTAGACTAAAAAAATCAAAACTTATATTCCAAAACCACCTAAAAACAAGAATACACGTCAAATTTATATATAAATTTGATATGAGTTCTTGTTTTTAGGGGTTTTTGGCATGAGTTTTTATTTTTTAGTCGATTTGTTAAGAAGATCTTGATTTAGATCTATATTAACGGAGGTGGAGAAATTGAAGAGTGTTAGAAAAAATAGATGGTTGGGGGAGAAGAGAGAGAAATGGTGAGGTGTGAAAAAATTGGCAACATTTGAAAATTTAAAACGAAAAAAGTTTTTTTTGTTTTTTTAACCTCAATTTTGGATGGAAATTGACAGAAGCTAACGAAAAAATATCTAAATGAGATAATAGCCAAAGTAATGTAGTGCATGTGAGAAAAATAATTTTATGGGGTGTTATGTGAGATTTTGCTTATTTTAGGGAGTTAGATGAAATTATCCCTATTAAAATGTAATTAGATTAAAAATCCAAATCCTAGCTTCCTCGATTATGCAACCCTTTATCCTACAGTCCTTGATTCGTCTCAATCGCAACAACTCTTACTGTATCGATTTAACAAACCCATATATCGAATGTAGATCCAAATATGCCTCCCCCGAACCTCGATCTCACCTCATCCACACAAATTAACGAACTGATTGACATCAAGATCGGGATCGAGATCACGAAGAGGGATCTGGTGGGGAAGGGGAGGAACCGATTAACACCGAGGACTATATCGAGGCTCATGGAGAAAAGAACCTACATATTGCAAGACATAAGAGAGAGAAATTCGCGAGACTTTCTAGATTTGCTCGTGCCGGCAACGATCCTGAGGAAGAGCTGGTGCTTTGATGGGGTCATATAGCGCTTACATTTCGTATAATATTTCCCGCATTAGTTGACATTTTTACCCTCGGGATTGTACGATTCTTGGTATATTTCACATTTGTTTGCCTTCACAGGTTTTTGAGCTTACATGTGCAGGGAATGGGATAAAGGACTCAAAAGGAGCACTTTGGGATAAGCAACAGGCACCTCAACGACCCGTTTCTCTCGCCGTCGATCGGAGACTTGAGGAGAGCTCAAAGAGCTGGCCATTGCCAGCCTTAACGGGCCCTTCAACGGCCCTTCTAGCACCCTGTCAACCATGGTGACAGCCGCTCCCAAGGAGATTGCCTACGGATTGGTGTGACAGGTACCATAACGACCCGTCACTCAGTCCCTCAAGGGCGTCGCGACAGTAGCTAATATAAAAGGGCTTTTTTGTCAATTGAAAACGAGAGCCGCCAGAGACAAATAGGGTTTCGACTTCAACCACACCAAAGGAAATTTTGGAGATTTCGAGAGGAGCTTCATCATCGTTGCAGGCTAAGCAATCAAGGTTGCAAACACCAATTGAGACTGAAGCAACTAGTTGATTCTATGATATTCGGCCCGAAGGGGTTTAGGGTTTTGGATTTCTACCTCATAACTTTGTATTTCGAATTGAACCTGCGTGCTTTTATTGCTAGCACCATGATTGTGGGCTGAAATCCCATAATCATGGGTGCTAGGCCGTTACTATGGATTGGTTAACTTTTAATGTTATGAATTAATTAATTTGCATGTTTGTATGTGTATGATGTTTGATTTGTTAATTGCTGATGTTGAGAGACATATGTGATTAATTTAAGTTGTGATTCCGAGCTCGAAAGGGCCGGTGGACAAAGGACCGAACCATATACAACGAGTTATTCTTAACCCCGATCCTTTGATAGTTGGTATTATCTGAGTGGGATTAGCTCGAGGTCGATAGGCCCGAGAGTAACTCCACTCAAGGTTCAATTCACTACGAGAGTAAGAATTGACATTTGTGGATGCTTAGGATTACCACATCGACATATTGATTTATTCATATTTATTAATTGTTACGATCTCTAGTTGGCCTTGGACTTGTGATTCTTCCACTCTAAATAGTTTCTCTGAAAGCTTGACGTTTTATATTATTATAAAACTCATTCTTACATCACATTTATTTAATTACAAATTATAATTGGAATTAACATTGAGATAAACCCTAATTGCTCCCTGAGGATTCGATCCGGTCTTGCCGGTATTACTTGTGATGACCGTGTGCGCTTGCGCGTTATCGGGTGCATGTGAACTACTCTCTACGGGCCCAACATGCTTCTCAAACTCGTCCTGAAACTTGTGATTTACTTAGTTCACTACGAAGTTCTTCGATTCTTCACAAATATTTCTCTTCTTCGAAATCGACATTGATTATAGATGTATTAAATTGAGAGTTTTCATCGGGGTAGAGCATCGAGGACAGAAGACTTTGACCTTAATCTTCTAGATTTGAGCATGATTCACTGAAAACTCGCCGGAGCAGCGTATTCCAATTTCGCCCGCTCTTCTAGTCTAGCAAACGATTTGTGCTTACTATACAAATTCGTTTGGGGAAAGATTTAGATTGGTCGATTGGGGATATGTAACCCATAACATTCTAACCCTAATCCAAACGATTCAACTTCAAAATTTAAAAAAATGAAGAAAATTTAAATCTTGACCCGAATCCAGAATTGAAAGATAAAATTGGCACAAAATTTAAAAAAAAGGAAAAATTGAATTAGAAGTGTTGTAGTTGGTGATCTATGAAACCTCACACTTTCTATTACGTTGTAATAAATATGAACGAAAATAGAGAGAAAACAATCCTCCCTCCCCATGCAGGTTCTGATCGGTAGCTACCAATGAACTTCTCGATCTGGGAGCACAAGAATTATAGCAACCAAAGTCAAAGGAGAGGGAGAGGATGAGTATTTTGGTCCAATGGCATAAGCTTGAAATTTTAAATAGCAATTATGTCACATTCTATGGGGTTTTAAGATCTCTCTCATTCAAAACTATTTTTTTTATTTAACTTCTTATTGTTCAATTTATCCACACTAAAATCATCGATTTCGACATGCTCAATATTGAGATCTTGATTTTTCAATTATATGTTTTCCGTTTTGTTTTTCAATAAATATGATGTTTATTATTCTATAATATCTTTTTGTAAAATTTATTAATAATCAAATTTATCATTTTATAAATGGAAATATAAAAATGAATTAATGAATCAAAATTTTTAAAAATAATTTATGAGGCATTATAACTATAAGAAAATGAATAAAATAAAATATTTATAATGATTTTAATTAAAGTATAAAAAGTTATAGTGCCATCACATTTGATAAAATTTTGAGAAATTTCGTTAGAATTGGATGAACATTAAAATTAATTAAGACTTACTATAACTACTTTCACCATTTTTAAAAGTTATTGTACTTATTTTAAAAACATTCGTTTGTGCTCATCTAACTGTATATTTTACATCCTAAAAAGAATAAATTTTTTATGATTTACTTTAATACTATTAAATTTTTGGCAGAACGTTTTATGAAAGTGTAAAATGTCTAAAATACCCCTCATTATTCATCAAATTTTCAAAACGTGTCATCATGATTTTTTTGCCCAATTTGTTTTCCTATTTTTTCATTTAATTTTGATTTTTACCGAGGATCTTTGATTTTGTTTATGGGATTAGAGGAACCGAGACCAATAAGAGGAACCAGCACCAGTCAACACTTTATGGGTTTTAGGGACGGACCAACCCAGGAAAGAGAAAACGACGGGAAGACGAGGGCCTCAAAACAGCAGCGGAGATCACCGTAGATGGGGTCGGGGCTGGAGAAGGTGTCGACGGAGGGGTTGAAGCGGCGACGAGGGGGTTGAAGTTGCCGACGAGGAGATAGTGGAGACGACGAGGGAGGCGGCAGAGCCAATTCTCCTATATGAGTGGTCGAAGTCTCACAAGATCTGGCTCGATTCCTAACCTTTTAGGTTTCTGCCGGCGACCCTTGTCAGAACTTTGTACCTTTGATTGCCTATTGAAAACCTATTGCTTCCTCACGCCGACTTCTGGAAAAAGACCAAGTTCAACAAGTCTCTGTTACAAGAGCACACTGACCTTTTGGCACCCAAGCATGTGAAAGCATTGGTACTGAAAGATATTGTTGATCCCTAAGCTTAGAGTACCTTAATGACTCGAATAGTTTGTTACTAAATTTCATGCTTCTAGTGTTGGTCTGTTTGAGAGATTATGGGGGGGGGGGGGGGGGGGGAAGGCAATTTGGGTTGGGGGGGAGGGAGGGAACGCAATTTGGGTTAATTTGAACGGAGGGCATTTTCGTTAATTTGAAATTTTTTTACAACAAACTTAGTTAAAATAGACGGAAATAAATAAATTGTAAAAAAATAAGTTAAGTGAGCCCAAACGAATGTTATTAAAATAGGTATAGTAAATTATAATTAACCCTAAAAATTATGTCTTTATCACCATAATCGAGTAATAGTTTTAAATTTGTTTCTGACAAATATAACTTCATTTCTTATGAAAATAAGTGACAATCTAGAGTCTCTTTTGTACACTTCTTATAACGGTTGTTAGAATAGTTCATTAAATTAGGGTTTTCTATTCATATTATGTTTCATAGTTTGGTTTATTTTCCTATTGTTCCCTATATAAAAGAATCTCCTCTTGTAATTCATAATCAAGTATTATCAATAATACTATTATATTTTAGAAATTCAACATAGTAGAATAGTTAATTAAATTAGGGTTTCTTATTCGTTTTCTAGTTTGGTTTATTTCTTATTGTTCTTTGTATAAATGAATCTCCTCTTATAATTCATAATAAGTATCATCAATGATACTATTATATTTTAGAAATTCAACATGGTATTAGAGCCATGTTAGATTTGATCCTAGCCGTGTGGCTTTTCCCACTCGCTAATTATGTTTTAGCGGGTGGGCAATGCATTACTGTTCTGTTGTTCTTTTTTTTTAAAATTATGAATTACTGTTCATCGCGTACTATTCACGCGATATTGTTCATCGCACACTATTCACGCGTCATTGTTCACATAATTACTATTAACGAGCATTGTTTATCCGGAATTCTCTAGATCTGTTTCTTGTCTCCAGCGACCGTTTTTAGTCACCTCCACTCAGGTTATGCTCATAGGCGCCTGACAAGTTTCTTCCAAGCAGTTCGAGGAGTTGTATGTCCTCACCGCCGACAAGAAAAGCTTTTGTAGCTTAAGTCCGATCGTTTGATTTTCCTCTGGTTCCCGTCAACTGTGTGTGAGTTTCACGCACCTTCGATGCTCGTTTGCCAAGTTTTCTGCTCTACTGGTTTTGCTGAGCTTGCACTGTCATAGTTGATTTAAATTGTTTCACACCGACGTAGTTGCTTGAGAAGTTTAGTGATTCTTCTTAGAAATCACATTTGCACCGTCGTTATTCGACGTAGTTGTCGCACCGTCATCATATGACGTAGTTGCTTGAAAATTTTGGTGATTAATCTTAAAATCACCATGCACAATTGTTATGCAACGAGTTGCTGCACCGTCATTACATGACGTAGTTGCTGGAAAGTTTTGGTGATTCTTCTTAAAAGTAACTTGTTCTCATGTCCGTTAAATCGACGTGACTGAAGATGTTTTGTACCTTCGTTTTTCGACGTAAGTGTTTGCTTCCCTAATAATTCTTGATCCACGTGCAAGACTCGTGTTTTACGCTTGCACGTGAGGGAGAGTGTTAGAATAGTTAATTAAATTAGGGTTTCCTATTCATATTATGTTTCCTAGTTTAGTTTATTTCCTATTGTTCCCTATATAAAAGAATCTCCTCTTGTGATTCATAATCAAGTATCATCAATAATACTATTATATTTTAGAAATTCAACAATGGTAATAACACATCAGTACACCCAAATATACATTATATCCCCAACTATAAAACCCAATTTTGCAATCACCCAAATTACATTTCGTTTAACGGAGTTAAATTTAATAGTGTTTTGAGGCAGATGACCAAAATGTCGTCAATAGTTTTGATTTGAAATTAGGTTGGTCTGCCCAGTTCAAATCCGATCTGATCAATTCAAATTAAAAACTAATTTGAGCATCATCACAACCTCCCTCCATGGCCGGCACACTAACGACGTAGCCCGGAGCTCTGGGTGCTAGAACGGAACCACGATCTTCAGCATCACATCGTACGACAAGGTAGAGAAATCGAAACCATCGGAAAAAGTGAATCTTTGGTGAAGCCAATGAATCCGAACCACCTTAATGAGTGACATCGACTGGAAGACTTTAATCTCGATAGTGGATATGTAACGAAGATTATGTGCTTGCCAGAGAGGAGGTACAAGACCAATTCGTGGTCGTTGCTGAATTTTTCACAGTCAGGGAAAGGGATAGAGGAGATACAAGATTCATCGGATTGATCTGGGTGTGTTTTGTGCCTCATCTCGACCGTCCAGATTCGTGGCCACTGCGATTCGAATGCCAGAGAGAATTTATTCATCAATGAAAGAGAGACGGGAGAGAGAAAAGAGAGAAAAGAGTGGGAGAGGGAAGAGAAGGTGAGTATGGCATAATTTGGAAATTTAAAGGATAGCGAAGGACATTTAAGTCTTTTCATTATTTTTAATGATTATTTTAAAATAAATAAATTAGTTTTAATTTGAACCGGTCATATCGGATTTGAACCGTTCAGACCGATCTGATTTCAAATCAAAACTGTTGAGGCCATTTTGGTTATTTTAACTCAAATATCCTGTTAGATTTAACTTTATGATGTAAAATCGGGATTTTTATAATTTGGTATACTCATATAAGAATATCGTATAGTTTAGTGTATTGATGTGTAATTACTCATTTCTTCTGTAAGTTAGTCTTTACACGTTTCAACTGGACTCTCCCTTTAACATTGGACATGTCAACAAAAATATTGTTATCATCCGAGAGTGAATAGCAGCTGCACTTTAGATGATGAGAGAACGAATCAGATAGACTTCCCCTGAAGACTCTTCCTTATTTGTGAAATTGCTTGTGATGTTGCTATTTTCCTTTATTTACTACTTCCAACTATTGGTATTCAACTGGTGTGGGTATTTCACGTTCTAGGCGCATCTTTTATTAATGGACGAGAAGGAAGACCCTTGGAAGCAAATCAAGGAAAGTGGCTGCGTAGACAAGCAGAGATGGCCTACAAACCTAGAATCATTAACTTGGTTTTTCTGTTTCTTGGATCAGAACATAATATCCATAGCCGAAAGTTGACAGTTTGATAAATGTTCTTTTTTAGACATATTTTTTATAGGTTACAAGCAGAAAAGCAAATGCCTATATATGTCTGCTCATTTGTATGGCAATAGCAATATTGAACAACATTTTGAGTTGTCATCGAGTGAATAACTAGAGCTATGCATGTGCTGGTCTCATATATTACATATCCATTTTCAAGGTTCCATTTACAGTACAGGGCAGGACAATTAGAAATGTGAAAGCTGTGTGTGGCTAGTCTTGACTTTTTGGTAACAGCATTAGTAGTGAAGGAGCATATTAATGGGGAAGGACATGCCTTATTTCAGAAAAGTCTGAAACTGATATGTAATCCAAAAAAGTAAGGACCAACTTTTGAAAACCAAAAAGCCTTTGATTGTGGTAACAAATCACATGCTTTCTCCATGTGCTCTCAAGCCTTTATCTCCTTCCCATGCACAAAAGAGAAGAGAAAAAAGAGACTCCCCTTTTGATTCAATCAAATTCTCTAATTCAATCACCAATTACCACATGGCAGTAACATACATAGGAGATACAAATATTGCTTTTTGATTATTATAAGTTTAACAACAAAGCTGTCAACTCCCCATAGTCCAATTTCTTATCTGTTTTTACTGTTGTGGGTACTGGCACTTTCCATAGCCTAACAAAACACAAAAAAAAAAAAAATTGTTATTAGGTCCAGTCCAGATATTGAGTGAACTTGGCAAAAATGAAAAGAACTTACTTGGATCAGTGAAGGTGACGAGTCCGGTGGCTTTGAAGTCACAGTTCCAGTAGTTCCTTCCATGCATCTGGTAGTAAGCATTCATGGCAAATGAGGCGTGCGCATTGACTTTCTCCGGCTGGAAACAATCTCCGGTCTCGTATATCTCCCGGCAATCTACTCCGCCGTGGCCGCAGCAGAACTCCACCACGTCCTTCAGCACCTTCTCGTCCGCGTGCGGCTTTGCCACGCACCACACCGACGGCCCCCTCACCGATACCGATTTCTCCCCGAACGCGCCGCCTCCGTAGTCGTCGCTGCAGTACTGGCAGGTGAGATCCACGTCGTAGACCTTGGAGCCGTCCCCGTTGAAGATCCCGAAGTTCCTCTCTTCCACTCCCCCTTCCTTCTTGTTCTCGTTGAACAGCGCGAACACGAAAATGTCGATCTTGTCCTTGGGGCTCATTGGCGTCCCCTTGCTCGCCTGCGCCCTCTCGATCAGCCTCGTGTTGTACGTCCGCGCGTTCTCCGGCGTGGCCGCCACGTCTCCCTTGGACGGCCACCCGGACTCCGACACGGTGATCGGGACCGACCCGTTCCCGAACCCCAGCGCGTCGACGGCGGACCTGACGGCGTCGATCTGGGCGTCCAGCATGTTGGTGTAGACGAAGCCTTTGGGGTCGCGGACGGCGGTGGAGTTGCCGAGCAGCGCGTACTGGAGATCTACGGTGGCGGGGCTGTCGCGGTAGGCGAAGTAGGGGTAGGCGTTGACCATGAAGGGGGCGCCGGAGGCGGCCAGGAGGGAGAGGATGGAGGACATGGCGGGGGCGAGAGTGGCGGCGAACGTGGCGGAGGAGGGAGGGAAGGAGGAGGCGAGGACGGCCATGCTGTGGGGGGTTGTCACCTTGATCTTGCGGTGGAGGCCGCGCGCGAGGAGGGCCGCGTGGAGGTTCTGCATGGCCTGGACGAGGGCGCCGGGGGGGAGGCCGGCGGTGAGGTACTCGTTGCCGACGGCGACGGCGACGACGGAGGTGGAGGGGAGGAAGGGGGCGACGCGGGTGGAGAACCAGAGGTCGGCGGAGGAGACGGCGGAGCTGAGGTTGGAGACGAGGGAGTTCTCGACGGAGACGATGAGGTCGATGCCGGAGTTGGAGAAGGCAAGGAGGATGTCGGGGTTGGAGTCGTAGATCTTGACGCGGTCGACGAGGGTGGACTGGAGGAGCTCGGCCACTTTCTTGGGCGGGGGGAGGTTGTTTCCGAGGGTTCCGTAGTTGATGCCGACGGCGGAGACGTAGGTTATGAACATTAAGGGTAGGAGGAGAAAGTGGGGAGAAAGGATGGTCATGGCTACTGACCTGTGATTTGGATGGGAGGAGACACGAGTCAGTGTGTGTGATGTGTGAAGTGAGTGAGTGAGAGCATATATATACACAAGTGTGAAATGTAATATTGGTAGTTAAAATTCACACAGATATAAAACTGATTGCATGAGTGGGCCCGTATAAATAATGGAGTTGGTTCGACTAAATCTAGTCAATTCCTTCACACTCATTCGGATTTCAGTAACAAATATTTGTTTGATTTTATATAATATATATATGTCGTTCGTGTGGAAGAGCTCGAGATAGGAAATTTTCAAAAAAAAAGGGGGTAGAATTGACGACATTTTAATCCTAGATAATATGGATTTGAAGAAGTTTTCAAAAGTTAAAACTGAACATTGATGAGAAGAAAAACGTACAAACTAGTAGAATTGAGCATATATTTAATATTACGGAATGTTTAAGTATTTCGTTTGATTTACTCTCTGCCTCACAATTACTAACTCCACTAATTTTAAATGTAAAAAGATCAAATTTTTTTTACGTGACACTTAAAATTTCAAATTGATGTTATTAACTTTTTTTTTTATTTTTTTCTCCTCTATATCTCTCGTTCCTTCTCTCTCTTATCTTTTCCCTTTCTCTTCCGTCCCTTTCTCATCCATTTGTTTGTTGATGAGGATTATGCTTGGTACTAAGAAACATTTAAATTTTCACAAACTCACTTGCAAAACAACTAGTATTTGGGGGATTCATAAGTTTTCTTAACTAGCGTGCCCGACAAGTGCACTGGTCGTTCCAAAAAATATTGGGAGTATTTCGTCACTGAGTTATCGATCACACAAGGAGAACGCTTGTCTAAAGAGTGTGAACATTAGAAACTTAGGATCACTATTCGGGCCTGGTCGGTTTTTGAAAGGTGGTGGTGAAAATATAAACCAAACACAAGCATGCAAAAATATGAATTCGTCACAGATAACAAATGCACGTTCAAGAAATATGCAACTAACACGAGAGTAAGCAAATATTATAAAAGCGACCAGGAAGTCGGGAATTCGGGGGATATGTCATTTAATCAATTTATCTGATTTGACTGTTAATTACGTGAAAGCTTATTAAGAAATAAGAATTAAGTGTTGAGAAGTTCTGAACCTACCCCAAACATCACAAGTGTTTCACCAGTCATCAATAAGGGTTTCGTCTAACCAGAATATATTAGTCAGACCATTAACTAAAATATTCAATTAGGTTCACCTTAAAGATCGTGTAAAAATCTCTATCCCTTCAGGTTGATGCCCTATAGATGTAAATCGTACCGCGACATCTTTACCCCCGTCACAAGCATGCAATTATGAAGGCGTCAAAAATCAAATTACAACCCCAATGTACATTGTGTAAATACAACCCCTAAATGCTTCGTTTCACTTAAGTCAATTGCTATCGCCTCTTTTCCTAGATTTGATCTAAACTCGGGTACACCTAGGACAACTAGCATTCAGTTCACATTTAAGGTCTTAATCAATTTCACAGACCTATTAATTTAACCCTTAATCCTTTAATTAACCAAATTAATATCCCGTTCGTTCCTTTCCCTGGCCTAAATATCTAGCTACTCATGGCATCAAAAACACAAATCAACTCATTCATGGCACTCATCTGATAAGAACCAAAATGTAATAAGAGAAGAAATTGAAAAAATAGAGAGGAGATTGAGAGTTAGGGTTGAGAGGTAGAAAGAAGAGAGAGATGGAGACAGACAGAGAGAGATCTTTAAATTGATCAGTCCATTGATGCGCAAATAAGAAAACAATTATTCTTTTATAGTGTAGAGGACACCACTTTCACTTTGCTACCTTTAAATAAACAATTGAAAACTAAATGGACTTGGGTCAATGCAAAACAAATAAAAGCCCATGACAACATAATGGCTTTTATAGAACTCATGATGAATTTGACCTGTATCACTACTCTCTCCTTCAAATGCTTCGTGTCCTCGCGAAGCCAAAAGATACTGCTCATGTCCTCAGTGGTAGCTAAATCTTGCCCAAAGGTCAAACATTCCCATTCATCAACAAACCCGTATTGTCCAACCTGGAAGCATCTCATTTGTCTTTCAAAGAAATCAAGAATTTGTTTAAAACCCAAACTAATACTTTGTATCTGACTACTGTCATGAGACAAAAGAAATGTCCTTGAGTTTCTCTTCCATTCAGCATCCTTATCCTTTAGCACATTATTTTTACCATACCGGAACAAAATATGAAAGCTCAAAACAACATGAATAGTAGCATCATTGGTTCGTGCAATCCCAGTTTCATTTAGAGGTATAAGTTCAGAAGTACCTTTGTGTTCATGCATCCCACCTTGATGAATGTTATTGATATTTTCTCCCAAAACTTGATGAATAATTGAACACTGATACTCCAAATGCAATAAACCACCGTAAAGGTAGCAGCGGAGACACCAGAAGCAACATGAAAGTAACAAAACGTATACGTGATGATGAAAGGCTCCCATCTTGTCCACTAAACAATTTCTATAATGTGACCCATATTCGATGCATCTACAAATTCCACGTAAAGCTTTGATATCAAATCTCCTCTTCTAGTTTTTTTGAGTGACAGTAATATTGTTGGACAAAATTGATGAAAATGACAAAAGTTCACATATATGTTAACTAGTGAATGGATCAAATTGAGCCGTGATTTTGGAACGCTTCGATAAATGAATGGATAACCGCTCTTAGCACACATATATGATAATTAAATCGTGGACATGCATATATACATATATTATGAATTTATAGATGTGTGTATATATTTATATATATATACTAAGAACGTTATAACACATGCATGTGTATTATTATATTATAAATGAATATATGAATTTACATGCTAAGTGTGATATGAGTATATGAATGTGTATATGCCAAATTTACTGAATGGTTATGATGACGAGATGCTTATGTGGTGTTGTAAATTTGACGCGTGAAATTGCACATTAATTGAGATGATATGATTTCATATAACTGGTCAAACAAGATGATAACCTAATTTATTCAATTGATGAATATAATGGTCTAGCGTTGCTCGATGTTTGATTAATCGATTCTGTTTCCTTTTTGAAGCACGTAAGAACGATTCAATCAATGTTGTTATGTAATCGATATGTTTCCACATGAAACGCGTAAAGACGATTAACATAAAACAGTGATGTGAGCTTCTGGCTCAGTTGATCCCGTTCTATATATAGAACGCGTAGGGACAACTCGAACCAAGTTCCAACGTACATGAACACGCTGGTTCTGTAGGGGAACTACGTCCTTTGCATGTAGAACCTGACATTCTGTGTAGTAGAACTTTGTTCTGTACGAGTAGAATCTGACCTTTTGTGTAGTATAACTTCGTTCTCTACAGGTTGAAAGAGGTTCTGTGTGTAGTAGAATTTTGTCTTCTACAGGTAGAACCAGACACTCTGCATGGTAGAACTACGCTCCACTAACGCGAGATCTGATTTTTGTGATATGAATTATTTGTTATATGTGAACGCGTTATTTAATTCGATCTAATATTTCGTTATTCGTTGTAACATATATGGTTGACGAAAACGCGAAAGTAACTGAACTAACGCTGCCAGCCAATATGTGGCTAACATGGTGGAGGTCTAGAGGGATCCCACAAAGGGCAAGAAACCTCAAGGAGGCGGTGCCAAGAAACTCAAGTCTAATGAGAAGTGCTTATGTCTTCCGAATGCAGGATGCTGAAGAAAGACAAAGAAGCTTGAAGCTAACGTTGTCATGACACAAGAGATGTATGACATCAATTTAAGTGCTCAGTTGAGACTTGGAAATTATATGTAATTTCAGTAAATTTCAAAGTTATGAATAAAATAAGAGAAACGTTTCTTATATTTATGTCTTTAACTCACTTAAATACTTGTACAGTAGAAACAAGCTCATGCATGTTCTATTGATAATGGAAACACGTTCCACCACTGATAAGGAAATCAGTTCCTCTGATATAGAAATATGTTCCACTGAAAACGAAAGATGTTCCACTCATATGGAAATATGTTCCACTGAGAAGGGACGATGTTCTCTACTCATATGGAAATACATCCCAACGATATTGGAGATACGTTTCACTGACGATGGAATCACGTTTCATTCATAATGGAAACACAAACCGAGCAGTTTCCAAGTATAATGACAACAAGTATATACTGCTTAAGCAAATTATTCCTTGAAATAATATGGTCTTAATTATTATATACTATGATGTTAAGTCAATTTGATTCGGTTCATAGATGAACACGCATGAACAAATTGAAAGACTCCATTGTTAATTTTGAATAACATGGTTTTCTATGAGAAAAATGCAAATTGAGTTCTTATGATCCAACTCTATAAGAGAGTGTGAAATGACGTATTGAACAATATCAAATGCTTTAATACACGTAGAGTTTAATCTATGCATAAACATGTATGAACGATTATTTTAAAGATCATTAATTAATCGATTCTACGAGACATGTAAAATGGATTCTGCGAAATGTGTGGAATCGAGTTATAAAATGGATAACATGCATTCATTGAAAGAGATAACATGCATTCACCTCATGTTGCTCACGAGTCTCCATCTTTGAATGTGAAGTTCATATCTGAATTTGAAATTAGATT
Source organism: Geranium rotundifolium (assembly GCA_963920655.1). Lineage (NCBI taxonomy): Eukaryota > Viridiplantae > Streptophyta > Magnoliopsida > Geraniales > Geraniaceae > Geranium > Geranium rotundifolium. Next base: position 21,720,081 of record OY987318.1, on the reverse strand, counting down.
TTTCCTTTTATATATAGAGAAATCATCGACCTTGAGGTCTCTCTCCTCCTGAAGGTTTATCTCTCATCCGCTCCTCTCTTATGCTTCCAGTCAGTCACCACCAACGGTAGGAAAATTAAACTGAAATCTCCGCATTAAATGCGGAGGATTTCTATTCAGGCACAAACGGCGTCCGATATCACCGCATTAAATGCGGTGGACCGATTGTACATGGTGAAGGACGAGCACAAAGAAGGAGAGGGAGAGGAAACTGAACTAGGGAGGAGTGATGTAGAGAGAAGACTTCCCTTTTTGTAAAGGTAAACATTATTGATCAAAGAGTGGGATGAGATGGGAGAAGAGTTTTCAGATCGAGTTTAGAGGAGGATGGAGGAGAGCCAGAGCCAGACGAGATGCATGCAAAGAGTAGAGAGAGAGGAACCCCAAACCCTAGATAATGTCATGATGAAAGTGATTTGGGGAAGAGGAAGTGATGTAAGAGTGAACTGAAGAGGCACGCGTGATGAGATGAGAGGGAGAGAGGAGGTCAGAAGGCTGAGTGAGTGGGTGTGGTGTGGGTGTGCGTGGCTGATAATGAATGAGCAACGTGGAAACTTTAGGATCATTGATTTCTGTTAACTGAAGAGGTGATGGACGGTGTAGATTACAATTCAGTTCAAAGGTTAACCGGTACCGATCGGTACCGGTTAACCACGGTTATTAAAACCAATAACCGCAGACCGGACCGGTTCTTACCGGTTTTAACAAATCAAAACCGAATTGATCCCAGTTTGTGTCGGTTCCGGTTTTGTTCGGTTCCGGTCGGTTTCTGGGTCTATATGGCCACCCCTATTCCCGACCAACTTAGTCTATGTTGGTTGGGAATAGGTATATATAACAACACTTACCAAAACGTAACCCTCATTTCACTCCAAAATCCCTACGATTTCTTCTCTGGAATTTTTGCCTGAAGTATCGTTGTTGTTTCTCGTCCAATTGAAGCCTCTTTCGAAGTGGAATTTTCGGTCCCGTCTCCGTCAAAGCTCCGTCAAGCCTCCTCGCCTCCGCTCATCGTCGGCGTTTCTCGTCTCAGGTAAGCTCCTCATCTCAGCCGTCTTGAATTTTGGGGTTTTGGATTGATTCATTTTCGATTTCGTTTAGGGTTGATTGGATTTGTATGTGAGTACTTGAGATTCCAAAAATTGTTGTTTGTGTACTTGAAATTTCTCGGTGATTGAGCTCCATCTTCGTTTGAGATTCGAAACACCAATACAGATTTATTATGTTTTTCAAATTGATGTATGGTTAATCTATCAGCAAACTGGTCGAAAACTTTAGTAATCTAGAATCTATATGTATTTTTCGGGGTTAAGAATAGGTTCCTTGAAATAGCTAAAAGTTGAAAAATATAATAGAAAAAGAAGATAGATCTGCATTATCAGACCAAGGGATCTTGGGCTTTACAACAGAAGCATCATCATAATTGTGATTCACAAATAACAGTTGACATCCAATTTTGGAAGTCAAGTGGTTGTCTTAGTTTCTTAGAAACCGCGTGTGGCCAACAAAACAATTTGGAATAATACAATCAACTTGACCAGTTGATAGAACACGTGCTCTAGATATCACTTAAAAATCTTATGATGCATTAGATAGTTCATTTGTTGCTTAGTTATGTTACTTATAATCATTAGCCAATCGAATTAGAAGTATTACTTATTCATTTTTGCTTGAAACATGATTATAATATTTGACTGTCTTGAGGAATGCAGTACCATTTGTAGACCAAGGAGATCCAACGGACGATCTCCTCATTCCTATTTCGCTACCTGCAAAGAAGGTTTGCTCGAAACCCTTAAAATCTTAAAGATAACATGTCATGTGTGATTTATTTTGCTCGAAGCCCTTAAAATCTTAAAGATAACCCGCATTCCTATTGGGTGATAGATTTATTTTGCTTTATTAGTGATTGTACTTCAGTTCCTTGTCATAAATTATATTAACATGTCATGTATTTAAGATTTATTAATATAATTGCTGGTATTTTTAATTTCAACAATCTAAGTGCAGTTATTTATTCAATGGTGATGGTACTTGTATGTATATGGTTGCTCACTTCTTTTTCTGACATTCTTTATCTTTTACCAGGAGCTGATAAATTCTGCATCTTTATTATCTCACATTTCCTTACATTGTCTTGTTATCGGTTTGACACTATGTTTGCATGTAGTATAAACATTTTGAGTTTTCTATTGGTGTTCTTACTTACAAGTATACGACCTTTTTTAAGGTGTTATGAAGCTATTTGATGTTGCTGCTTTCTTTTTCCTCAACTCTTTTTCATGGAGATTCCCTGATCAAGGTGAGTTTGTGTAGGTCATGGTTGAATGTTGGGTACTGACTTTTAAATCTTAATGTGAAATGATCACCAAGAAAAAGTTAACGTAAGAAAATGAAAGCTGCATCATGGCTTTGGTAATTGCATTTGCAGGGTTTAGTTAATGATGTGTAGTCTGCTTACATAGTTGCAATACGTCATATAGAAATGTTCTAGGGATAATTCCATGGAGGAACCCTTAAAATTGCTCAAATCTCACATAATACCCCCTACAATATGCTGAATTATTTAGGAGGAGCAGGAGGCGGAGATGAAGAAGATGATGGACACGACGATGAAGAAGATGATGTGCAAATGAAAATAAAAGTTAATTAGGAATTGTAATAAATTGTAATTTTGAATTGTTGGTTCTGGTTTGAATTTCCATGTTATGGTGTGTTTCAATTTAATTTACAGGCTTTGTTAACGGAATTATATATAAATTTTTTTTTAATTTGCTTGGATATTCCCAACCAACTATGGCCTAAGTTGGTCGGTAAAAGTATAGCTTTCCCCACCTACACAGGTGGTCGGTAAAGACAGCTTTCCCGACCAATTATCTATCGGTCGGCAATTTGGTACTTTCCCGACCAACTATATTGGTCGGCAAAGCTATATCCTTTCTCGACCAACATTGATCCATTGTTGGTCGGGAAAGGTTTTTACCTACCATTCTCTGCCGACCGACAATTCCCGACCAACTTATGGTCGGTATTTCTTTTCCCGACCGATTTTACTACTTTTCCCGACCAATATGGTTGGTCAGGAAAAACCAAAATTTTAGTAGTGCTATTTTCAACACCTATTGCTTTCATTTCCATAAAACTTGAATTGACGGCGTGTTCGACTTCGGATTGGGGTCTTCGCCGGCGGCGAGGAAGAAAGGGTTCGGCGGCGAGGTGGTGATGGTGTCGCCGATGTCAACGCTCGACTTCATGGCGGCGTGTGGCAGACCGAGGACGCTGAGGAGAGAGGATGAATGAAATGAGAGAGAAGAGTGGCATGTCTTTGAAAATTAGATGAATATGTGAGGGCATTTTAGTCTTTTCAATCCAATTATAATAAATGTTTTAACATTAAGGGAATTTTAGTCATTTCTCATGAAAAAAAACGTTAAAAACTAACAGAATTGGATAGAAAGTGGAAAGTGAAAATTTTGTACATTTTAGGCGTAGTCAGCTGAAAAATAAAATTCTAAGTGTACCCAAAGGAAAAACAACAATATCTAAGTGTAGCCACCTGAAATTATCCCTTAAATATATGCTAACTCACCTTAAACTCAGCCTCTGCTACAGTTGTGAAAATGGTCACATTTTTCGTCTGTTTTGAGGGAATTTGACAAACCATGCAAATTTTAGTTAGTTAACGGTAAGTTTTGCGATAAAAACATAGTATACAGACACTTCTTGCAAAATCGGATAATACACCAATAATTTTTGCAATTATTCATTACTATAACAGTTTTATCCATGCCATAATTGAATATATTTTTTTACGTGTATTTTGATATATTCTGATGAAGACAACCTAAGATGAGGAAGTTTCACAGGTTAAAATGCTATTAACAACCTCGTCAAACGGTTAAAGGAAGTGTTGATGCCATCTTTCATGCTCTTTCTGCTCCTTTGCCCTTTTTGGAGCTATGATCATACAATTAGCAGAAACGTCTCCTAGAGAAGTGTAATTTGGACGATAACAATCCGAAAATTCTTCTCTTAGTGAGGACAAAAGATGAAGAAATGCTTTGTCTGCGTCCTAGATGCAAAATGTGTCTTAGGGAAAAGATTATAGTTTGCTAAGTTCGTTGAAACACGAAAAATAGACAATCATTACCTGCTGACTTGTTAAATTATAGTGGAATGTATGGAATCATTGCAAGCATCACCTTCAGTGGATTCAACACCTCTTCCTTGGCTAACAGTAGATAAGTGTGCAGAAACGTAATACTAATTTTGAATGTTAAAAATATCAAATCCTGTTTGAATTATTACATTTGATTATTGTCGTCTTTTTGTGTATAAGCATAATCGAAACTGGGACGAATTTTAAATCACCAAGGTTGGTATGAGGATGGAATTATCTTGAAGTTGCATTAAGGTTGTGCCTTGATTAGAAAATCGATCACGAAAACCTAAAAATCAATTTCGACTATGTCTATTTTGAGTTCCACAACATTTGCAGATCAAAATCAAATATCGGGTTTGAAAGTTGGTTAAGATGATCGTTACCTCCTCCTCTATTATTCTTACTTCCCATTTTATATTTATCTCAATTTTACAATCAAGATTGAAACATACCATTCATGATTAAAGATAAAGACCAACAAACTAATTATCCTTCGACAGCGAAAGTCTTGCGAATAGGTTGGGGTAATTTATGGTAAACCATAAAATTAAAAATTAAAATACCTGAAACTTGGAGTTCCCGTATAAATAAATTACAATCATATATGTAATTCATCAATTAAAATTTATATCACAAACATATTTATTTCAACATGATTGAAAAACAAAGAGTCACTAACACACTAAAGTGCATTCTAAACTTGTTGAATCTAAAACTAAATTGCCACTTCAAAATCACATACCTTCCTATAAACTTGACAAGACAATTGTAAGCAGCAAGCTCTCATCTCGTTCCTCTAGTGAAAAGGGTTCACATCCCTCTATGATTTTGCGTAGATATGTTGGGAAGCATACACAGCTAGCTAAAGCCTAAAAACAAAACCAAATGCAAGAAACCGTACTCAACACGACTAATGTCATCCATTTAAAAGAAGTAAAACCAAGTAAAAGAGTAAAACAAAGTAAAAAAAATTCAATCCTTCATTTTCACAGCAACCAAGCAAAATCTAAGATAGTGCACGAAAACTCTCATTTGAAAGTAATAAGAATTGATAATAATGTAATAGAAAACTCTATTTCTTAGCAACCAAATAGAATTCAAGAAAAAAACAATAAAATCTCATATCCCAAAATCAGGTCATACCTATACGAAAGTACTAAGAATTGATTCAAGAACTGCATTTCCCATCAACCAACATAATTCAAGCAAAAACAACAAGATCCCATTTCCAGAAACCCAACTCATACTCATTTGGAAAAAACAAAAATCAACATCACTCTATTTTCTCAACAACCATACAAAATTTAAACAAGAACAACAAAATCCCCATTTGTTGAATCCCAAACTCATCTCAAGAGCACATTAACTCCAAGAACAACAAACACTAACAAATTCTTAAATTTCTGCCCTGAACAAAGAGCAAACATCAATCAACAGTAACCAAAATCCTTGTGCAGTGCTCTATATCAGCAAATGAAGCAACACAAAAACAAACAACAAAAACATAGCACAAAGAACAAACCTTGGAATCGTCCAGGTCTGAGGGACACACTGGAGAGTTGTTCGCGTCTGACTTCCTCTTCTTCCTCATCAATTTTTGGGAAATAACACAAACCCGAGAAACAAACGAACCAGATGGGGCCAATCACATATGAAACCATACCGCATCGGCAATGGACCCTCCATTTGACTCCGAAGTAGCTTGTAGAGCCCTCGGAAGTCGACATTATCATATTTAGATAGAGGTTCAATTTTCTTATACATACAAATATTTGTAACATAAGCAAATCTTTGTGCTTACTCCAAAAGCAAATCTTTGTGTAACAAAAGTGTATGTATACAAGTCAGTAATATTTTTCAATTAAATCATAAAGATTTGTGATAGTAACTTACATACTTATCTTCTTTGAAAATGGGTTCACAAATTCCCGTACATGCCATAACCATATAAACACCACCAATAAGCCAGAATTCCAAGTCTTATCGTCGAACAAAATCATATATAAGAAACTAAAATTAGAAGTTGGACAAAAAAGATGATAAAATATAGTCTCTATTACAATTCTTTATGATTCAAGAACTGCCTAACATATGATCATGTAGGTAAAGTTCAGTTTGAGAACGTGAAATAAAAAATATAAAGCAAAGTCTTCACGTAATCGGAAGATACACATACAAGAAAACTGAAATCAAAATTCAGACAAAAATTAGCCGTCTCGTAGTCTCGTCCCCATCCGCCGCCAAAGAATGCCTCTCCAAAAACGAGTAGTATTCGCCTCCCGCCCTCGCAAGGCCATGGGGCAGCACGTCGGCTCCAACTACACCATCCTATCCTGGGCTCCCTACAGAGATTCGCATAATCTCTCCACCCACCGCCTCCAAGCGATGGTCAACATCCGGACCGACGAGATCAAGATAATGCTCTGCCGCCTTCTGCATGGCCAAGACGGGCCCGTGGACGTCAAGGTCGCCCATTAAAAGCTCACCATAACATCATGATGAGGATGATTGTCGGGAAACGCTACTTCGGGGACAACGTGAAGGACACTCCTTATGTCGTTAAATTTGTGTTTCATCTCAGATTGAGTTCTTTTTCATGCAGACCGACAACAATTTATAGTGTATTAGGTGGAGAATGAAAATGTGTTATAGTGTATTGGTTGGAGAATGAAAATGTGCAAGTGCAAAAAATGAAAAGGTTCAAAGTGGCAGTTAAGTAACCACCACATTCATTCCCTTGATTTGTATTTTTTTTTGAATCTGTAATTTAAATTGCAATACATTCAACACTTAAAATAAAGGATGGATGTCACATTCTCATAAGCAAGTGTCACCAATCAGGAACCCAAGTGTCACCCTTACAAAAAAACCAATCACACCATATAATAAAAACATTCATATCCCAAAACCAGATGTCAAACTACAAAGAAACCAGATGTCAGAAAAGTAGACACACACAAACCCTTCCCTATTCCCATTATATATAAGATAGATTATCAAAAATTTATTATTTTTATTGAAGTTTTGTTAAATTCTCGATTATAGTTATACCAGACTCCGACATGACATTGGCTTTTACCATAACTAACAAATAGAAATTATTGCATGCATTACTTTTTTTATTGAAAGCGAACATTTCATTCATGAAATCGCGAGAAGGAAAGAACTCCACACCCGAAGATTGACCACCAATTGTGTACAATTTACAAGTAAACAGTATGAGACATCCATAAAATACCCTATCTCTCTAGACACTTCCAAGCAATCATGTCGGCCACACCCACCACCGAAGCTAAACTAGACTATCCAAACAAAACATGTCGGACTCACCAAACAAACGAAACACACAAACTTACTAAAAAAAACAACACACTAAACAAATAGACCACCCTTCCACCTTCCCCGGGAGGACATCCTCTCAACTCAGCTCATACACCTCAGCGAGCACTGCTCCTCAAGTATCTCCCATAGGGGGTTCGATAATCACCCAAACCTGAGTTTTTCGGCGTGTCCCGATTCACAGAAAACTCACAGCACAATGCTGGTCTTTGTATTATCTAAGGAAATATCCGGATAAGACCGGCAAAACGGCAACAAAAACACACAGATTGCAAAACATCGAAATAAGTCAGATCAGGTGACGGAAACATATATGATGTAGAAACCCCCATATCAAAACCCTCTCTGACCTAGCGACCTCGCCACTAACCCAACGAACCATCCACCCACCGACGTAAATCCTTGCCGCCGGCGAGACCTCCAGCGAGTACAAGAACCTACTAGTGTCGTTCTTCTGGCTCTGGCGAGACTCCACGGCTCCAAAAACCCTCCTCCGCGGCCAAAAACAATATGAGAACGACACTACACCTCAACCAAGAAGACTCAGGCCGCCCAACGGAGCTTCGCGACAGTTAAACCTCGATGAAACTCAAACGAGGCAGAGACATTGCTCCACCACTAAGTCTTATCCCTACCAAGCCACCAGGACTACCGTCCGCCCCTGCCGTCGACAACTCCTCACCAACATCGATCTGAAACAGATTCTGATATGGAAAACCAGGATCTTAACCTTAGACCTATCAAGGCCTCCAAACAAAGGAAGACCCCAAACTTACCTCCGCCGAGCCTCCCGACGTCGCTGCCCTTCCCTCGGGACTGATCTGTCTGCAACTGTTCTCACTGGAGCTCGACGAAACAATAGTTACGAGAGACTAGACCATCCGCCTTCATGCACCACAAGACCTATTCTCATACCAAAACGGCTAGAAAGAAAAGAAATATGTAAAGACAAGTCACCAAATGAAGGTTGGCTGGAGAAATCCGCTCCTCCAGTGACCTGGAAAGGAAGAAAGTCGAGAGTTCTTTGGGAGAGAAAAAGCTACAGTGTTTGTGTGTGGTTTATTTGGAAGTACACCCTTCATTGAACATTAAAATAGGGAGGGAAAAAACCTTATCCGACAATTCGAGCATCAGTCGCGTACAGTTTCCAAAGAAACAGCAAATAAGCAAACCTTCAGACACTCAAACTCACTCACTATACAAAATTAGCAAACCATGTCGGAAACAACCCGACCACCAAACTACTATCATCACCTAACAGAACAAACATCACTAACTAGTTAAAACTCTAGAAGCACTAACAACAACAAAAAGACCCTCTGAACACCAAAACGAGACTCGAAAGCCAGCAGAGACTTCGGCCCAAACCACGCTTTCTGATCGTCATGGCCGCCTAGGGGAGGGGGTGTGAGATCTCTTCCTGTAGCCTGAGACCGCTATAGGGGCTGCTCCAAGACATATCAACGGCGTGGAGAGACACGAAGCCCCGTGCGGATCGGATCATCCGTATGTCGTTGGGGGATCCACCACTCCACACGAAGACCACACCAAAATAGACCGCTTCAGGTCGTCGGCAAAGATCCGGCAAGAAGAGACTCTAACGCCAAACCCGAGCCACCTGCAAGGTACAGTTGAATTCGCCTGAAAACCCAGATCTGGACCTCAAAGCTCCTCCGGTACGCCGCCGGAGCTCCAAACCGCACCACCAACCTTGAGGCCCAGCACCTACTTTCGACGCAAAAGCTCCTTGAGGTCGAGAACCAACCAAATCTGTGGAGAAAATATATATTGTTTTCTCTAGAAGTAGCGTGCCTCCACAGACAGAAGAACCTTGCCGCCAAGAGTCCCTCCACTACAAAACGGCTAGAAAGAAAAGGAAAGGTCGCCGGAAAGCCTTGCCGAGCCCGGCGGCTCCGCCGGCGACCCGGGAGAGAAATTCCGCAAAGAGGGTTCGGCTAGAGAGAGAAAAAAAGAAAAGAAAAGCTTACCAATGTTAATTAACACATCTTTTTGCTAGTGTGTTTGGTTCCTTTCAAGTGCAATTTTGATTAGTGACTCGATCGATGTCAAATAATTTAGTTGAGCATGCATGCATTACTTTTTGTTTCTCGTAAACAAGTTGATTATTGTAACAAGTTGAGCTAATTAGTTGGTATATCCAAGAACTAGTCTCTGAGCATGTCGATTAGTAAGACGTTCAAATCTACCTACACATTTGTAGTCGTTCTAAACAGTCAAGGTTACAACATGAGCACTGACAGTGTCAGGGACGGTGGCATGTAATGTAAACAGACAGTGCATGAAACACTAGGCAAATAATCTTTTGGCTATTTTTTCTGTTAGCAATTAATTATCATGACCTTTAATCTTTCTTCTCACACTATCAACATAATGTATGGTGAAGGTGCTTATGTCATCTCCAATGCAGTCTCCATATATGCAAAAAATGACAAATATGGAGACTTGCCTCTTCAATGGAAGATGCAAATATATGGAAACTACTACAAGAAGTCCTCAAATTTGAAGACCCACTGTAGTAGTCTCCAAACATTAAACCCAATTTTTGTATTCAATCTTTTTGTACAAAACAAAAAATCAGTCCCAAATCAAAATCAAATTGACAAATATCCAAAAACTCGAATATGGAAAATTCGAGACCCATATTGAAAAAAGCAAATCGAAAAAATAAAATAAATGAGAAAAATTCAAATTTGAAACCTAATCCGAACAGAACATAACCGAGATCTGGTCGGAGTAGTCAGCGCTGATACGAGCGATACTGGAGGAGCGAGGGTGTCGTCGGCAGAGGGGATGTCGTTAGAGGCCGGAGGAGGAGGCATTATCGGAGACTCCGTCCGGAGGAGGTATTGGCTGAAACTCGGTTCGGCGAGAGCTCCAGCGCTTTCCGACGTCGATTGGAGGCGAGGAGGCACCGCGCAGAGGGGAGTCTCTAGCGGCAGAGGAGGCAAGGAGCCAGATCCGGTACGCGGAGGGCGGATCCAGTGCGCGGAGCCGACCAGAGGTAGTATCTGCCGAAGGAGCCGTCCAGATATGGTAAGAAAGGAGAGAGGAGGCGGAGAGGCAGAGAGAGGAGAGAGAGCAAAATGAGATAAATAGAGTTGAGAAAGTAAATAAGAAGAGAAATGAGTGGTGTGTTAGAACATAAATAAGCTAATTTTTATTATATTAATTTTTAAATATAATTAGAAATATTTAAATTATCACATAAATTAGGAATACATTAAAGGAAAATAATTCATTTTATTATAATTCATTACCATAAATAAAATAAATTTTTTATTATAAATTTTTTAATATGTTATTGAATGAAAGAAAATATGTTATTGAATGAAAGAGGAAAATTTATTTAATCAGGGAGTATTTTTTATCAATTCAAATTATAGTAATTTATGAGCGAATTGAAAATCAAAATTTGATAATTGATTATCACATAATATTTATAAATTCTTTAAAATATTTATCAATTAAATACAAATAATAAGGTTGATATTTTTAATTCAAAAATAGTTACATTCCAAAATCTAATTTTAATTTGAACACAACAAATTTTAAATAAATACTCGATGAAAAATACTTTTCGATCAAAAAAACATACCGACCGAAAAAAAACATCATAAAGTAATTGATTCTATTTAGATTAGGCCTACAAAGCCACCCTAACTACCCACCTAAACTATTCGGCCCAATCCCATGTACAAAGCCTACCAATCCTAAACTACAATCCACCCCAATCCCACGAAACACTCAATGATGTTGAACCGTGGCCGGGCCACAGCAAATTCCAGGCTAGACCACTGTGCCAGTTGAGTCTTCATGTAACAAATAGAGATAGTTGTAGAGATTGGTTTGGAGATAGGATTGGATATCAACTTAATCATTAGATAATAAGTAATGAAAATATGGTTGGAGATGGCATTAGTTTGCATATAGCTGTGGTATGATAGAGAAACTCTTGTTACAGAATGTGCAAACGAGTCCTAACTCATGTATAGTCTACAACAAACCTCAGTAATACACTATTTCCTCTATGTACAACAATGATGTGTTTGCGTTTGCTTACACTGCTTCATTGTCATTTGTAATATATTTGCGGAAGGATTCCTCCTCTTTGCAGTACTTGTACATAACTTTATAAACCTCCATCAAGAGTTTTGGAAACCGGCTCGAGAAATAGTTGTCGAATCCTTCTGGAACTTGCCCTAAAAGCTCCTGAATCTCCTGAGGAAGTTCTCTGTAGTGATTTAACTTGTTTCGGATGACTCGCAGCAAGTCCCGGACACTTTCATATTTGTAGCGCCTGTAGCGGCCTATGTTGTTGATGAAGGCCGGTTCCATCTTCTCATCCCATTTCCCATTCAAAGCCACTGTGGCAGTAGCTTCTAATGCATTTAACAAGTCCGATCCATTTTCCCTATCTTCTAACTCGACACGGTCACTAGCATCACGAAGAAACGACAGCCTCACCTCTGAACTCCAGAAAAAGGGATGATTCAACACATCGGCGGCCTTTGTCCTACAAGAGGTTGTAAATCACATTCTATAACAAGATTCTGATAATTAACAAATTTGCAGCTTTGAGCAATTATAATAAATTAATCTAAGCTACCTGACCTCAGACATACAACGGGATCACATTCACCCAGGTCCCAAGTAATTAGCTTATCAAAATACAGCATTTAAGGAAGCACTACAAGAACTAGCTTCATTCAGACTTCTGAGCAAAAGCCTTACCTCATATCAGGATTGGCATCCAGCAGATGGGAGAAAAGATCCACAGCTTCTGGAATATTCTCCACTAAGAATAGGTCCTTCCGGTCATTCACAATATTAACATCACGTTCAATACTGTCACCATAAGGGTGTTTACCTCCACTGACGCAAAAAAACAAAACACAGCCTAAACTAAATAAGTCTGCAGCACGTGATAGGCGTCTGTGGAGAAGTTGCTCAGGTGCTTGCCAGCCTGAACTACCGCTGCCTGCGATTAAGAATAACGAGTACAATAAGAGAACAAGTATACAGTATTAATCTTACATATGCACTTCAGGTTCAGGGTGTACCATGACACCGAGGGATCGAGAAAAAGGATAACTATCCTACTATAAATGATCAACAGAGGGCTGGGGAATTCTAAGGAAAAAAACACAACTGTTTGAAGGTTGCAACCTTTCCTCCGTGGGATTACTAAAAACCTTTAATCTACTTTATGTGTATGCCTCATGCTATGATGTATGGGTACAGGTACTGGCCACTGGGTAGTATAATACATATGCAGAATGGTAGCATCCCGATTTCAAAAAAATATAGAATACGGGCATGGCGGGGGTGGCCAGGTCAAATAATAACAAATCATATATAGGCATGCAATAAAATTAAGTTGTTCAATTATTAAATTATGTCTGTCTTACGCGATATAGAATTTTCTTGTATTCTCTTTTGCTCTTACTATGTTTTTAGTGAGGCATTTTAAGAAGTTTGAATTTGCTAGTTTAAGTTTTATAATACCAATTCGGTGTGTACTTGTACTACCATTTCTTATGGGAACTTAATCAGATCTGGGGTTATCATAGGCCTAATGCGTTTATAAGAATGCCTGGTTTGTGTAGTTAAAACTACTTACCAGTAGCATGCTGAGTAACAGAAGACATGTCTGTAGGAAGGCGCTTGCTAATGCCCATATCAGAAAGCTTTGCACTGAAAGATTTTTCCTTACTAATCAGAACATTTTGTGGCTTCAGGTCCCGATGTATAATTCCAAGTTCATGTAGGTGGGCAAGGCCAGAGACCACATCCCTGCACATATAAGAAATTACATTATAACCAATGTTAAAAGAATTGTAGTTTATTCATCAGTTGGTTCGTCCAAATGTAGCATTTATAATACCAAAAAGCTTGTTAATGACATATAGTGGAAAGTGAAGGTAGTTTGAGACTATGAAGAAACATGCATCTGAAGAGTGCTCATTAGCATGCCAAGACCATGCAGCAAAGCATTGAAGAAGCTCGAGTGCTCGACTAACAATTGCTTACTCAACTATGGTTAGTCTTGATCAAGTTAAATGAAACTGATTATACAATTGTTTTCACCATACTACCCTTTCTTAAGCAACCCTACCTCATCGCCGATGGATTGACTCTATTCAGGCTAATCGTTGAGTCATTTGCAAGAAATCTTCATTGTGTTTTCTAATCTTATGTTAATAGGAAAAGAAAATATGATTACAGAAAATAAACATATCTCCAATGGTGCTCCCTACATTTAAACTAATATAGGTAGTGATTTGCATTGGAATTAGGGTAGAGTCATTTTTTCATGTTCAACTCCAACCATGCTCTCTACATTTAAGCTACATATAATATTTTAATAATATTCTTTTCAATTATAAAAAGTTTCTAGGAGAGAGGATAAAGTGAAATATAAAATAATAAAGTAATATGAAAGAGAATATGGGGAGCTCCATACATGTAAGGAGAGAGAGAAAATGTGGGGAGCTCCTTATTGTAGGGAGCCCCATTGGAGTGCATTTTTTTCCCATTGGAGATGCTCTAATAAGATCAAAACTAGAAAAAGGTTCCAACTTCCTCACCAACCCCCAAAACTAAATGAATAAAGCTAGAAAGCAGCCTATTAGAAACTACTTCATATGGAAGCTCCGCATACTTTAATGTTTTTTAATGTTAATGCACTAAATACCTAAAAGAGCAGCTATAACAGTATTACTCAATTCACAGACATGAAAATGAGATAACAATGAACAACTGACCTCATTAACTTTAACAACTGCGGTGATGGATGCCCATTCGCCCTCCACAATTCAACACTCTTGTTATTTTCCAGAATTTTATGTAATTGAATTGTATACTCAGTCCAACGGCTGGAATTCTGATCCTTGCTAATTCCTTGGTTTTGAAAGGATTCAGAGAATATATAAATCCAGTCGTTTAAGCTACATAAGCAACGCTCCAGAGACAAATAAACAAAATCTTGGTCACGCTCCACTCCATACCATCGAACAATATTTGGGTGCTGGTCAGACGCAATGAGATTCTCAATTTCTTTCAAAGCCACATCATAATGAGTCTGGACAAGGCGTTTAACAGCTGCTGGGCGGCCGTTGTAAATTCCTTCAAGTACAATGGTGCCGTTGCTTCCTTTAGCAATTTCTTTGCAGGAAACGAACAACTTACCGATCCTACGTCCATCTACATGACCATCAACAGAGCCGGTAACGCTAAGCGTTGATTTCCTTTCATCTCCTTCATTGACTGGAATTCCATCTGCATCTTCGGCTCTATTTCCATTTGATATATCTTTTATTTTTTTCTCATTGCTGGCACTGTTCTTATTATTTCCTGATCTCCTGATCTTCTTCTTTTTGGTTATCCTGGCTTGCTCTTTAAATTCTTCGGATGGCCTTTCCAACTTGTTCTTTTTTCTTGATTTGAAAAAATGGTGGACAAAAATAACCAAAGTGGACAAAAGGGTGACAACAAATAGAAGAAAAGATGATGAATACGTCCAATCAGTAAGATCAGCATATATACTCGACGCATTCATTTTACCAGCAGAGGGCAAAGCAAGAAATTTTCCAGCTTCATTGTCATGCAGAGTGACTGAAGTTTTGTCAATTGCCACCAAGGGAGGCTTGCTAACAGTGGCTGGGGGTAAAGCAGAAACTTTTACAGCTTCAACGCCAAAATGACGACTTGCTAGCATAGAACGTACAGGTGATCCAGGCGACCTACCTACACGGTGTACATCAACTTTTGTCTCACAGGGCAATGACAACTCAACATCTCCTGCACACTCTTCACATGAATTAGGTGAAACCCCATTAAATGAATCTCCAATGCCTTGACATTTGATCTTGGCTTGAATATCAGCAAACTTCAGACTCCAAGCAATCTTGCTAGAATTTGCCGCATAATGCACCAGTTCATAATCAGTCCTCGTGATGTGAAATAGCTTCTTGACATTTTTCGGCCCCAAAGCCCAAGGCTGATGCTCTACTATTACTTTAGCATCACCCACTAGGACAATAGGATTCTTTTCAGTATGCTGAACCGATTCAGGAGTTCCAGCACCGTAAATAAGAATTACCTTTCCTGACTTGGCGTCAACATCGAATTTAATTGTTTTCTTTGATCTTACTGTGACTCCTCCATCTTTTACAATATCTTCTGAACTCATTAGACACTGCTCAGCATTCATTTTGGTTACCTGCAGCACGAAACAACGGAAATAAACATCATAAAATATTTGGGGGTATAAACATTATTGACAAAAAGACTCACAACAACTCATGTCAAAATAGAGGGAAAATTTCCAAACCGGTATTCGTGAGCCCCCGCTGTTGAGATATAAATAGAGTTCCCAATCATCACTGCAATCAAGAAAGAACTGATGACCATGGAAAAAGCCTTTCTGATTGTCATCGTCGCCGTCACCAAAAGCCTGATAAGAAGAATAAATTGGTTTTCCTGATCCAAACGACCAGTGTATGTTCCCGGACGTCCTATTTAATAAGTACATTTGCCCATCCAAATCAACCATCAATGTTATGCCAGGATTGCTGAATCAAATATCAAAATTACAGCTGATTAAATATAAATTTAATCAAATAGTAAAAACAGCTGATAAAGTATAGGGTTCTTGAAAATTGAATCACAACACATGAAATACAATAAAACCCTAAATCCCTAATGTGCAACAAAACCATGATAGATTCAATGTAAAACTGTGCATACATGGCGTGGATTGGATGGGGTACTTACGGTTCCTGGGGCGCTAAAGAGTCGGCGAAATAGGAACCGAGAACCTTGGAGAGGGACGTGCTTGAATCGGAGAAGGAGCCGATTACTGAACAAGACAGAAGAGAGAATAGAAGAAGAAATATGAGAGACTGTCTCATTTCCAATTGAATAGCAGCAGCCGCAATGGGTTGGATTCAAGAAGTGTCGAGTGATGGAGTTTCTTTGGTACGGAGGTAGAGAAGAAGAAGAAACCTCTGCTCTGATCCGATCTGGTGCGTTTTAAAGCTCGCATTTTTATTTTTTCCTTTATCGTTACGGCTCGAGTTGATTGTTTTTAACGTGCCAGAGTTGACCGATATTGTTTCTCCTATCTTATACTAGGAATTTGAATTACCAAAGTTTTGTTCAGACAATTCACTCCAAAACTCCAAATGACGGATGTGTGAGCAATATAAGCACCACCGATATATATTTATATTCTTATGCTTATTTAATTATATTAAGTAAGTTAATATATGTATGTACTAAAATATAAATCTGGCTCTAAACCTGTTTTTCATATGATACATCTAAGTTTTCAGTTTTCTTAATTTCGTAGGTCACTTAAATTAACATTTTATAACGGTTCTATATTATGTAATCATTTTATGTTAAATGAAGATTTTGCTCCTCCATCTTCTTCAACCTCTCTCTCAGTTTGAACAATCCACAAACATAATCTCCAATTCTCCAACAATTTGAATATTTCTTAAATCTCAATCCTAAATTTGAACAATAACAATAATCACATCAATTTGAACAATAACACATTTCCCTACCATAAAAGAGTCTCTTGACCGAAGCAAATACTCTAGAAAATTCCCCTAAACCGACCTCTACTGAGACCCTTCGAGATTGTTGAGACAACAAAACATATCCCTACCGGAATAGAGCCCAGCTCGATGGAGAAAACAATAGCCCAACTCAACAAAGAAGACAATGGTCCAACCCGCCGGAGACAAGAGCCCAACTCACCGGAGATAACAATTGAGACCACCGGAAACAATACCATAAAACATAGCATAATCAGGTTCAAAAAATATCAAAGAAGTAAAGATGAATCAAGAAGATCGAGAAATGCAGGGCACATGCTAAGATCACTTCAACTCCGGGAAAGTAGTAAGTTTTGTGAACGGCTAAAAATTCAAGAAAAATACCCAAAAAAAATTGTATTTTTATCATAGCGAGAATCAGTTCTATCGATTTTCTCTGGCCTTCAACCTCCATCGACCCATAATAAGGATCTCAACTCCCAAGAAGCAACGACGAGCTCTAGAGTCACCGTCTCGCATACGTCGAAAAATATGGCAGGGAAAATTAGAAGTGACAACCATGAAATAGGAGAACGACCAAAATCACCAAATACTCCGCTTAAAACACTTCCTTACAAATCCTATGGCCACAAACATACCAAAATAGAGATTTTGACTCCCCTTTCTCCCATTGCATGCTCAGCTGCCAAGAAAACCTTCCAAGCTCACCGAAGAATGGAGGAAGACGCCAAAAAATCTTGTTAGTGAACAGTGAGTTGAACAATGTAAATCACCCAAAATGTGAAAGTTTTCAAAAAAAAATTCCCAAAATAGAGATTTGGATCCCCCTCCCCTCTTTTCCCCCTTGCAAGCTCAATTGTCAAAAAATCCTTCCTAGGTCATTCGAGAATAAAGGAAGATGGAGAAACTCATGAGTGAATAGTGAAGGGATAAAGGGGCCAAATTTTCATTCAATTTTCTTTATGTGAAAAGACTAATATCCCCCAACCGTTAACATAAATCAATTATTCAATGTATGGGCAAAATAGTTATTTAACAAAAAAATTGTTGCAGTAGAATGGTGATAAAATATTTGGTTTATGTGATGTACAAAATTTTTTAAAAAAACCTTAGATGTACCTATATAAAAAACATGTATAACCTGGTGTATCTAGCTGCAATTACCCCTATAATATTATGTTATATACAAAAAATTTCAAATATAAAAAAATTTCAAAATATATATAGATGCACTCCACTCGAAACTCATAGCTAAATGTAAATATACAAACTGGGCCACATCAGCCTGCAGAAACAAATAAGATTGTGATTCCCATGTTTCTTGGTAGTTATCTTTTATTCTTATAATCTCCTCAATTAAGTAACTAACCTAATTAAATCTATCAACCCAATAACTATCAAAAATCAATTTATCAATTAAGTAACTACAGTAGTTTAATTAATCCATTAACTTACTACAATGATTCAATTTATCGATATATCACAATATTCAAGATCTTTTATCAAAACAATCAAGATTGTATCAAAATAATAGAGACCTTGTACCAAAACAGCTAATATCTTGTACCAAAACAAAATAGTAAACGCTATTAGGAGAGAGTGGGACAAAACTTCACTCCCGTTGGTACAAGGTCCGTGCAATCCCAGTACGAAGTCATGCGTAATCCAATACGAGGTCGCACATACTAGGTAAAAGGTCTAAGTATGAGTTATACATGATTATCGTAGTTATGAATTTAGTTAGAGTAATTTTTAAATTATTTAACTCATTGATATTTATTTATTAGATATTTAATTATGGTAATTATTGAATTGATAATATATGATTATGGTAGTTAATAATTTGATAATTATAATAATTACTGAATTTATAATACATGATAATGTTAGTTATTAAATTGATAGATTTCTAAGTTACACATCAAGAAAACATGCCCAACACTTATCCACCCGGCATTAACGCCACCTATGCCATTTATTTTGATTTAGTAGTGGCCCCTGTTTTTGTTGACATTCATATTTTTTATTTAGAATTTCCACTAGTAAATTCGTTTGTCCATTAGTTGGACATGTTTAGTAAATATGTGTCCATTTTCCGACGATCATGATAAATAAATGAATATCTAATAAAAATACATGTAATATTAGTAAAAAATCAAATGATTGTACAATGGTAGTAAAAATATATTACGGAACAGTGAAAATATATTTTTGAACACGTCACAAAACACTAGAAATATCGAAACATTGATTGAAGATTTGTATTTCCAAAAATAGCACTGTGCAAAATTAATTAACGATTTATTGAATATTTGTAGCCAAATTAATTGAATATTTATCGCGTAAGGAATTCGTTTTGTCTGTTGTTCACGCTTAATTTCCTTATTTATTTAATATTTTAATCTGCCTTATTTACCCTGTCACAAGCAGCTTAAGTTAGAAAATCTTACCCAATTTTCTCCTCTATAAATAGATGAGATTTCCACCATATTAACAAGTACTTGTGTTTTGGATTGAACACTAGTATATTTATTTTTTATTATATTTAATAGTCCAAATTAAGACTATTTAATTTTATTTAAATGAATTCTGGTTAAAAAAATTTAATTGGTTTCCGTTTTTTATTAATTTTCTTGAGAAACGTCATATATTATTAAATTATAAAGTAAACTAACTTGGCATTACACCAGCCAAAGCACCAGATAATGAGACAAATCTCGCACCATGATCTCATCTACTATCCGTTAAATCAAATCTGGCTAATTCATGAGCCATGGAATTACAAGAACAATGAGCAAAATAAAAGATAACGCAACGACATGCCTCTTGCAACCTCGCGAGCTACACCTCGAATGTGTTGAATCCACAAATCTATTACAAGAATCACACCGAGAACGACGAGCATAATAACCAGGGAAAATGACACTTTTGTGCACCTAAATATACACTTTTGACACTTTCATACCCTAATTTTTTTTTCCATACCTTACTTTCAATTTGGACAGTTTACCCCTAAAATTCTTAAAATACCGAAATTACCCCTAGTCTAATGGAGAGAACCAGCCCAATTTTTTAAAGAGTGTGAAAAGACAAAATTACCCTCAACTATTCATCAATTTTTCAAGTGAATGCCATTGGACCCCCCTACTTCATCAAAACAGAGCCTCATGCGACGGCGATGGCAGGAGACGATGGCGGCGATGACTGTCTCCCAGGAGGAAGCTCGGCTCTGCCAAAGACTTGTGGCGGCGATGGCGCCGGAGCAGCAGTCATATGCTCTGTTTTCTGGTTAGTAAACAGAAGCGAGGTGACGAAGCTGCTGGGCAGCGAGCACCTCGTCGATCGCCGGAGTATCGTGAGCATCGTCGATCGCCGGAGCTTACCTGCTGGGCTTCGTACCTGGTGACTGGAGTTGGTGGAGTTGACCGAAGTTGTGCCAAAATTTTCACTCGCCAGAAAATATGTTCCGGCACACTTTCCGGCGAATGAAAATTTTGAATTCTTGAACTTATTTCTTATTCCCTCTATCTCTTTTCCGACCATTCTGTGCCGGAAAGGATCGTCGGAGCACCACATTCTACCCTTTTGGTCGCTGCCCATTGCCCACCTCGTCGATGCTCGCTGCCCGCTGCCCACCTCGTCGATGCCCGCTGCCCACCTCGTCGATGCTCGCCATTTTGTGTTGTGGAGGCTGCAGAAGAAGAACCATGGCCGGCTCCGGCGAAGAATCACCAGAGAAGACGAGAATGAGGGGTCGAGACTGACACCTTGGCGGAGGTGTTCTGGAGGCCTCGTCGGTCCACCGTGCTCCCCACATGCCGGAGAAACCCCGACGATGGATGTCAGAGAAACGCCGGTGAGGAAGGGGTGGCGGAGGAGGAGGAGAGGAATAGTTGAAAGAATGGCATACCTTTGAAAAGTTGATGAATAGTTGAGGGCAATTTCGTCTTTTCACACTCTTTAATTGGACCGAAATTAAACAAGATTTAATTTTGCTTCAATTCAGGGGTAATTTGGGTATTTTGAAATTTCTGAAGAAAGTTGTCCCAAAATGAAAGTAGGGTTTGGAAAAAAGAGAAAAAAAAGTTAGGGTATGAAAATGTCAAAAGTGTATATTCAGGTGCACAAAAGTGTCCTTTCCCTAATAACTAATAACGCAACGAAATATCTCTTGCAAACTTGTGGCCTCTACCTCGAATGAGTTGAGACTATTCATAAATCTGTTACAAAAACCACCCCAAAAATACTTAGAGAAACCCCTTAGTACACCACCCCAAATAAACTTACGAAATAAAACGATCGCTTCCAATTCTCTTCCCAAATCAAGAACCCCTGTGCCATCTTGACCCCCCAATGGTACAATGAGAAGCCACGAGAACGTATTGAAGTTTAAAAAAACCAAGACCCCCTAATTCGATATGTTTATATAAATCTGCTAATCGACGCCAGAGAATCCTGATCCCTCAATATCGAGTCATCAACCAACCAAGTCGCAGAAATCAAATCGCTAGAATTTTTCTACCTACCTCTGATGAGCCCCTCCCGGATCCATCTTCCCTCGATTCCACATCAAGCTAATCGCCGGATTTTCTATGCCCAATCACTGCTAACCCTCTCCCGAATCAGTCTCCCCTCGCAGATGATATTTAAGTAATACCTCACAATCATACCATTGCAAACCTTCATCGTCGATTCCAACCACCGGCCTCAAAAATTCGACCTCTCTTCCATAAAGCTACCACCTCATAAATCCCAAGAACCTCCGAGTCCCAAACATGCACAATCGCGAGAGCAGCGCCCTCCAAAATCGTAGAATCGCAGACGCTAGTCAGAAGTCACGCCGCGTATCTCGCAATTTGACGAGACAAACCCTAACCCTAACCCTAATGGTAGGGGACAAACCACAAGTTTTATTAACTTTTTATAATTGGTTTCAACATCTCGATGTAAGATATAAGAGAAAAACTAATTCAGATGAATAGGGTTCGGGCTTCTTTTATATAGGATGAAATAGAAGCTAAAATAAGAAGTCAAACAGTACCCTTTAACAGCTTAAAGACAATCAAAAACAAAAAAGATAGAACGATCAAAACTTTGTGGTCAAAATGTGCAACCACGTCGTGTAGAAGACATAGAGTCAAGACACGCACAATGGCCTCGAAGACAAATGAGGCCATTGTGACGAAATTGAGCCTTGAAAGCCAACCCCCCATAAGGAACTTGATCCTAGACTCCTCTATTCTCAGCATCCCCAAGAACAATAAGTTCTTCCCAAAATTCTCTCTTGAGACTTGTTCTATTTTCATAGATAGATTTGGCTTTGTTGATCAGGGAATTGATCAGGGAATGACAAATGAGAGGCTTTGGTTTTACTTTAATGGTGTCGGATTGGTAATGGTAATGGTAATGGTAGAGATGAGAAGTAGAGGGGAGGCTATGATGTGAAATAGATGGAGGATGTGAAGTTGACTTGAAGTAGATGGAGTCTAGTGCAGCAAATCCAGTTCAGATGCATACACAGTGAATAAAGCAAGGAATCATATTTGCTGCAAAATGTTTTTATCATGTGCACTTGAAGCATCATCAGTTGCAGCAGTAGGAAACATCAACAAGCAATAAACAGAAGTCATCTTATCCTTTACATCATACATCATACCACAAACACAAATATTATATCCCATGCAATGCAATGGACATCACTCATAGAAATAAGTTTCTTTGCACTGTGGGTATAAAAAAAGATATAGAAACTACAAACTTCAGTTGTTCCGTGGATGCCACAGCTAGTAACCCATTGTGATGTTATATTGCAGGACAGTGTGGAACAAACTAATAAATATAAGGACTATTTGGCATGTTCACAATCTTTTCATCGTCAGCTTCTTCCTTAGTCTGACGGAGCCGAGTAGCAACCTTATCTATGGCAGAGTTCAGCTGATCAATCTTATCAACCAGTACTTGTCGATTCTGCAATTTAAACCCGCATAATAAGCCTACATAAACTAGCAATGCACACACAATTCATCACATCAATGCAGTATAATAAGATGATAGTCATGATGGGATCACTTAGCTTCCTAAAATTCAAACTAGAAACAAAAGAAAACAATTTATTGGACTTCCTATCTGAAGCATGATCAAGCTATGTTCAATATATTAGACCACCAATCTGGAGGAAATATATGAGAACTGTGCAAGAAAAACACATTCAGCACCACATTTAGCAAAGAATCAGCTTAAAAGAATACAAATAGAGAATAAAGCAATGACAGTTGTAGAAAGCTTATACTTCCAATATATTTATTAAGCAAAACAGTAAACGCATCATCTCACCTCCGTTAATTTCTCTTCATCATAAAATGGAATTTTCTTCAACAACTCCTTTCTGTTCTCTCCAACTAGAGCCTTGCTGAGCTGTACAAGATCCAAAGCTTCTTGGTCATGAAAAGGGGTTTAGCATTTGTGTGCAAGGCTAACAAAATAGAGTTTTAGAAACGCATTGCTCACAAACAAACACAAATGCATATCATAATTGTGAAATCACCAATTTGCCCTTCATTAATACCATTCATTAGGGGTGTTCACGGTTCGGTTTTTGAACCGAACCAACCAAAACCAAACCGAACCGACCGGTTCGGTTCTTGAAGAAATCAAACCAAAACCGAACCGAAAAAATTCGGTCGGAACCGACCGGTAGGGTCGGTTTTCGGTTTGAACCGAAAATCAGCCACAAAACCAAAAAAATTCATAAATCAAGCAAAAAATGATTAGATTTCGATCGGTTTTTAGAGTAATTATGTATAATAATTTTACACGAACTAAAATAAAACGTTAATGAAGCCCAACAAGAAAAATCCAATTGAAAAACACCCTAAATTGAAGCATAAACCGGAGAATTCATTATAATTTGAACCGGAGTCGGTCGGTTTGGTTTTTGATCGGTTTTGGTTGATTGAACCGAAACCGAACCGACCAAGAGCAAAACCGACCATTTTTCGGTTCGGTTCGGTTCGGTCGGTTTTGGTCGGTTCGGTTTTTTTTAACACCCCTATTCATCACCCCCAAGAAAAATAGAAGGGAAATAATTTGATCCTCCACCATTAACATAAATGCATATGATAATGTATAAGGGGAAAGAACAGTTTGCTCCCCAGTAACAACCCCCTACCCCTGACAAATAAAAATAGACATTTTATACATCCCATGTGCGGTAACTTGGCTTTCCTGCAAGAGATGCATTTCAATTCTGAGTACCTAATGCAGTTTTTCTATATAAGATAAAATGGACAACAGGAAAATCATATATCATGTGCCCACGGCTATCTACTGGACCATTAACATTGATCAACTAAAAGTGAAGATATATGTAGCACCAACATAATACTGAACGTATCCATTAGCAAGAGAAAATCATTCTTGATAAGTAAACCACCTGAGGAGCAAATATTACACCAAGTGCACCAACAACAGCTCCTCCAAGAATAAAGCCACTAACAAAAATGCTTGTAGTATCTGACCTTCCTCCATCTCTGTAGTTACAAAACCACCAGGAAATCAGGATTACAGCTTTTAGTTATATAAAATGCAAGCAAACAGAAATCACCACTCCACGAGAGAATGCATGTAGGAAAAGTAAAAATGAAAGTCAGTGCAGGAGAATCTAACACTCGCAACCTGCGACGAGCATATAATATTAGTAAACACCGTGGCAAAATCTTCCCCTATGATAGTCTTATTTATCTGATTACCTATTCATTTTTTATCTGGTCATAAACTATAAGTCAAATCGAATGTGAAATGTGTTCCAAAGTAAGTTTCAAGTTTTAATTCATAGATACAACTTTTATGCGGTAAGAATTCCTGTATTTGTGTGTGGCAAAGCAGTACCTACATAACTGGGTATTATTGGATTAGTCAACTAACACTACAGAGGTTTTTAAGGATGAAGCAAACAAGTAACATGCATTTCCCACCTTCGGCTACAAATTAAGAAGTAATAATACGTAAACAAAGAAAAACAAACAATACCTAGCTTGAACTACAAGTGGCTTTCTAGAGGTAGAAAGTCTCAAATTTCCCAAGCGGTTCGGACCATATGACAAGTTGGATGTGCCGGTAGATTGATCCACTGGCTTCAAAAAAGAACCTAAAAATATATTACAGCATTAATAGATATACATAAGCAACCATAATAACCAGACTTCAAAGATGATTAAACATTATAGATTTATACTTGATAAATGTTCTAAAATAGTCCCCAACCTACCAATTTATGCTGTGAACTTTGTTTTGTTCAAATTATCCAAATTGTTGTTGAATTTGTTTGTTCCAATATGGGTAGTTATGGCCTAAATTGGAACAAAACAAATTCCAAGTACTAAATTGGCAAAGTGGGCAGGTAAAGAACCATTTTGGAACATCTTCCTTTATACTTTATGGATCATAGATTATTGGGCAATTTGCAATTAAACACACAACCAAATTGTACAAATAGATATGTTAACTGATCATTCTCTAACATATCATAGACTTGAAGTCAATGTTACCTAGGATTAGGTCAGTCTCTTTCACTCCAAAAAAACTAAATTCAGTGAGCTAACTATTCTGAATCTCTCGTCAAAATCTTGAACCCTTATGCTCACAACCAACGAATACCCAACCACACCTACAGATCCAATCACTGTCGGTAATAGCATGAAAACTAAGTAATGAAATCAAGGTAAATATACCCAGATCGGAAACACATGGAAACTAGAAACCAGCGGAGATAATTGTACAGAACTAGGATCTGTGTGATAAAGAAAGAAATGATGATGAGGATGGGCAAAAACAATAGAGGAAGAGCGTGTGATGCAATTACCAGAGCCAGAGGATAGATGGAGTCTGGGATTGGGTGAAAGAACCAACGAAGTGGAGAGAGCGCTCATTTTTCTGGTGATTAGTGTTCTGACAGAGAGGGAGAGAGAGAGTGGATAAATGAATTGGTTGATTATCTAAAATCCAGTGCCAATGAGGCCCCTCCTACGAATATTAAGATAATATCTATGTGCTCTCATTGAAGCAGGCTGCTGGGCTTTCTAAATGTGCATGCAATAAAATTTGATGATATGGGCTTCTTAACGCACTATATCACCTTTCCCATTCAACAAGTGGCTTATGAATTTGGGGGCTCAATGTATGGTTTATAATGAGCTAAAATGCATTCTCTTGCAAACCATGCTTCAAATACAAATTTAGAGTCCCGATGGGACATCGCAACAGTTTGAGCCTCACACTATTGACGGAGAGGTCTTGCTTTTGAAACTCGTTATAATCATGGTGAAGAAGAGTTAAAAAGTAAATTTAGGATATGATGTAATTCATAAGAGTACTAATTTACAAATTATTATGTATGTGATGATAATGATCCATAACATTAATTAAACTCCTATTTCATCATACAAATAAATAATTCAATTAAATCTACAAATGGCAAATTAGTCAATAGATACGACAATTAAAATTCACAAATTATTATCATTTGTTGGATGATAATGATCCACGACTGTCATTAAACCCTTTATTTTATTATACAAATAATTCAATCAAATCTACAAAGGGAAAATTAGTCAATAGACACGCCAGTAAAAATCTACCTCTCACGATCGATCACGCGCCTGCAATTTTGCATCAGACTACAATTTCCCACAAACTGTGAATTGATCGGATGAATTACACCATCAGTTCATGGAGGATTCAATCGACATAACTCCGATGACGTTTATCGACAGTGAGCCTTCTTCTCCGACGGTGTAATCTCAAACTAATGATCAAATAGTCCCATATTTCGAATAACACGATCGGTGGATCGAGTGATCGCACAATACATTGATCTGTGACCCACTTATTGCTTAATCAATGACCAACAATCTACTGATTGTATAATTTCAATTGAAACAATTGATTTCACGATACTGATTTCAAATTATTTTTTTAAATATGTTTTGTTTTTTTAGTATCATCATGATTTCACGATTTTCAGCTCTTTTTTTGAAAGACATTTCATTTTATTGCAGTGTACTTTCACCATTTGTTTTTTGAAACAAGTTTCATTTTTGAACCGTTTTTTGAATCACATAAGCTTCAGTCAACAACAATGTGGCGACGATAAATGAATATCGGTCTTCATCTCCGGTAATGATCAATACTTGAACAATCAATGTCTTGTTTCACTATTTTTTGCTGTTAGGATAGAGATTTCTCGCTAGAACTGCTTTCCGAAAAAAGTTTCAATTTTTTCAAAAAAAAAAAGAAAAAAAAAGTTTCAAATGAAACAAACCAACCCTCTAAAGCTCTGTAGGAACACCATATTGACAAATGAAAAAGATAACATACACTTAAAAAAAATTCATAAAAATTAAAAGAAAGTATGTAGCAAAATATAAAAGATTCAAAATACTTAAAAATGAAGAAAAAATTATCAGAAAATGAAACAAATAAACTATATGAACCTTTTTAGGAACACCATATCGACATGAAAAAGATAGCATAAACATGAAACAAGTTTCATAAAAAACTGAACCAAAGTTTACAATAAAATGCAAAAGAGATTTAAAAAACTGAAAATGAAGAAGTTTAAGAAAATGAAACAAGTCAACCCTCTAAACATGTTTAGGAACAGATTAGTGTCAAACAGTGGATTCAAATTAAATGAAACACATTAGTGACAAAGCAAGGATCTCAATCTCAACAAGTATTACACCGGTTTAAATAATTGTCAGGAGGGATCGTAATGATTAATTTAACTTGAAATGATGAGTGAACCCGTAGAGGAAAAGTGTAACGATGATTTTGCGTGTAACGAGGGCAGAAAATTGTAACAAAGGGAGAAACCGAGTTTGACGAGGGTTTTGCATGATCATAACAACCTAGCCTCGGGCCCTCTTCAACTCGGTTTGAACTACTGAAACAAGGGGTCAGAGTATAACGAGATCTCTTATAGAGTGTGATATTTTCTTTTCAACAACATCATTAAATTGGTAATGAATATTTTGTGTTGGATACATAAATACCAAGCAACTCTACTTATTCATCTTCGAATCACTTCTTACCACGAATATGATAATTAATCTTTATCCTCATTATTACTTTTAAGAAAATATAAGCAACAATATTTTCAACTATCAAACAGGGAGTCACAAAATATTTTTTTACATCTCTTATTTGAGCAAATTATAAATTACAATATCAATGTGAATTTGCTCAAGAGGTTCAACTTTTCTTTTAACAATTTAAAAGCCATGTTAATTTGTTTTGTTCACACAAAGTTCACATTTGTGTTTACCAATACTAGAAGTTGGTCACTCCAGAAAACTCAACTGAGAGTAGAGTCTCTCTCTATCAGAATGAGCTTCCTTCCTCCCAAACCTCCCCACCCCCTTCCTCCAACAATCCTCGGCGAGCCAAGACCATATTCTCCATCTTTGTGTGTGAGCTACCAAAAAAGAAAACTCCTATTTGGCTCAAAGACCCGTTCGGAAGTATTGGTTGCATTTCTAGAGTTGATCTCCCATCTAAACCAAACAAAAAGGGTAAAAAAATTTCTTTTGTTTATTATCGACGTCATGACGATACCAAAGCTGCCATTTTTTAGTTCAACGAATTTTTCACCCGTGAGACTCGCCTCTTTGTCAAGGAAGCGTGCAACTGCAACGTCTCTAAGTCTTCCTCAATTCCACCTCCTGTTCACAAAACACTTTGTGATCCGATGGTTCTGTCGAAGTAGATAAAAAGCGCTACTTTCAAGGATGTTGTTCTTGGCCGTTCTTACACTTCTACATCCAAGTGCTTGGACATACTTGGTTCATCGTGAAGGAAATATGCCCTAGATCAATCACATTTATGTGCAAACGTTACATCATCTACTAGCAACAAAGCGACACTATTATTATCATTGTGTTATGATAATAAGTTAAGTATTAATTTTGTCCAAGGTCATTGAGTGTGCCATCACTGATAGCCCTTAGACAATGTAAAGATATTTCTTGAAACTATGCTTAACGTGTCCCTGGTCAAAGAGTTTTATAAAACGACCAATATGAGGATGACTGATTATCACGCTCTACTGATCATAGGTAAAGGTTTACCAAGTCATATCATAGATATCATTTAGAGAAATGATATTGGACGACCCGACCTGAGCAATTTGTTAGAGATACAATCATGAGCATTCTCAGTTGTCGTAGTATCATTGAATCCTTATGGACTTTGAAGTCTTCATGGATTCCTATATAGTCAGTTCCTAAGTTTGGCGTATACCAAACGTTGTCTGTAACAAGATGGTTATAACAGGTATGATTGGCTTAGCAATAGGCTATATGAGGGATATGAATGACGGTCAAAGGATTTTTCCCTCGCGAGCAAGTGGGAACGATATCTGTTTAGGCCTCTTGATGAGTATGACTGAGAAGGAATGTGTGGCCACGCTATCGATAAAGAGTTATCATACTCAGTCATCTTGAGATCAAGAATCGTGTTTGAATATATAAGGGTGATGCCTCTATGCCTTATGTTCAAACAAGATATCTAGTGACAAAGGGATTATGATAGTTATGACAAAAAGGTTAAGTCGAATCACTGATCATCATGATCATTGGGTAATCATAATGTCTTACTAGAGGCCACTTAAGATGAATGAACCAAATGGGAATTTGGGGCCATTCGTCAATGACTCATGAGCCTATAGGGTCATACACAAAGAGCGAGCCCGAAGTAATATGAGTTTCAAACCCATTAGGAGAACAAGTGGATAAAGGACACGTGACCACAAGGGGCCACGTGCTGTAAGAGCTTGTGCCATATTCCAAGTCTTTTCTATGTAATCTTCCGTTTAGCAATGAATGACATTTACATTATTATTGTGTTATAGTAATGTGTCAAGCGATGATTTCTTCTAAAGTCATTAGTGTGTCATCACAAATAGTGGAGCCCTTAGATACTATGAAATCGTGCTTGACGGATCCTTAGTCAAATACTTATACATAAGTGACTAGTGTGAGGATGACTTACGATCATGTTCAGCTGATGTAGAGTTATATCACGGATATCGTCTGCGTGTCGATATCGGATGACCCGACTTGGAGTATGACGCATAGATTAAGTCACCAACGCATACTTCGTCGTCGTGTGATCACTGCCTTAAGACCTTGGAGCGAGTGGCTCATGTGCACGTCATTCCAGTAGTTTGACATGCTCTAACGCTGCCTGTAACAGGGTAGTCATAACGGGCATTGTTGGCTATTGGACGGACTGTAGTGGGAGCGCACATTGCGTCCGAAGGGATTTGTTTCCCCACGGTGAGACGTGGTGAATGATATGGTTTTGGGCCCCTTGATGAGCATGACTGAGAAAGTGTGCGGCCGCACCAATTACGTATCAGTCATCTCAGAATTCAAGGAACTAGATCGAATACATGAGAATGACGACTCTATGCCTCATTCAATCTCATACGCCTTAAAGAAAACAAAGGGTTAGTGATACAGATGATAATGAGATATCAAATCGATACCTCGTGGACATTGGGTAATCACAATGTCTTACTAGAGACCACTTATGATAGATCGGGTGAAATAACGTTTCACGCCGATCTGCCAATGGGTCACGGGCCTACAGGGTCACACGCAGTGGCAAGAACCGAAGCTTCTTGATAGGACTCAGGAGGTCTGAAATGGGTGGAATAGAAGTATGGCATGTGGGTGGTGATCGACACCTTTGTGGTGTCGATTGACGCACGCCACATAGGGTGTCGATTGACACCTTGGTGGTGTCGATCGTGGCCATTGTTAATAGGGTGTTCATTGACACCTATGTTGTGTCGATCGGGGCTATCGCCAATGGGGTGTCGATCGAAACCATAGGCTGACGAGCTGAGCCCTAGAGGCTCTCACCCAAGCCTATAAATAGAGGATTGGGGTGAGAGCATAAATAACCTTCATAGAGCACATTTGCTATTCACCCAAAAGGTTTCTTCTAACTCTCTAATTGAGAATAGAAGAACAAGAGAGAAAGAGAGGCCACCAAGGAAGCTAGTAATTCTTGTGGAGGTCTTAGCTTCGCGAGGTTTGAGCCAGGTTGTGTGTGCACACGTAGAGAGCGAGCTCGATTGCTTGCTTGGGATTCGAGGAGGAAAAACTTGGTAGACATTTCTAGAGGTAAAATTTCTCATCTTTCATGTAATTCATGATTCATTTAGTGTAAGCATAAATATCCTATGAGGAGTTCGGGTCAATCTTTCCTATTCCGCTTCGCTTGACCCGCTAGGAAACCCCAACACGTGCCTGTGACCAAAGGTTGGCCACTGACTTCCCAAGTGGCCATGGCCCCGTGGCAAAGGTTAGCCATGTGACGAAAAAATGGCCACGGTGCGCGGCGATGGAAGTTTGGCCACGGGATGGCCAAACTGCCACAACCCCGTGGTGGGTCCGTGACCAAGCAGGTTGGCCATGGGGAGGCTGAATCGGCCACGACCCTGTGGAGGCTCCGTGGCGACATCGATGTTTCCTTTCCCAATTCCAATTCTAAATCTGCTTTGGAATTGGAAAGAGAAAATTATGGAGCACGAAATTATGAGAAATTTTAATTCGAAAATTCATAGTTAAGTAGGATTTTATTAGGAATGAAAACCCTACTCCCATAGGCCTATATATATGTTGCATCGGTTTAAAAGAAATCTTAATGCGATATTCGCAACATTAGCAACTCCACTTTAAACTCCAGATCTGGGTAATTGTTAATTAGATCTGATTTGAGATTATCAATTCTAGTAGATTAATCTTCGTCAAGTTTCGATCAAGACTAGTTCGTGTGGATACTGGTAGAGAGTGCATTCTGAAGGAGACGCTTTCGATTGATTCACGAAGAACGTGTTTACTTTCAAGAGTTTAGTGGAGCCGGATCTATAAGAGGTAAACAATGGATTCTAACCCTTTCATTGATTAAGCTTAAACATGCAGTAGATCCTTCATAGGAACGCGGTTAAAATTTATTATTTTTCTTTTGCTGTTATGTATGAGATCATGCGTTCCCCAACACATCGGAGGCCAACTCCACAATTTTAGGATCGATCAATAGTGACTTCTTGACCAAGTTTTCACATTTTGTCATTAGAGTGGCTCGAGTTAGTTGGAGCGCCGATTTCATCATGGGAGAGATCTATCAGGATAGGGTTGTTGACATCCACGTTTCTCCTCTCGGCAATCATGTTTTCTTCATTTCCTTATACGATAAAGGTTTTTTTGAATGAACTAGAAGCTGCAAACTGGTCTTAGCTTATTCGTAGATTTACGAAGGTTATTGCGAAGCCAAGTCTGCTGGAAGTTGGGGTCCTCTTCTGTTGGATTTCCATAACTGGAATTCCAATCTTTACTTGGTCTACTGATTCCATTTCCAGCATCGCTTCCAAAGTGGGTGATGTTTTCCTCATCCACCCCAATTTCTATCGGGTTCCCATTTTGACAGGGCTCTGGTGCTGGTACATTCGAGTTCCGTCTCACCCATCAACAATTTTGTGGATCTTTTGATCTTGGACAAGGCGTACTCTATTGCTATGGTGGACATCACAACTTTATGTATCCTTCACTATGACATGGAGGATTGAGCCTCGTCCTCAAACCATTCTCAGAGTCGATCTGGAGGTATGGTCCCTCCACTTTCAGACTGATTTTCCTCTCTGGCGCAGTCGTCGCATCTTGCCTCCGAGGAGGGTGAGATTTCATCGCGTTCGTCAAGGTCCCAACCGTCGGAGCACTCATTGATGCTGGGTCGCCTTCGTCGGAAGCCTGTCGTGCCCATGATTTGTTGTGATGGCTTTTCGGGTTCTACTTGTGTGACATCTGAAGATGTCGCCTTGGTTACTGGTGCCTCGTTGCGCGAGTGTGCATTGAACGTTTAACTCGGGGAGAGTAACTGCGGGGTGAAGCATGGCTCCGTCTTTGCTTCATCTTAGATTGAATCCTCATTCGTTGAAAGTGCATTAAAAGAGGCGGTTACACATGATTTAATTGCAGACTATGTTTCTAAAGAGGTCCCAATTTCATGCCCTTTTTCTCTTGGGCTTGGTCTTGGGTCAGATAAATTATCTACTTCTCCTATTGTTGATCCCGTTTTGTTTAAAGACGACTTAGAGCATTTGAGAAACCGTTGGTGGTGCTCTTTGGAAAGATTAGAAAGAAAAGACATTCAAGATGGAACCCCGTCCCATTAGTCTACCACCGTACCCGAGACCGTGGAAGGCGGCCCAAGCCTTCTCAGACCATTTTGGAGCCTCCCTCGGGAGATATCCCATCCAAAGTGCCTACAGGATCTTTGTCTAAGTCGTGCACGTTTGGAATGCATCGATTTCCATCAAAGCACAATCCTAGGCACAATGCTTTTAAAGGTTGGGAAGTTTGTAAATCTCTTTGTGTTACAAGTTAGGCGATTGGCTCTAAGATGATTACGATTTTCGAAAATATCGAGACTGAGAATCTCAACAAGCTCAAATCAAAACATTGAGTTATCCGGGCTTTTTTGGCTTTTTGACTCTTCTCTTATATCTAGTTTTTTTTTCTCATGTTGTTTTTCTTGCTTTATTGATGTAACTTGCGGCTGATTTTCCTTCTTGGAGAATCTTGCTTAATTCATCAATAAAATCTATCAGTTTGCTGATAAAAAAAATGTTGGAAGTTGGTAGGTGACCCAAGTAAACTAATATACATATATAATTAAAAAGGATAATTACACCTAGGTCCCTTAAACTATTTTGATTTTTATGTAGGTAACCTAACTTTTTTTTAACTTTGTAAGTAACCAGAAACGTTTTTTGTCTCACTGTTACTAACTCTGTTAGTTTTTGTGAAAAGACTAAGTTACCCCTCATCTATTTCAAAATTTTCAAATGATGCCACTCCAATTTCAAGCAATTTTCATATCTGTCAACTTTTTTTTAAATGCTAAGTTAATTGCATAGGAGAAGCTAACATGGCCGGAGCAGTGACCTTGGTTCTCAGCTTATGTTCTTCCAATTTTTCTTTTATTTTTTATTGAACCGGGTTTCATCGACATGTTGATTATGGTTCTCCCTAGGTCTCTTGTGGTTTCGATTGACTTCAATATTTGTTTTATATTGGATTTAAATTAAATTTAGCCTCAGGCAAATGCGCGGGGATCCAGGCGTTGGCAAGAGAGAGGAGAGTGACCTAGGGTCGTTGTGGGTTTGTGGTGACTGGAGTTCCAGTTCGGGACAACTATTTCGAGCGATTCACATCCGCACCACGAAGAATATCTGACGGGGTGTGGCGAGAAGGTCGTAGAGGGTTTACATGCGCAAAACCTTTCTTCTTTGTTTTCTTTTCACACCGCAGAGCCGGATCGGAGCTCTATAGATCAGAAAAGTCGAAGTCAAGATGTGGTCGGAGCAGATCAGAATCGGTGGTGCGAAGCCGGAGAAATCTCTAGTCGGGCCAAAGATTTCCAGTCGCCAAGAGATCCTCGGATGCTCGAATTCGCTAGATGCTTGAACAACGATGACCGACTTCTGCATAGAAAAACCAAATTTACCAAGAGAAATCCATGTATGCTAGTTGTGAGGCACGAAACTGCCCGATTTGGACGCGACCAAAAGGAACCACAAATCGGGAAACACTTTGATCAGACCAAAGCGGATGTCGGCAGTGACTTATGGCTACACAAAACAATCGGTTTGAGGGTCGAGAGTGTTTACGTGGTGGTTGTGTTGACATGTGTTCCGTGATCGACGTTGGAGAATTGTCGATGGAGGTTCTGGACAAAACAGAGGTCGGTTTTTGTGAACACAGAGTGCTTGAGTGAGTTCGATAGAGAAGCACCGATTGGATTCGATGAAGATGCTCGACCAAACATATCAATAAGAGAATAATTAAGGAATGATTTGAGCTCGGTCTTGTGTTTAGATTGATATTTGCATACTGTCTCATTGCCTAACCCAGTTTCTAGATTGAGGTTCTTGTTAGGGTTGAGAAAATGTCAATTACTCACCGTCATAATAGTATGAGAGCTTTATCGATTCATAATGTTGTAAATAGTGATATCAAGTTGCACCATTACGTAGCATTTAGAACGTGTTATTGTGCTATTTCTTGTTCAAAC
The DNA here is from genome assembly GCA_963920655.1 of Geranium rotundifolium. Taxonomy (NCBI): domain Eukaryota; kingdom Viridiplantae; phylum Streptophyta; class Magnoliopsida; order Geraniales; family Geraniaceae; genus Geranium; species Geranium rotundifolium. Next base: position 21,684,813 of record OY987318.1, on the reverse strand, counting down.
TTAATTGGAGTCCTCCCTTAAGTATAATGGGCAAGAGGATTTCGATATGGAGTTGAAACTATTGTGGTGGAAAGAGATTGAAGAGAGGGATGGAAGAGGTATTTTAGTCATTTCAAAATATTTAAAAATCAAAAGTTAAAAAAAATAAAAAAAATAAACTAAGAGTTAATCATAGTGAGACAAAAATGTGTTTATGTGTCGAAACATTATAAGGGACCCGGGCGGAATTATCTCAAATTATAACTCACATGACAGAGTTTACCATACCATCAAATGACTCAGTCATATAAATGTTAGAGTTGTGCCCTAGCCCAGTGTAAAGTTACACATATTATGTAATGTTTTATCATCTTTAAGAATAAATAGAACAGCATAGTATTACTAATGTGTTGTAGTAATATATTAAATATTGTTTGATATGTATCATTATGTTTGTCATCACTAATAGTAGAACTTCATATCAGATAGAATTATATTTAATGGGTCTCTGGTCAATTAAGCTTCATTAGAAGTGATTAGTATGAGGATAACTTTATATGACCACGCTCTACTGATCATGGAAAGGCGAGTGCCGGAGTTAGATCATAGATATCATTCGGGGAATGATATTAGACGACCTGATAGGGAGTATGTAGCATAGATGTTGTCATGAGCATACTCACATCTCGTAGTTTGTCATTGTATCCTTAGACCAAGAAGTTTTTGTGGTTACTATGTCGTCAATTTTTAAGTTTGACGGTGCCTAACGTTATACATAAAAGGATAACTATAAGGGCTATGATTGACTTATTTATGGATTACATGAGTGAACACGAAAGACGTCTAAGGGATTTATCCATCACATTTCAGTGTGGGAACGATATTTGTTCAGGCCACTTGATGAGTATTACTGAAAAAAATTGCATGGCCATACGGGCGATATTCAGTATTAGTTTTCAGTCATCTCGATGTCAAGAAACAATGGTTGATTATACAAGGATGACGATTCCATGCCGTATGATCAATCAAGATATCTAGTGATAAAAGGACAGTGACATAGACGATAAGTCAAACCGAATCATCGATAATCATGGACGTTGGATAATCATAATGTCTTGCTAGATGCCACTTATGATGGAAAGGGAAAGATGATAATTTTGCGCCGATATGCCAACGGGTCATTAGCCTAGAGGGTCACACACTTTAAGCAATGTATATAGCAAAAATGACTTGTAAAGTCGGTATACGAGAAGTATGAGAATTAGGAAAATTCACTTTTTCATTTAAGTTAAACTGAAGCGAATTAGATGATTTTCGGCCTAAGTTTCAATAGTGTAAATGATTTCTGGCTTAGGGAACCATTTACACTATTGAAACCATGACTAAAAAGTAGTGTGCCAAAAATGGTACTTCTAATGTTGCACATGATACGAAAATATTCCACGTCCCCTTCGAAGCAAAACTTTGCATTTAAAATTTGTTTGTCTAGTTTTTAGTAGTTGTAAGCTTTATTTATGACATATATGCTTTACGGGTACATTATGTGGATGATTAGACAAACCTATATCGTTTTGAAGCAAAATTTGGGAAAAAGCAGTTTGAGATAATTTCAAAGTCACCTGACGAGCCTGAGTTGGCGGGGTACCCACCCAGCCTTTCACCAAGACATGACAAAAAAATTAGTTTATAGGCTGAAGGAGACGGACTGAACACTTGACGGGGTACCACCACATTAGGTACACTTAGAGAAGTTTCGGAGGTTTAGTTCCGACGGACCAAGGAGTAAACAGGGTGAAGTTCATAGCCGTCAATCCAACCCCTTCAAGTGTAATCTCGTCACAACCAGATCTGAGGACGCCCATTTTCATACTTGACAAACCTAACAGGATACACACCTCGATGGCTTACCTTGTCAGCTAATATCTTCAAGTCTCGTATTCTGGGCAGTTTGTGTCGAAATTCTATTTTTGCACATGTGTTTTAGTCGGTTGGTATAAGTAAAAAAACTACGAAGGTTAAAAAGGAGGTTGAGTTGTATTTTCATTTCTAGATAAGGTTTTAAGAGGGTATAGAGCATAAGAGGAGAGATTGTGAGGTTTTGTGCTTGGACTATGGATTTTAAGGTTATAAACTATGGATTGGAGCTTCTTTAGGTCTTATTTAGGGGTAATTTCACTTCAGTACCCCAAGTTTATCTCATTTCGAAATTAATATCTCAAGTTTGAAACTTTCGTTACAAGTACCCCAATTATTTGTAAGTTACACTTAAGATAAGTTATATTATATATAACAAAATTAGTTTGTAAAAAATATAAATTACCCTCAATACTTATGATTTGAAATTTGACCAGCCTGATTGGTCCAATATTGATTTGACATGTTCAAATATGGTCCAACTGAATTAAGTATTAATGATTAAAATAAGGGATAATCTCACCAAACTACAACTAGTTTGACACGGATATCACATAACTACAACTAACTTATTTTTTCACCTGTGAGGTGCCTTAACTTTGGTAATTCTCACTCAGCTACCAACCGTTAAGTTTTCAGTTAATTTTTCGTGTAAAATGACCAAATTACCCCTAAATATCATTTAAATTTTCAAAGACATGCTATTGACCCTCTCTCTCTCTCTTCTCATTCTCTCTGTTGTGTTGATTTCCGGTGAGCTTCTTGTTGGGCGACGCCTAGATGGTCTCCGGCGCCGGCATGAAGCTCACGTGCCCCTCCGCCTCCAGCTCCGGCCTCCTCCTCCGTGCCAAGCCACTGCGGTTTCTGGTTGGCTCCAAAACGACGTCGTTCTCGACTGAGTTCTTCTTCTCCATCTCACCCAGCGACCGCGACAGAGACGGTCTCGCCCTTCTCTTCGTCCCTGAGGGCTTCAAGTCTACTCTCCCGAGAAAATCAGTTTCTCGGGGTCGAACTCGACACCTCCATGGACCGGGACGTCGGCGATCTTGACGCGAACCACGTTGGCGTCGATCTGTGCAGCCTCGTCTCCGACCGGGTCAGCACCGTCTTGTCCCTCAATCTCAAGCTCAACAGCGGCGAGAAGCTGAAGTTGTGGGTCGATTACGACTCGAGATCGTGGGCTTGAGCGCCTCCAATGGCGGTTCGGAGCAGACCAGCACGCTCCATTCGTGGCGGTTCAGGTGGAGGGAGGTGCACTCCCTTGCGGTGGACCCTTGCCGAGGGTCGCTGACCTTGTGCCCGTTGACGATCTGGGCGTCGCCCAGCAGGAGGCTTGCCGGAAATCAGTACAACAGAGAGAGGGAGAGGAGAGAGGGCCAATGTCATGTCTTTGAAAATTTAAATGATATTTAGGGGTAGTTTGGTCATTTTACACGAAAAATTAACTGAAAACTTAACGGTTTGTAGCTGAGTGAGAATTACCAAAGTCAATGCACCTCATAGGTGAAAAAATAAGTTAACTGTAGTTATGTGATATCCGTGTCAAACTAGCTGTAGTTAGGTGAGATTATCCCTTAAAATAATATTAATAATCATTTTAATATTAACTATTTATCATCAATAGTAACTATTTCTTCCTCTCTTATTTCTCTTGTTTCATGTCTTGCTTGATTATGTTTATGGATCATCTCAATTTGATTATGAATTGTATGGAATTAACCGACCAAACTTGAAATCATAGTATTAACTAAAATACATTTTAAATGTATTTTGGGGCGGGTTCATCCAGATCATAGTGAAGTTGGACAGAAACAATTTTGAAGAAAATAAAAACATAAGCGCAAGAACCTGCTGTTTTTGAACGCATCACTCTCCATAACCACAATTTACAAATATTTAATTCAAAGGACGCACCAGATAGCGACTTTACTATACGCGAAACTATAATGAATGCACATTTATGGTGGCAATGTTTTTGATGCTTTCCCATGGAAGCCAACAAGAAATGGGGTCTTGGGGTATTCAGAACAATTTAATAATAAATAAGAAAGATTCCAAATCATTAGGTTTCGCGGTGTGGGGAAGGAAGGGGACAATATCATTTAAAAAAAAAAAATTAATTAATCAATTAAAGGGTTGATATCTGCATTATTAAAATTTAAAAACAAGTCTAGTGGAAGCCTACACTAGGCCCCAAAAGTTCATCATCAAAGCGTCTCCAATAAAACAATGCAATCGTTTTTGGAATGTAAACAAAATCCAAGTCCTATGTTGAGACAAACAGTGAGCAGAGCACCAATAATTTCATAGTTTTGACCAGCCCACTTTTCTATCAGATTTTATTAGGCTAATTCTACAAATCTCGCATTCACGCAATTTTCACTTTATCTCCTTAACTACAAATGTATTTTGTGAAACCCTAAGTTACCAAAAATCTTAAGTTACTCGTTGATGTTAACTTTTTCTTTGAGAATAATGAAAACATTCCTGTATTTTAAAAGTATATTTCAATTTTTTATAAATATTTTTTTGAAATAAATAATAAAAAATAATTCTAATAATATAACTTTTTAAACATTAAAAATGATAACGGTTTTTAAACATCATTTAAAAAAAATTATACAAAAATAAGTTTTATTTATTATTTATTTAATAAAAATATTATTTTTTTAAAAAGTTAATTTTCTTATACAAACATGAGTATTTTTTGTCATTTTCAAAAAGAATTAACGAAATATTTTTAAAAAAAAATGAAGAGTAGTAACTTGAGACTTTTGGTAACGTAGAAGATTCCACAAAACACATTTTGTGTTTCGAAAAATGTAAGTAAAAATCGGATGTATTTCAAGAGAGATATGTAAAATTATCCCAATTTTATAATTAACTTTACAAGTCAAATGACTTAAAAAATATATCTAACATTTTTTTAATTTAACTATTAATTGTATTTTATCATAATACTTGCAAAAAATTAATAATAAAAATATAAAGCACGAGAATTTTATTACGGTGGACATGCGGATCTCTGAGTTGTTCGCTCCAGGGTGCAGAGCATGAGATGTAGGGAAGGTCAGAGCCTTGTTGGATCAAAACACGAGTAATAGAATCTTCTCTATAATACCAAGCTGGTACGAAGTCAATGATCATTGGTGCTGGAATGCATATAAGTCAGGAGAATACTCTGTCAAAAGTGCATACCGGGTCCTCTGTCAGATTGGGTCTATCTGGTCCTCACCAACATAAGGGAGCAGTTGAAAAGAAATATGGAATATGAAAGTCCCACCAAAAGTAAAAATATTTACCTGGAGGGCTATATCAAACCTGATCTCGACAAGAAGACTACATACCACATATTCTTAAAATGTCGAGTAGTTGTACCGACGTGGAAGGATAGATTGCTACAACGTGTCCAAGGGAGGATGGGGCCAGAACCAAATCTATCAAATTGGAAATCTTGGGTGGAGGGGGAAGGTGAGGCAAGCTTGTGGGCCATCACATTATGGACAATCTGGAGGGCTATGAATCAAGCTGTTTGGAAAATGGAGACTTTCCATCCGGCAAGAATGGCCGCGACCGCAAAAGAATTTTGACGCGCTTGGTCAGCATCACAACCACAGGGAGGGGCCTCCAGAGTAGATCCACTTGTGTCATTATCTCCGGACGCCTGGGTCCCGCCAAATCAAAGTGTTTTAAAGATAAATGTGGATGGATGAATAGATGAACATGGGGATACTGGAGCATAGGGTTGACGTGTAGAAATTCAGGTTGCAGAATTGTGGGCGCACTGTGTAGACGATTTACGGGTTATCTCCATCCCGAATAGGTGGAGGTCGTAGGCGTCAGAGAGGCTCTCTCCTGGACAAAGGGCTATAAGTAGAGTAGAGCGGAGATCGTGACGGATTGTCTGCGAGTGGTGAACCACATTTATAATAAGAAACACATGACAAACATGTTTGGGGGCATCATCTACGACTGCAGTCGTTAAATCTCGGCTCCCCGGTTTAATGTCTCATTATTGTATACTCGTAGATCCTGTAATAAAGTGGCTCACGAATTAGCAAAGGTTGTTTTAACTAACTATAACTGGGACTATGGTGAAGAGTCTGTCCCACCATCCGTGGATTCAGCTGTCCGGCTTGATGCTGGGTTAGTTACTATTTATTAAATAAAATTCGTTATTAAAAAATCAGAATTAAAATTTTAACATGTAGTTATTAATATCTACAAATAATTAAATAAATATTTAGTTTAGTAAAGAATTTTTTTTTACTCACGGACTCTAACATGATGAAATTTGGAGAGTTGATGAGGTCTTCATTACTCCATTTGGAGCCATGCAAGGGAATCATTTAATTCTTGCATAATTATATTTTATAGTTTAGACAGAGATGTCAAGTTTAGTTGACATATTGAAGCAATCATACATGCAATCAAATCATATCATTGGAGAGAAGTGATGCAATTTGTTTTTGTTCCTGAAAATTTGCTAAACTTATTCTGATATCTCGTCGCTATATTTTTTAATTTATAATATTTAAACCATGAACTAATCGCCTTAACATGAGTACATTACTTCGCATGAATTTATATATAATGTTGTGTTATTTATGAAATGTTATATTTTAATGAATAAGTAATAAATGCATATTGATTTCAATTTTTCACAAACACAAAATCATACTTTAAATAATTTTTATTTATATTTACTTAAATGAATTACTCATAATTATACAAGATTATAATTTTTTTTCAATATTTAAATATTTTCACTGATTAAAAAAATAATATTCCATGGACGGATGAAATGAAATATTTAATTAACTAATTCATTATCAATTAAAACATTTATTTTTTGTTCATACAAACATTTGTTTTCCTCTTTCAAGAGATACTCTAATAATTTGAGACATACATTTTTTAAACAAATCTGATAAAAATATCATGTAACCAATTAAAAAAAGAGGATTGTAACATCATAGTTATCCATAATATTTATCATTAAGAAAAAAAACTATGAAAACAATGTACCTCATAATCTGTTATTTTATTTTAAAATGAGAAAATTATCAGAACAATACCATGTTAATAAGAAAACAAAAATTCAGGGACGACAATATTGTTAAAACAAAAACATTTGAATAAAAATGAATTAGTGTAACATGTTGAAAGCAAAAATATCCGAAAAATCCTGAGAATTGAGGGGTTGGCATTTGCACGATCGCAATAAACTTATACTTGCACAAAACGTTTTCACACAAAAACAGAAACATTTTTTGTTTGTTTTCAGTATCATTACAAAGTGCGTGGGCCACCCCCTCGATTTTGACCGTTCAACGATAAAGATAACAGTTTGCTCGAAAAGGATCCACCCTCTGATTCAACCACAAAACATGCCTCTCGCCTGATGGACGGTCCTGATCCCTCCATTCCCAGATTGCCATGGAAAGTTAAATAAAAATCGTCCCATTTGTGCAATATTATATTTCACCAGTGACTAAACTGCAAAACTACTTGAATCAAATGAAGAAAGTAATTTAAAATTAAATTAAATTAAGCCGGCACCATTTTCATTATCAAATTAAATATGGTGTGTGAAGTCTTCTTCTTCTCCTCTATCCCATTCATTTTTTCCCTCAAAATCAAACCTTGCTCTGATCGATGAACTGTGCAACCTTGAGCCCCGAGTTCATCTTCCAAGTCTGTGTTTCGCATCTGCTTCTGGCTTGAAGGCACCGATTTACCTTGGCTTTGGGCAGTGCAGAGCTACTTCGGTTTTGGTTCCAATTTTCAAGTGTGTTTGGTCTCGTCAAAATGGTGTGTTAGATTTGAAGATTTTGGAGTTGAAGTGAGTGTGAATCATGCCTAGGCGTCACGGGTGGGAACTTCCTGCCCATACTCTTCAGGTTGGTTAGTTGCTGCAGATCTTGTTCATTATATATGTTCAACTACTTGTGCCCAAATGCAGATTTTATGAGCGTCTTTCGAGTTCTTAGTCCCAAATCTCAACATTTTGTGTTTGTGCTTGTGTTGCTAGGGTATGCATTTCGTTAATTTCATTTACCAATGTTTATTACTTATTGTTTGGTTCTCCATTTATATGCATTTTCTATTTTTGGATTGCAGGGTTAATGATGTTTTTATTATTGCTTTTAATTCTTGAAAACTTCTGATTTGGTGGATTTTTTATTCATGAGCCAGGTTTTTTTTTATCTGTTTCCTTTGTTGTTTTCATGGCTTGTCTTTTTAGTTGTTATTTATTTAATAGTAGCCAACTGTGTGTTCTTTAAAAGCTTACATTGTTGTCATGTTATGCATTTGTGGATTGCAAAGTTCATATCTATTGCATCTTTCTATTAAATATAGGACTTTAAAAGGTTGACTTCCCTAACCAGAAAAATAGTTGTCAACTATGAAGCCAGGCACAATACAGACAAAAGAGATTATAATGATAAGTGATCTATGATTTTCATACGACATTACAAGTCGGGGAATGGATCTTTTTTTGTTATCAGAGTATATGTATGTACACATGATAAATCATATAAAGTTGTAGTTTCAAAGTATGTTGAAGTTAAATTTAACGATGAACATGTCAGACTACTGTAAAATATGTTTGCTTACATTTGTAAATAATATTTCTTGAAAAAAGGGAGCAATTATCATAATCAACACAAGTTTAGAGTGAAAAACCAACCTTAGTTAGTACCATCTTTTTATGTGTCCCGCGACACACTAATCCGACAGATTCTTCACCATAAGTGGTTAATCTGTTCTTCGTAGGCCTTCAAGATATAATTGATATTTAGAGGAAGCAGTGGTTTTGATTATTTAAAAAACGAATATTATCATGGCTGTCTTCGTACTTATTGGGATTTGCATTACTGTCACATGCTGCATTTGTACATTGCAAATCCATATATTTTGCTGCTTTCTAGCTATAGATTGGACTGTAGAAGGGCTACTTGCCCTAACCTGATATGTATGCGAAGAGTTCATTGAAATCTGAGATTGATGGAGTCCTGTCTTAGTCAGAAGCTTGAGATTCCATAAACTGATAATTTTTCTGTCAGGTGGGCCTGTGTGGCTGCTGAGATATCTTCCATATGTACAGTAATGTTCTTGTGTGATATGAAAATGAATATTATCATGGCTCTGCATGTGTAATATTTGGATTTGCATTGGGCTTCATATTGTTAGCTCTAAATCAAAGTATTGGTTTAAATTGACTAGTCTATACCAACTGGTTTCTTAGTTTATTCTGTCAACTTGCATCAAGGTGCTTGGCGGTAAACTGGCATGGGCCAAATAAGAACCAGAACAGACTTTTTACTGTCTACAATACACTCTTTGATTGTCCCTTCCTTGTTCTGTGACCTTTCAGAGTTCATAGGATGATCTGCTTCTTTATGTTTGTGATATTTGTTAAGTCCTCTCTTTCCTTTTCATGGTGCCCAGGTTCTTGCCATAACAGTTTTCCTGATGCTATCTGTTGCATACTACACATTCTTTGCCCCTTTTCTGGGAAAGGACATATACGAGTATGCGGCTATTGGGGTGTATTCAGTCCTGGTAATGCACTAGTCACCCCTATATTTTTTAATATTCCTTTTTTCTAACCTTGTCACATCACTATATTCTAAACTTGCAGGCACTCTCAGTTTTTGTACTATATGTTCGATGCACAGCTATTGATCCTGCAGATCCTGGAATTCTGCTTGAACCCGACAACACATCACCCTTTAAATCACACATTGAATCAGATCTACCTGGTTGGTTAATTACATCACGGTTCTGGTATTTGCTAGTATGACATTGCATATTTTGGTCAGCAATCAATACTGAAGTATCACAGTTAATAATATGAATAACTCTACAACTGTTATAATCACTGTATGATGTCAAATTCTAATGTGGAAGTTATCCTTGGTAAACACAACTTTGAACTATTTCTGCTTGAACGGAGGAAGCAGACAAGTCACACAATCATGTATAGGCTACATTGTTAGGGTTTCCTTATAGTAATTCATTTGAATAAAGCTGCATAAGCTTAGAATATGTTCATGGGATTCGGCAAACATTACACTGGCTGAATAAGTTGAGCATGCACATTTTTTCTTGGTTGGGGTCCATCAATTATTTCATTAAAGGTTCATGATTAATGCACAGATACATCAATCGAAGAACCCAGCAAGTTAGGACTGAAGAATGGAGGAAATTCCAGTGGGCACGGTTCAGGTTGTTGTTCAAAACTTGGAGGTATCGTCTGTGGCTGTTTTGTGATTGAAGATTGCCGCAAAGATGATATTATACAGCAACAGTCTGGGGATGAGGCATTATTCTGCACACTTTGTAATGCTGAGGTACAGTACATGATTCATACCATTGAAAAATACATCCAACTATATCTGTTGTTTCATTTTTACCTTTCATCTTCTGCAAATAAAGATAAAAATAAAAGAAGAAAGAAGCTGAAGCTGAAAAAAGTGAAGAAAATAAGTTATCATCATCCAAATTGTTTGATGTTTGATAATGGAGTTTATTTTTGACATGCAAGGCTGTGTTCCTGGCTGCTGTATTTTGTTTCATAATGTTTTGATAAACTCTACAACCATAAATACTGATCCAGATTTATTTGCCAAAACAAAGGTGCTAATTTCATTAAATTTAGGTCCGCAAGTTCAGCAAGCATTGCAGAAGTTGTGACAAGTGTGTTGATGGATTTGATCATCATTGCCGGGTAAGTTCATTTCGACTTCTTGCTCTCTGGTCTGTCTTAGATTCTTGAATGATGAGAAATATCCAAGGAGTAAAGGAAAAATGACACTAAAAAATTATTATATATACATGATGATCTTTATTGTTCATCAGTGACGGACTCTATAGTCTATACATCAAGGATTTATTGGAGTAGGCAGAATAAACTAAGCTCTCTATATCTTTGTGTTTACTGTAACTTTAAAAGATGCGTTCATGCAGTGGTTGAACAATTGTGTTGGGAGGAAAAACTATGTCACATTCGTGTGCCTCATGGCCGCAAGCCTTATTTGGGTATGTTTTAGATATGATGCTTATTTCAGTAATTCATTTCCATTTTCCTCAGATTGTTGTTCATCTCTTATTTACATTTCCCCTATCTGTAGTAAATTTATCAACGATTTTGTAATATATATACCGATGATTGTATGCAAATATGCAGCTTATTGTTGAATGTGGGGTTGGCATAGCTGTCCTTGTTCGGTGCTTTGTTGATAAAAAAGGCACTGAGAGTCAGATAGTTGACAGGCTTGGAGGAGTTTTTTCCCGGCCTCCATTTGCTACTGTGGTGGTATATTTTCTGTGTTCTTGGGCTTATTATTCCTATTCATCATATTTGCAGATGATATTGTGATGGAACCAATCCTATTCTGCATGTTTTAAAGATATAACGATAAAGCCAACAACTACTCGGTGCATATATAACATGTTGCTCCAATTGTTACTTGTGAGATCTCATTGCCTACACTGTGTATAACCTTATCAAGCCAAACTATTTGTTTTCTATTTCCATGGTTATTGGTGGCCTTCTGTGATGAGTAAAGATGATTAAAAATTCAGAAGGAACCGCACCGAACAGGATTTTGATGTCTTGGTGATATTTAATCAGGGAATTCAAGGATGGAATTGTGATATGGTCGCCATTCTATGAGCCGTGACAAATAAGATCTATGACTTTCAGCAACATCCATCCGAGCATCTATGTGCTGATACGTGATGCCACCATCCCACTTTTATAAACTTGATGGTCAATCTTGGGCATGTCTTGTGTGTGCAGGATTTGTTTACTGAATGATGCTTTTTCATGCTTGTATTCTCTGGATTTTGGTTTAATATTGATCTTCATATGTATGGGTAACTTAAATTTGACTAGTTTTTCTTCTCCTTTCACTTTTCTTGTGAGAGCATATTTATATTTGCTGTATTTGGCTTTACCCCATATTTTCAGGCAACACTAATTCTGGCTTATTAATTATAGGCCCTATGCACAGTGTTTTCGTTTCTTGCTACAGTGCCTCTGGGAGAACTATTCTTCTTTCACATGATTTTGATTCAAAAGGTATTACTTGCACTGTCTTCCTCCTATCCTTTCTATAAAAAACTAAAAGGAAATGAATGAGCATGTATTATAATTTGTATCATCTTTGCTACAGGGTATCACAACATACGAGTACGTTGTTGCCATGAGAACTCAAAGTGAACCGCCTGGACCATCTTTAGGGGGAGGAGATCAGCAAAGTCTGCCATCTTCGCCAACTAGCTCAGCTGTGACTGCCATTAGCGGGAGAAGCTCTCTAGGTATGGGCTTGCAGTATAAAGGTGTTTGGTGTACGCCTCCAAGAGTATTCATGGATCACCAGGTACTATTAACATAATCTCATCTGTACTTGGTGTGTTCTTAACTACCTTCGGGAGACAGTTTATTGCTTGAAGAAGTGAAAGTGGGCTTCTAAATATCATAGAACGTTGGGGGGAAGAAAGCGATCCACTCCTCCCGTCTCAAAACAAGTGTCCTATATTTTTAAAATGGATTTTCAAAATAAGTCTCCAATTTTTACTTTAGTTAGTTAATTAGCTGTAGTTACAAGTTATATTCATCTACATGTTAGTTATAATAATTTGGTGACAGAGACATGCAAACTCATGAAAAGTCATGAACTTGAATTGAATCCTTAATTTTTGGAAAAAGTCAAATGAGGCACTTATTTTGGGACGGAGGGAGTAATAAAATATAGCCACTGTGAAAGCTAAATAAATTGTTACTCCCTCCATCTTAAGTAAGTGTCTCATTTACAATTGTTACTCCCTCCATCTTAAGTAAGTGTCTAATTTACTTTTTAGCAACGGTTAAGGATTGGGGGAAGCTTTTGCTTCATCATATTTTCCATGATCTTCACGTCACTCACTCCACTAAATGATTGTAATTAACTCAAGGCAATATATTATTTGTTTCTTACCTAAATGACTTTTTAAATAAGAAATGAAACAGTTATTTTGAGACATTCAGTTTTAGAAAAAGAAGAAGTGGGATGCTTGTTGGATGGAGTATAAAAAGGACGGACTTAAGTCATAGTAATTATTAGGGGAAATTACACTTAAGTGTAATTGGTATGTTTTTCACTTCACTGCGGTGTACTTTAAATCGTATCAATTCATTGCGGTTAACTTTATTTTCGTATCACCATCCACACCAGAGTTAGATATTGATGTGAAATATCTAAATTATCTCTCAATTCAAAAAATTAATTAATTTAAACTAAAGATTCAAAATATTAATTAAATAAAAAATAACAGGGTAAATTGCCATAAATTCTAATGTTAATTAATATTTTAAATATTAATTAAAAATAAATATTGAATATTACTTAATTCTACAATAGGGGCATTTTTGTCATTTAAAAATCTAAAATAGTTATTTTTTCATATATTTTAACAAAAGTTAGGGTAAATTAATAAAAAATAAAGTTCACCATAGTGAATTGATGCATTTTAAAGTACACTGTAGTGAAATGAAAATCTTGTCAAGTAGACTGTAGCGAACTGTAATTACCCTAATTACTGTCTATCATGTTGGATTAAAGTAATAACGTTCTGTAACGGGCCTATTAAGTTGATACGGTACTGTATTAGAAACCATTTTGTAAACTTTGGAAGAAACAACTTGGTTTTGTGATGTGAGAACTTTATTACCTGTTTTGCGTTTGCATCCATCCGATAGCATCTCAATTCTCAGCAAATTAGGTTTCAGATGCTCATTGGTGTCATCTATTACAGGATGAAATTATCCCACATTTGGAGCCAGGACGGCTTCCGTCCACGGTAGATCCGGATATCGTGCAGCAAGCAGACAAGGGGAAAAGATTGCCTCAGCGTCAAGTTCGAATCAGTGCATGGAAACTTGCAAAGCTAGATTCCAACGAGGCAACCAAAGCGGCTGCCAAAGCTAGAGCATCGTCATCTGTGTTACGTCCACTAGGTTCTCGTCATCATCCCTACGATACTGATAACCTGTCCAGCAGCAATGTGAGCGTAAGAAGCAGTCCAATCAGTACGGGTCAAGGGTTTCACAACAGAAATGTGAGACCAGGCAGGTTATCTCCTGCCAAGAGCTCCTATCCTCCAAGTCGAGCTAGCAGGGACAGAGACAGGGACAGGGACGATATTGAAACATGTGATCACAGTCTTAGTAACTTGAGCAGTCCTCACACTTACAACCTCACCCTTTCTCCGCTGGATCAACAAACTGCCAACATAGATCACTTTAACCCAGTGTACCAATCATCAGCGAATCAGTCTCCATGGTCAGTGAAACAAAGTGAGGGGGCTCCTCCTCCCCTTCAGCAAAGTACATCACAGGTTCCGACAAGGAGAAACATCTCAGAAAACACTAGATCTTCGGTTTTCTGGGACCCAGATGCAGGGCGCTTTGTCTCCTCATCTTCCAGAAACCCCACGACTTCTCAGGGATCTGGAACAGAGCTCCAGTACACAGGTCAATCTATATTTTTTGGCGGGCCTCTTGTTAATGAGCAGCTTACACGAGGGGCTAGTTATGGCCGTGATAGAGGCTCCACATCTGGTTATTATCAGCAGGGTAGATCACAGAGAGGTGGCCAGCTTCCCGTGTTTGTTCCAAGCGATTCCCAGCAAAACCCAAACCAATCCTCCGGACTTCCTTAAAATCACCGAAACAATCATCACTAATTTGTTTTCCTAGGTATTGTTGAAGTTAGAAGCAAGGATGTACCTTTCCTCATAATGAATTTTTGGTTTATGATTCTGTGCAGATTTTGATCACTTAATTGTTCATTCACTAACCTACCGAGGCTGTCTGAACTCTAAATATATGCACATCATGGCGTTGCATTGCAGGCACATATCCTCTGACCATTAAATTGTAACACTAAGCTCAACATCAAAGTGAGGACTGCTGAAGATTGTGGTTTAATGATTATTTGTATGCATAACTTTGTTTCTGAGATTTCTTTCTTAAGAATTCGGAACAATAGTCAAGTGTTTGGATATTTTAACCATTTTTTTAATTCTTGCGGATCAAAGAAGTCTGACTCGTGGATCACCCTAGCCTAGCCAACCCAATTACCAATTCATCTCAATCCAATCACTAAAGTTCTAGCGCAACCCAACCCAATCCGGGTTACCACTTGATACACTTGCAGCTCCAGTGGGTGAGACTGAGACCCGCTGATAAATATTAATGTATTAGGTGGTTACTTACCGCTTCTTTCATCTCTAACCCGCGAATTTGAGGGTGAGTTGTGAAATAGTACAGGTGGGTGATAACCCCTACCAACATGTACTATGCACACGAGGAACAATATTTGTTCATTACATCGGTCAAACAATATTCAATCCCAATGTTATTGTGGTGGATATACACGATCAAACCCTAAAACATTTATTGAATATGTGAGAGACATTTAACATAATGTTTCTTAGGAGTGAACGAAGTGTTCTCTCGCTCTATTTTCAATGTGACGGTAATGAATTGATTTCTAAATGAATGGAGTCTAGAGTCTGAATCTTAATACGAACAATTAAAATAAGATTTTTTAAACTAAAATAGTAGACATCATTTTGTAAATAGAATACTTAGTAAAAAAGGAAGAGAATGGAAAAAGGTACTGTATATTATAATACTTTTGCAAAAAAGTGGTGTATTTTGTTAATACAAAAAATGTATTATGAACTTTGTATTTTTGTGTAAAACATGTGTATTTTTATAAAATATCGAAATTTTCTATAAAATTAAGAATTAAGATTCTTATAAAAATTTTCAAAAAAAGAAAGATTCTTATAAAATAATATCTAACTAAAAATAATTTAACTAAAAGTTCAATTATACAATTTTAGTTAAAAGATAAAAATAGAAAAATTTTAAAATTTTTTATTTTATTTTAAGAAAACAATTCTTCATTTCAAGGACAATTCTTTTCTTTTTGAGGCAAACCCATAATTATAAATTAAGAGCAAGGCTCGTAGTTGATAATAACAAGGAGGGTCGGTAGGACAACTCCTGTACTCGGTGATACAAAGAACAACTTAGCAAACTGAACTGTCGGCTTGTTGCAACAAATGCGAGAGAAACTAACAATTGAGAGTTATAGCCTAGAAAATAAAATCTGACATTGAAATTAAAACGCCAAACCGAATCTTCTGGTTTACCCGAAAATTGAGACTGCAAACCACGTCATGGAAAACTAACTCTAAGATGACTTTGATCCAACCATTCCTTATGCTCCACCATAATGCTTTTATAAGACCCATGACTTCCACATCAGTTGGTTGGAGAGACCCGTGAATCTCTTACAGATTGCACCTATCAACACACCCATAATAAGTCTAGAAATCAAGTCTAGCCCTACACCCATCTCTCTGGAATAAGAGCCCCATCAAAAAAAAATTCAAGAGCCCAAGTGCCGGCGTAAACCAAGATTGAAACAATGAGTCTCCAACAACTTGAAGCATCGTGTCAAGCCGAGAGATCTCCAAGGCATGCCCAAACTGATCTCACCCAAGCCTAATCGTCAATGAAACCCAGATTGAAATCTCGGGATCTGAGGAAACCGAGCCACCCCTAATTACTTGTGCTTACCTAAGTGATTACGACCGGATGTGGAGTGACCCGATGCACACGACAGTGTACCGATCACACAATAATGTAAGGTATAGATTATACCCTAAAATATAGATTACGCCCCAAAATATGAGTAGGAAATAGAGTTAAATCGTGTAGATTTTTTGGTTTGAGCAAATATGACTAAAAAATGGTGGAACCGTGATTACTAAGCCAAATCAATCGAGTGTCACAAACCATATAGAAAAATTAATCACAAGCTTATCGATCAAAAAGTGGTTGGGATGTTCGGTAATTGGGGGATATCATGAGTCGAATTATAATGCATGAATATAAAGGAGGTATCAAACTAGGTCTTAGGGGTATGTTAGAGTGTTTCTTACCCAAAACCTACCCTCCGTGGAGATTAATGACCTATCCACGTATTTATGCTAAATGATTAGTTTTAGGAAATCACCATAACTAGATTTCGGCGTTGGGAACCTATGGCTATCACTCTCGTATCTATTCTCACATAAGAATGTAAACCCGAGCCCACATTACTCTAATTCCTAAAATAAGTGCCACCCTAGGATAGAATAAACCATCAAGCCTACACAGAAGATGAAGCACTACACTACATAGCATGAGTCCCAATTCCTAATCATCCTCTCCTTAATTCATGCAATTAACTTTTAATCCAATCAATCCCTTTCATACACTACATCCCAACTATAAAAGTTTAACCAATCATGGTTAAATTCATCATGCAAACAGTCATCATCAAGTATATAGATCTCAAATCAATCAGAAACAACACTTTAATCACTATAATTTCTAAATTGGCAATCTCACCAATTCTATCAAACGACCCTAGATTAGCAATCCCACCAATCCTTTAATGCTCAATCAACAAGTGAAACTCAAAGTAATCAATTGTTTGTTCTCAATTCAACATTCAACAACACTAAGAACAATAGATGAATTAAAGGTAGGAAAACTTTGAATCGAAGATTAGAAAATGCAATCAAGTCACTTACAAACACTAGGTAGCTATTACACACAAGATTGGGTAGTCCTACCTCCTCCTTCCTCTCTAAGTTTGAGTTCTTTGTTAGATATTATGCAATAGTATTAACAAATTGCGGAAATGAATAAATTTTAAAATACTAATGAAGTATGAAAATTACAAAAATGCATAAACTATTATAAATTAATCGATACAAACTTGGGAAATAAGTCGAGGCATGTTAGACACTTTTCTTAAAGTGTATTCTCTCTCCCTCAGGTGTTGGAATCAATGAGTGTACACCTCCCAGGATACAACGACTTCGAACTAGCACCGTACACCAAAGGTATAGTTCCGGCGAACTTGAACTTGTGTCTTTGTCTATCACCAAATCGTAGAACTTTGTAGAGAAGAAATGTAGAAGAGAGAGAACAAGAACACAATAGTTCTTGATATTGGATGATTCAAAATTGAAGAGAAAGACCATCTATTTATAGTCTCATCTCTTCTACCTCTTGAATTCTAAGAATAAATGCCCAAATTAAAGACCAAAATGAAAGGTTGTAACCTAAACATTCAAGAGGATTAAAGCACATTGAAAATTAATATTAAATCAATTTTATTCATCATGTAGGAATAACATGAATTTAAATCATATAACATAAATTTAAATTTAAATCATATAATATGATCTTAAATCATATAATATTCAGCAATCTCCCACATGAATGAAATTGAGCGATACCAAAACGACACAGAAAGAGGCACAAGCAAACTCAACACGATATGGTGATAGATTCTACGGTCAATACCTGTATAGGATAGGTAGGGGGTACGTTTGAACCTTTCTTTGTGAAAACATGTCGACTTTACTAGCTGACCAATAGACGCGATGTCCTTGAAATGTTCTGCCATTTGTGTAAATGATAACATGTCTCACGCAGGTATCTTCCTGACCCAAGTTTGGTTCTCTAGTTATGTTCATTTTGGTCGTGAACATCGCCATGGTTCTGCAAGAGTTTCTAAATGATTTAGCCCCGCAATCCTCATTTGAAGCGACCCCACTTCTCTCTCACATAGGTGATTTCTTATTTAAGAGTAATCCGCTTTACTCCGCTCGAAACCTCAATATTTTCGACGCATAAGAATCAATAAATGCTCAATTGCTTAACCTTTCCGTACGGGTGTCACTGTTTGCATCATAAAAATAGGACTGGGGAAACCCCCACAGTGACCTCACCAGTCTTAACAATTAGGTTGTCCTTTTGAACCATGATCTTGGGATCTCCAATCAACATGGTTGGGTTTCCTTTGTCTCGACTATACAATTTCATGGGCTTAAGTCCCATTTCTTTAGATGCCTTCTCAACTAGGTCTTTATCTAACCAGTTTGCTATTGGCTCCGCGATATTTTCTTTAGACCTCATGTAGTCAACACTCGTGACTCTATAGTTGAGATATTGTTTAACAGTCTTATGTATTCGACATATATGTCTCGACTTACTGTTATTCTTTGCCCTTAATAATATCCTCCAACAAATTCAATTGTTATTTAGACTTTCATGGTTGTTTAGTCTGTTCATAAATTTCAGATTTCATTGTGAATCTAGTTATCATAGTTTGTTCGAAGGATTTTCAAATCATGGCAACATATATCCACTAACGGATATAAGATATTCAATTTGTCCATGTGTATTCTCTTACACTTTTTGAATATCTGTTATAATATAGACCCTAATCATGATTCAATCATAAATACATTAGTAGTCTCATGATAATATTGTAATATCCAAAAATTGGATCATTCATGTATCTTGTTGGTCTACTCAAGATAGATGCAACATCCCCATGTACAAGTCATCAAGTACATGATATTGTCTATCACTTTTGCATATTCATTTTCAGCGATACTTTCGTTTTTATTATTTCACAAGCGTTAGCTTAAATCAATAGATATTATAGCTAAGCACAATCACATTTGTTGAACTTGCCAAACTTTATCAACATTGTGCGACAGATAAGTTTGCTTTTCTTGCAATTTTGATTCCCATGTTTTTCACATATGTCACACTCGTTAATAAAGAATCTATTTGACAACATAACGATGTCAAATATTTTTCATGTCACTACTTAGGTGCATATTTAAGTCATTCCCAAGACTTCACCAATTCACACTTATTTAGTTCTCATGTAGAAGTTAAATATAACACCTTTATATGTGTTATATTTAACTTCCAAGTTAGAAAATAATCAAATGATTTTTTTAATCTTGCTCTTTGCTAAGTCTAGACCTTGCTGGCTTATCACACTTTTAAGAATTTTTCTCACAATTCTCAAGAATTCATTTAGATGATCTCAACTCATCTCATTTGTCTGGATATACCAATTATAGACTTTAATATAATATTCTCATGTATATTTTTTAAAGGGTAAATTCCACATGACCCCTCTTAACTATACGCGTGTCTCACATGCCCCCCCTTAACTACAAAATTAATCTGTGAGGTGCCTTAACTATCCAAAAATCCCACTTTACCTTTTTTGTTGACTTTTTTCAAAATTCTGTTAAGTTTTTTGTGAAATGACGAAAATACTCTTGTATCTGAAAAATTAAAATAAATAAATAAAAATGATTTTGAACTTTTTTTTTCTATTTTCTCATTGTAAAAAATAAAGAATAAAAATAATATTTTAGTATTAATTTTTTATTTTAAAAAAATTTATTTAAAAAAATTATAAAAAATAAAAAACGATGTTTAAAAGATAATTTTTTTTTAAATTTTTTTAATAAAAAAAACTTTATAAAAATTATTTTTACTATTAAAAATTTTTTATTCTTTATTTTGTACAACGAGAAAATTAGAAAAAAAAGTTCAAAATCATTTTTATTTATTTATTTTAGTTTTTCAGATACAAGGGTATTTTCGTCATTTCACAAAAACTTAACAGAATTTTGAAAAAAGTCAACAAAAAAGGTAAAGTGGGATTTTTGGATAGTTAAGGCACCTCACAGATTGATTTTGTAGTTAAGGGGGGGCATGTGAGACACGCGTATAGTTAAGGGGAGGTCATGTGGAATTTACCCTTTTTTAAATCATATACAATAATTTTATATGCACTACTATTGCATGTCCATTGAAGACACATTCAACAATTTTGTTCATGTATCCATTTTCCTTGGAGTCGAAGTCTAAGCTTTTGCTAAGCACCACCCTACTTCCAAGTAGCCGTAGAAAATCTTTCTTTCTCTTATTAACTCACTTATAGTTTTCTCAAATTCCATTTATGTTACCTTATTTTAAAGTTAATTTGCTGAAAAATCATTGCCACACATGTATAGTGGTGACCCCAAAACTTATAAATATCACATACTTTTCTCATAAAATGTGATATTTTGTTTTCAACAACATCATTGAATTGGTTGTGTTACAATATGAATATTTCGTGTTCGACATACATCAACCATTTCAACATTTTCATCTTAGAGTCATGACAATTGACTTTATCTTCATTATTGCTTTTAAGCAACTATACACTATAATATTTTGTACAATCAAACTATAAATCACAAAATATTTATATTCCATCTCTTATTTGAGCATAATGTAAATCACAATATCAATGTGAATTAGGTCAAGAGCTTCAACTTTTCTTCCAATAATTTTAAATACATTCTATATTCTTTCGTTTACACAAAATTCTCATTTGTGTTTACCGATCTTGAAAGAATATATGTGGTCCAAGTGAATAATATATATATATATATATATATATATATATATATATATATATATCTCACTTAACCAAGTCTATAATATCATTACGTGACTACATCATATAAATGAAAGACTTTTATTCAAATCAATCCACATAATGACATTTTCATTCATGTTCATCGTGTAATCGGTTATATAACCTTTGACTACATACATTGTATTTTGAACAAACAATTTTCAAGGAATCAATTACACTATTGAAACCATCAATTACAAGTAATTCCCCAATGGGATTATCATCTATTGCATTCTTTCTCATGCAACACATACAACTTATTTGATCATTGTGAATTTGTGATGACATATTCCAAAACCATATTTTGAGGTGACATAGACGTATATGTACACACTCTCCCAATCATCAATACTTTTTAGATTGAAAATTTCAATTCCATCTAAACAACATGGTTTCTTTCATACAAACATGTCAAGCCAACACTTCTTGGGATTTGATAGCCCAAATTTTATTCTGAAGTTGCAACATAACTAGATCATCACTCATATATATTAGGGTAAATTCCACATGACCCCCCTTAACTATACGTGTGTCTCACATGCCCCCTCTTAACTACAAAATCAATCTGTGAGGTGCCTTAACTATCCAAAAATCCTACTTTACCTTTTTTTTGTTGACTTTTTTCAAAATTCTGTTAAGTTTTTTGTGAAATGACGAAAATACCCTTGTATCAGAAAAATTAAAATAAATAAGTAAAAATGATTTTGAACTTTTTTTTCTAATTTTCTCGTTGTACAAAATAAAGAATAAAAATAATATTTTAGTATTAATTTTTTATTTAAAAAAAATTTATTTAAAAAAATTAATAAAAATAAAAAACGATGTTTAATAGTAAAATTTTTTTATAAAAAAATATTTAAAAAAATATTTTTACTATTAATAAAATTTTATTCTTTATTTTGCACAACGAGAAAATTAGAAAAAAAAAGTTCAAAATTATTTTTATTTATTTATTTAAATTTTTAGATATAAGGGTATTTTTCGCATTTCACAAAAATTTAACAGAATTTTGAAAAAAGTCAACAAAAAAGGTAAAGTGGGATTTTGGATAGTTAAGGCAACTCACAGATTGATTTTGTAGTTAAGGGGGGGCATGTGAGACACGCGTATAATTAAGGAGGGTCATGTTGAATTTACCCTATATATTATGTTGATCTCATAACTTTGTTGATATGATTTCAATCTAATCATTATGAACTTAAGAAGGAAAACATTATTTCATTTAACTTAATCATATTCAATCCATATTCATGTTGAGGGATGAAATCAAGTGAAAATCATGGTTTACAAAAGAACATAAGAACTTACACCATCTATAGGATGAATACAATCAATGGTCATCATAAATAGGCTAATTTCATTAACAATTAATCAAATAAATGATTGAAAGGGTATTAAAGTAAAACTAACATGTGAAAATAAATGAAAACCCTACTAAGTTTCACAAAATCATACGCATATGGTGATTTGGTTATGTTTCTTGATTGCCCATTTAAAAATATATGTCTCTATTTTTTGTTTTTTCTTTTCAATTTGTTGTATTTGATTTTTGTTTTAGAAATTTAGACTCATTACTGTCATTATCCTTTTCTTTTAAATATGAAATTAGTTTATTTTTCATGATTTTTTTATTTCTTGTTACAACCCATGAAATTAGTTTATTATGTGTTTCATTTTCATTAGTCGTGTTTATTTTTCAATAACAATTTTGAAACGAGTTTCATTTTCACATAAGTGGTTTCCAATGAAAACAAGTAGCTAGCTAAAGAAATAAAACATATTAAAAGAAATGGACTCGTGTGAAAATGAAATGTACAATTAAATTAACGAAAATTAGGTTCATGAAAAATGCTAGTACCCATGAAATTAGTTTATTATGTGTTTAATTTTCATTAGTCGTGTTTAATTTTCAATAACAATTTTGAAACGAGTTTCATTTTCACGTAATTGGGTTCCGATGAAAACAAGTAGCTAACTAAAGAAATAAAACGTGTTAAAAGAAATGGGCTCGTGTGAAAAATGAAATTTACAATTAAATAAACGAAAATTAGGTTTATGAAAAATGAAATTCGCATCATGTAAAATTTGTAAAAAAAGAATGCAATCACAAAAGTAAAAATATGAATTTTTTTGTAGATCATGAAATCGTACAACTTAAAACATGAGATCGAAAATATTGAAATACTAAACACAAATTAAACATACAATTTGAAATTCTGAATTGTAGCCGAGTCAAGAAGTCGAACACAAAGTCGTAACTTGTGGATCGACTACTTGCCTAAAATGTAAACCGCAAGTAAACAGTAAGCAGATAATAATAACGACACCAGAGATGATTACCCAGTTCGGTGACTCCGCACCTACGTCTGGGGGCACTTTGCCAGTGGAAAGGTTTTCACTATTAGGTAGTCAATAGTACAACTTCAAGCACCAACTAGCTATCACACAAGCTATTGTCCTAAGCTACTATAGATCTCACCGTGAACAACCTCGACCAAGGGCCTCTCCCCCTGTCTTTGAGACCCTCTCAATTCCACCCTTCGAGCAAGCCTATGCTCGGTGTCGTTGTCTTCTTTGACGGAGTTGTGAATCTTCAATCACAAACAAAAACCCTAACCGATCCAAACACTTAGTCTTCGCGACTTAATGTTTGATCGGAGTTAAGATCCGTTCTAGCGAATCTTAATCAGCCTCTCAACACGCCAATGGTGCACGATTAAGAGCTCTGAGAAATCTTGCAATTGTTAGAACAAGAACGGATGATCTGCTAATGGAAAGCCAAGGGCTTTTTATAGCAGCTCACATTCCTAATCCATCTCGGATCAAGAACAGGAAAGTCAGACAAGTTGTTGCCGCCTTCCATGACAGCTGGAAGTCGTCTTGCCTGTTCTGACTTCCTGAATAAATCAGGCAAGTAGAGTTGCCGTTGCTGACGTGTTACTGCCAGCTGGAAGTCGCCTGACTTTGTCGACGTCACTCTCTTGCGCTCCAAGTCTTCGTGACGTCTTTCTTCTTTCGCTCCAAGCTTTGTCGAAATAGGAAAGCTTCAGATCTTTCCTAATCTGGACCGTAACAAGTTGCTCCACATGTCATGTAACATGTTGCACGACTTCTTACTTTTGCGCTAAAAAATTATGCCAACAATTAAACGTAGCAACACAATTAAAACAAATTAATCAAAAATGAGTAGTGAAACTGTGTAAATCTTGTAATTTCAACAATGAAATCATTAAATTGTTAAAAAGGAAGTAAGAAGTAAAATAAGTCACAATTAAGTAAATTAGATGTTTAAATTTATAAAAGGAATTCATTAAATGGTGTAATAATATAAAAATACGAAATTACCCTTATATTTGTGTTAAAATACAAAAATAAATAGTAAGTTAAGAATAATTACACCCAATTGCCATTAATAAGTCAGCAAAAATCCAAGCCATCTAAATTTTCATCTTGTGGTCAAAATTGATTCTTATTTTCTCATGTAAAGTGATGGTTCTCACTTGATTACAAGTATTCATATTGATATGATTTATCTATCAATGAATAATATTTCATTCAAATTAATCATATTCAAATAATATGATTTTTCAACTTATAAATAGTATCGTTATTTTCATCTCGATCAATAATTTTGAAATTCAGGATTTATCGATCCACAATTTTCCTTTTCTTTTGTTAACATGCTCAACTCATATTTATATGATTCATGAGTTCGTGAATGAAATCATAAAATCATTCAACTTATATGATTCAACAAGTCATGATGATTAAGTCAAAATAATAATCATTCAAATCAATGATATAATTATGATTTTCAATCCATAAATGAATTCAATACTCATTATTCATATTGATACGATTCATCATTACATGAATAAACTCATTATTTCATTCATGTTAATCAATTCATATGATTTCACAAATCATATTTTTCTTATGATTCTCCACCATTTTTTGATAATTTTATTCATTTGTACAATGAACATTTACAAAAAACATTAAACTATTCAATACATAATTTAAGTACAAGAGAATCGTCTCCTCTTTCACTTTTGAGGTTCTTCATGTACCATACATGGTGAATCCATTATGAACACCATCTTTTGTCGTCCTTTCAACGATGAATCCAACAAATTATTCAAGTCATTCGACATATCATATCGAAACAAAATTCGATATATTTGTGGTAGATACTCGTGTCTTAAACCCACTTGGAATTTGACCCAAATGTACATTCCCGGCCTCAGCCATACTGGCATATTGTCCAATATTTATCATAAGATTAATTAGGCAAGGAAATTCATTGCTCCCATCATCAAGCTCTTGCTTTCAATAATTTTTTTTATATTAAAAATTGAAGCAATTACGAAGTCCCAATATTCGGCATAAATATGTCTCATCCTTTGTTTTACTTCTCTACAAACAGAAAAACAAACTCATTAATATTTGTAAGACTATAAATTAACTCACATGACCAAATTATCATGTTTCAATGATTTATTCAAATTTGGAGCGAATATGAAACTTCATTGTTTGTATTAAAAAAAGACTTATGATTTCCAACTTTTGTATCTACAAGAAATAAAAATCATTAGTATATGTAAGATTATAAGTTTAATATTCATATAATTGAAATTTTAACATTCTTGATTTTCGCAACATGTTAAAACTCAAGAGAACGAATACACTTTAAGATTGTTAGGTATTATGCAATAGTATTAACAAATTGTGAAAATGAATAAATTATAAAATACTAATGAAGTATGAAATATACAAAGATGCATAAAATATTACAAATTAATCGATACAAACTCGGGAAATAAGTCAAGGCGTGTTAGACACTTTTCTTAAAGTGTATTCGCTATCCCTCGGGTGTTGGGATCAATGAGCGTACACCTTCCAAGATATAACGACTTCGAACTAGCACCGTACACCAAAGGTCTAGTTCCGGCTAACTTGAACTTGTATCTTTGTCTATCACCAAATCGTAGAACTTTGTAGAGAAGAAATGTAGAAGAGGGAGAACAAGAACACAATAGTTCTTGATATTGGATGATTCAAAATTGAAGAAAAAGATCATTTATTTATAATCTCATCTCTTCTACCTCTTGAATTCTAAGAGTAAATGCCCAAATTAAAGACAAAAATGAAAAGTTGTAACCTGAACATTCAAGAGGATTAAAGCACATTGAAAATGAATATTAAATCAATTTGATTCATCATGTTGGATGGATATGAGTTTAAATCATATAACATGAATTTAAATCATATAATATGATCGTAAATCATATAATATCCGACATTCTTCAAGGTCTTCAACTTCTTTCTCTCTCTCTCTAGAATTTGGAGCTTTCCTTTCTAATTCTAAGAATTGTAGAGATATTAATGGAAAGAGTATCTTGGTCTCTACTCTAGAATCCTTATATACTACTACACAATCACCAAGGGGTTTGAAGATTTCTTACACAAAGTCTGGAAATCTGGAACTTCTGCGCACGAGTCACGACAACGGAGTCACGAAAGAGTGTCGTAACTTGCTAGTGTCGTGACTCATTCTCTTGGAACCTCGAAGACACACACGTGTTAGTAACGACTTGGCGCCATTTCCGTTTGAGGGGGTACCGTGACTCCAAGTCGGTCTAATCCCCATGCAAGATCAGCCAATGACATGTGAAGTCATAATAGGGTGTCGTTACTATCATAGTCGTGACGTGCCTTACCGTCTCACAATTTCTCCACTTCTCAGGTCTGCGACTCATGCATCCACCAATCACGACAGGGTGTCGTGACTGTACTTGTCGTTACTCCACCCCCGAAACTTGAATCCCCACACTCGTGCCCTGCATCTCACGACTCGAAAGTCACGACTGAGTGTCGTCACTCGAGCTGTTGTGAATGGGGGTCTCTTGAAAGTCTTCCTTCTTTGATGTCATGGACTCATGACTATGTTAGTCACGACTCAAGCTCTCGTGAGTCTCTCCTACTCCTTCGTTTTAGCTTCACTTTGTCTCGACTCGACCTCAGGTCTTCTCCTGATTCTTTTATGTTCCATTATTCTCTCAAATGACATATTTCTTCCATAAAATCAAAAGCCATTATTGTCTGTAATAATACTCAAATTACCCTAAAATTTGGGCTAAATTGAGTTAACTGTGAGAAGATTTGACTCGGGTAGAGATGTAAAATCCATCCGCATCACTAAGTCTGCCTAGCGACGACAGAGTATGCCTAATCTCCAGGACATCATCCTCCATAAACCGACAAAAACATCTCCCTCATCTAGGACGCCTAGAACCACCCCCACGAAATCTTCCCCCTCAATAGTTAAGATCATAATCACTTCAGAGCCGATCTGACACCAAAATCTCTGATGACTCAACTAGAAACACTAAAAACCGACCACTACAACCGTTGAAAATCAGGACGTTACAGAGATTGAACTTTCAATTACAACCGACCACCGTGAACCATTATTCGAAACAAGAAAACCACTAAAAATTTGACAATTGTCGAGACATGACACACACCATAAAAGACGAGACGGAAGATGAGAACTCCGGGGAAAATTCTACCAGCTATTTTTCAATTAGACATCTATTTTATTTAAGGGCAACTTAGATACATATATTTTACACAAAAAAGAAAAGTTCACATTCTTTATTTGTCACTAACAAAATACGCAACATTTATTTGCAATTCAAAATATACATCTTGTTGTCATTTTCCATTTACATTTACAGAAGGTGAACTTCACGTTACTATTTTACACTTATTTTATATTCCCACACACAACTTTAAAAGTGGTTCATGTTACTACACCATCTTTTTGTAGAATTTTTGCTCCTAGCTCCAATCTAAGTTCAAATTTACACCATCGACACTATATGACCCTCATGCTTAGGTTGTGGAAGTGCCTTCGTCAGGGGATCAGTTGTATTATCATCTGTGGTAATATAGTTGATCTTCACGTCACCCTGACCAATAAATTCTCGAATGAGATGGTAACACCTGAGTATATATTTGGACTTGTTATGTGATCTTGGCTCTTTCTCTTGCGTTATAACCCCAGTGTTGTCACAAAATAAGCTCACTGGACTAGACAGGTTTGGCATTATGTCTAGCCCAACCAAGAAGCTCCTATCCCATACGACCTCCTTAGTTGCTTCCGAAGCAGCTATACACTCAGCCTCTGTCGTAGAATCGGCAATGGTGTCTTGCCTGCTGCTCTTCCAGCTGAAAGCACTACCATTCAACACAAAAACATATCTTGACTGAGATTTAAAGTCATCAGGATCCGTTTGAAAACTAGCGTCAACATACCCTTTCACGGTTAGCTCCTCGTCTACACCCACATACACTAGGAATGCATCCTTGGTTCTCCTCAAATACTTGAGGATAGCCTTGACCGCAGTCTAGTGTTTCTCACCGAGGTTATATTGAAATTTGCTGGTATAGCCAAGGGCGAACGAGACATCCGGTCTCGTGCGTATCATGGCATACACGATAGATCCTATAGTCGAAGCATATGAGATCTCCTTCATTATGTTCAGCTCAACAAGTGTCCTATGACACTGAGTCTTGCTGAGCTTGATACCATGACGCATGGGTAAGAGTCCTTTCTTGAAATCAAGCATTGATAACCTTCTCAACACCTTGTTTATATAGGTGCTCTGACTTAGGCCCAAAATTCTTTTGGACCGATCTCTATAGATCTTGATGTCCAAAATAAATGCGGCATCGCCTAAGTCCTTCGTTGAGAAATACTTCCATAACCAAGATTTTATGTCTTGCAAGGTCGGGATGTCGTTTCCAATGAGTAGTATGTCATCGACATACAACACCAAAAGGAAAATCTTACTCCCACTCACCTTCTTATATACACAAGGCTCATCTTCGTTCTTGATAAAGCCAAACTCCTTAACAACTTCATCTAAACGAAGATTCCAACTTCGAGAAGCATACTTCAATCCATATATGGTTCTCTGCAGCTTACAAACCTTTTCCTTATTCTTTGGATCGACAAAACTCTCAAGTTGTGTCATACACACATTCTCAGTCAGCTTCCCATTAAGAAAAACGGTTTTGACATCCATCTGCCATGTCTCATAATCAAAGTATCCAACTATGGCAAGAAGAATACAGATCGATTTGACCATCGCTACTGGAGAAAAAGTCTCTTCATAATCAATCCCATGAATTTGACGGAAACCTTTTGCAACTAGTCGGGCTTTATATGACTGAGGTCTGCCATGGGCTTCATAATCAATACCGTCTATGTCTGTCTTCACCTTGAAGACCCATTTGCGATGGTTTTTACACCAGTGGTTGGCTCAACCAAGTTTCAAACTTGGTTATCCGACATGAATTGCATTTCCTCCCTCATGTCTCCCAACCATTTCTTAGAGTTGGGCCCGCCCATAGCCTCCCGAAAGGCCGTTGGATCATTTGAATCCACAACGACCAATTTATCACCTTTAGATACGAGAAACCCATATCTGACAGGTGGTTGACTTGTTCTTTCTGGTCGGGGTGACGTGAAGATCAACTATATTGTCACAAATGTTAATACGACCAATCCCTTGACGAAGGAACTTCCACAACCTAAGCATGAGGGTCATGTAATGTCGATGGGTGTAAATTGGAACTTAGATTGGAGCTAAGGGCAAGTAGAAGATTGTAAGATTTGTGCCCTAGTCCAATGCAAAATTTTCTATTTATGTATTGTTTTATCATCTATTGAAATAAATAAAAATGACATTATATTACTATCGTGTTGTAGTAATATGTTAAATGTGATTTTGTCTGTATCATTGAGTGTGTCATAACTAATAGTAGGACTATAGATTCACACATATCACATTTAACGTATCCATGGTCAATTAAGCTTCATCATAAGTGACCAGTGTGAGGATGACTCTTTATGATCACGCTCTACTAGGGGTGTTCACGGCTCAAAAACCAAACCGACTTGTTCAATTTTTCAAAAAATTAAAGCGAAACCAAACCGCATAATTTCGGTCGGTTGTTAGAACCAATCCGATCTGGTCGGTCAGTTTTCGATTTGAACCAAAAAAACTAAAACACCGCCACAAATGAAAAACGAAAAAGAAAAAATTGAGGAAAATGCTGAATTGGTTGACAGTGAGCGTCAAGTTGACCTTGGAATGCCAATTCAGTGGACACGCGAGCTGAATCGAGAAGAATCGGCTTCGAGTCGTAGAGAATCAACACCGAATTGAAGAGGAGTAAAATCGACGGCGAGCTCAATGGAACTTGGATCGATTTGTTTGGAAAATAGTCGAATAGGTCGACGACAAGGAGAAAAAGAGAATCACGTTTGCAGCGAACCAAAGAGACGAGCCGAATCGGAGAACTCGTTGTCTGTGGGTCAAAGGGAAGAATAGAAACGCTTAGACGACGTAAGTGGAAGAGAAGATTGTATTGATTCAATTTGATTAACCCTAAGTTAAATTGAGAGGTTTTGAGTTTATGTTGGGCTCTTTTATGATGAGCTTTACTTATTTGTTTTGGTTATGACCCAAAACTCATAGTTATAGCCCAAAATTGGTATAATTATAGCATAACGCTTTTTGGTCGGTCGGTTCAGTTTTTGATCGATTTTAGATAATTGAACCGAAACCGAACCGACCAGAATCGAGCCGACCATTATTCGGTTCGGTTCATTTTTTTTTCAATACCCCTACGCTCTGCTGATCATTGGCAATGAGATTGTAGGATCTAGATCATAGATATCATTTTGAAAATGATATTGGACGACCCAGCCTGAGTATATAGCATAGATGTTGTCATGAGCATACTTAGTTGTCGTAGTTTGTTATTGTATCCTTAGACTAATGAGTCTTTGTGATCACTATATAGTCAACATCTGAGTTTGACATACGCCTAAAGTTATCTGTAACAGGGTGGCCATAACGGTTATAATTGACTCAGGGATGGGCTGCATGAGTGATACGAAAGACGACTAAGGGATTTGTCCCTCATAATCCGGTATGGGAACGATATCCGTGTAGGCCACTTGATGAGAATGACTGAAAGGAAATGCATGGTCATGCTGATGATTCGGGGTATCATTTTCAGTCATCTCATAAATCAAGAAACATTGATTGATTAAATAAGGATGACGACTATATGCCTTATGATCAATTAGGATATCTAGTGACAAAGGGATAATGACATAGATGACATGATGTTAAGTCAAATCATCGATAATCATGTACGTTGGATAATCATAATGTCTTACTAGATGCCACTTATGATGGATAGGGTGAAATGAAGTTTCGAGCCGATCTGCTAACGGGACATGAGCCAAAAGGGTCACACACAAAAGACGTGCAATGAGGACAATTGAGGAGGTACGACAAAGGCAAGTCGGCCACCGACCGTGGCCAAACCTAGTGTTTGGGTCACGGGGCAGTGGCCATAACACCACCACGGGTCGTGGCCAAACTTAAAGTTTGCTCATGTGGTCGTGGCAGTGACAACGCCACGGACCGTGGCCAACCCTAGGGTTTGGCCACAGGCCTTTAGCGGCTCATGAGGAACATGGGCGACACCGATATTCCCCACAACCCCGTTGCGGGGTCCGAGGCGACGCGCGAACAACTGTTTCGGAAAGCGCCGAAACCCTTACGACTTGTCTATAAATATATCCCATTTTGTGATTAATAGTGACACAAAAATAAAAATATTGTCGTCACTCTGCCAAAATTGTTCCAGAGAGGTTTATTGATTCTAGTAGATCAATAAATCTGTGGTTTAGAACCGGCATGTTCGTGTGGATACTTTGGAGAGCACACCCACTGTGTGTTTAAAATTCGATTAACATAAAGGTAAAAAAAAAATTTTCCCGCTTAAACTATTTTAAATATTTGCATGATCACATGACAAAACAAGATTATTATTTTGCTTCTGCTGCTTATTTTGGATCCCTCGTTAGCCTAAACTTTAGTATTTTGTATAAAACATTTTAATATAACAAAATGCCAACCATAAAATCTCCACCCAAGTAACCCAAATTATAAACCTAAATCTTAAATAAATGGCAAAAATACTTGTTCCATTTCCATTTCCAACTCCAAACTTTTTTCAAAAATAAGACATTCAAATATAGTTTGTTCCTTTATTATTTAATTTTGATTAATTTCTTTTGCTTTCAGGTAATTTTTTTTATTGTTGTATACTTCTAATTACTTATTTTGTAATT
Organism: Geranium rotundifolium; assembly: GCA_963920655.1. NCBI lineage: Eukaryota > Viridiplantae > Streptophyta > Magnoliopsida > Geraniales > Geraniaceae > Geranium > Geranium rotundifolium. The sequence goes on along the minus strand of OY987318.1, from coordinate 21,652,287 downwards.
TTTATTATATATATTAACTGAAAATAATAATAATATTTTGAATTTTATAATTTTGAAAAAAGTTTGGAGTTGGGAATTGTATTTTTATCACTTATTTAAGATTTAGGTTTGTAATTTAAGTTACTTAAGGGTTAGAGAAAATTCATAGGAAATAAATATAGAAAAGAAATCATTTTGAATTTGTTATTTCTGAAGGGTTTGGAATTGGGAATGGTATTTTTGTCATTTATATAATAATTAAGTTTGTAATTTGGGTTACTTTAAGTGTTAGAAATTTTTTTTGTGGACATTCTTGTCATTTTAAAAAGTTTTGATACAAAGCTAAATGATACCGGGAGAAGAATTTCATACTAAAATGTAATTTCATTAATAACATAATTAATTTTAATAATAAAATAATTACTAAATGCATATAAAAAATTAATTCGAGCTTGATAATTTATTTTTAGTTGATTTCAAATTTAAGTTCCATGTGTATATTAATACGAAGGCGAGTCGGTTCACGAACCTTACAAATCTGGGAGCGTTGGGCTCCAGTTTGATTCGTTTATCAAATGACTCACCCTTACACTCAATCTCAGCATAAATTTATTTAGAAAATTTGCAAACGTAAACAAATAATAAATTATAAAAAAGTTATTTTAATGTAGAACAAAAATATAATTTGACTAATACGATAACCAGTAAAAAATAATCATAATTAACAAACAATTAATAAAGTGAGAAGAAAAGATCCAATCAAAGTGAGTTTAAAAGGCTTAAATATCATTAAGATGAGCCCACAACTATTAAAAAGTCTGAACTTGTAATCTTCCGGGTAAAATACTATAGACTTACCACTGAATCAAATTGCCTTTGTTCTTATATTACACATGTTTTATATATTATGATTCAATCAGAGGCATATCTAATTTTTGGGTAGAACTTTATGGTGCCCCCTACCCACCCTTGGATCTGCATTTGAACATGAATTATTTTAGGGATAACTACAATTCACTATACCCATCGAAAATCCATTCTAGTTTCACTATACCGAACTTTAAAAAAATTAGAGGTTACCCCAAGAATGATTTAGCTACACTTATGGTAAATTCTGTTAAATCTAACAACAATATTTTTTAACACTCAAAATACCCTGGAAGTATAGTTTACAAGAAATATAATTGTTGTGATACATATGAAATGACTATTTTGCCCATAATTGAATAACAATTGAGCTAATGAATTGAAGGAAAATTTGTCTCTTCAAAAGTAAGCAAATAAAAGAATTTAAAATTAACCACATTACCCTCAATTGAATAAAAACACTAACCTTGTGGTTATAGGTATGTTTGAAGAATATGAAGAACACGAAGAATGTTAGAGAGAATGTGGAGTGAATGATTAGATGTGGAAGTGAAGGATGATGAAAATGAGATCAGGGGCTGGCTATTCGAGTCTGCCACTTGACCACGGGGTGTGGTGGTCGACCATAGGGTCGTGGCCGGAACGATCCTTTTTTTAGCGGAGACGACTAATATGTGAGCATATTGACAAATTTTAAAGACTTTTGTCAATATTAAGTGGTAGTCACATATTTAGCGGAGACGACTAATATGTGAGCATATTGACAAAAGTTTAAAGACTTTTGATGATGAATTATACACTTATTTAGTTCACTTGGCCTCATGGGTGTATTAAGTGGTAGTCTGTAGTATTCATAACTTTTAAAGCAAATTTTTGGAAATTTTAAACCATCTTCGTGGTCATCGACCATAGGGCTGTGGTCGAGATTGGGGTTCCTCGCGGTCCCATTTTGTGGTCATCGACCACGGGGTTGTGGTCAATTTTGGGGTCCCTCGCGGTCTTATTTCGTGGTCATCGATCATGACCCTGTGGTCAATTTCGAGGACCCTCGTGGTCTCATTTCGTGGTCATCTACCACGGCCCCATGGTTAATTTCGGGGTCCCTTGCGGTCACATTTTGCGGTCATCGACCACGGCCCCCGTGGTCAACTACCACTGCCCCGTGGTCAACACCTCGGTAAAACTCCACTTTAGATCGTGTGAAGACGTGGGCGAGGAGTGTTCGGAATTTACGAAACACGATTGACAACGACCCCTATGGTCGTGGCAAAAAACCACACTATAAAATGACTCAACTCAATTTTAAAAAGGGTATCAGTTTACAACACATTCTAGAGAGAGGAGCACGAAAATTATCGAGAAATGAACGCTTGCTAGAGGAGATTCAACAAGATAAAAGGCGAGATCAAGGTGAGAGGGAGATTGTAGAAGACCATATTCATATATTGAACACTCAAACGGGTTTTACCTTTGCTTTTCTTTCTCTTTATGATTGTCACGTACTTTTCCAATGAATTGAATCGATGCATTGTTCTTCATTTTCCTTTGATGAATAAGTGAATGATTCTAGTTGTTCGTAACGTGTAATTTGCATTATTTCAAATTATCTTATTCATGACTTACTAGAATATTATGATTTAGGGCTTGAATTCGTATGATGGGTTAGAGGCATTTTAATTGTAGATTATGCATATAGCTCTGAGTAGGGTGTCTTTAATCTTTTGTACTTAATGCTGCATCTCCTTTATTGTCTAATGTGTAATCGAGTGTACAAGTTTTAGTTGGGAAACTGAACTTGTGAATGAAGTTAAAAGGATTAGAGATTGAGTTTAAATTCTTCATAGGGATAAGGGAGTTAACATATGAACAATGGCCATAGGTTCCCGAAACCGAAATTTAGTAAAATTAATAAGACTTAGTGCTTGTTGGTTCGATTAATTCATGACTAAGGATAGCTTGGTTACCTTTATTAGTCTCAGACCTTTTAGTACCTGGGAGGGAGTCTTAGGTGGAATAGGAATTCTCGTTGTCGCCCTAAATTTTGGAACACCCCTATGCATAATTCACCTTTCAATTTGTCTCGAAACTATCATATGAGGTCATTGTCTTAAGTCACCGTCTTTCCCTGATTTATTTCTTTTTCTTATTTATTGTTTTTACAATTTTTATCAAACCATTATCATTTTATCGATTCGTTAAGATTAATCACAAGAAATAAACTTGAGTAATCAATGTCCTCGTTGTCCCTTGGGTACTATATTCTAGGTCGTAGACCTTACTTCCCAATATTACTTTTAGACTGGTACACTGCCGGAGGAGTGAAAGGATGCGACATTTTTGCCGTCGACTTTTCGCTCGTCAACGACTCGCCCACTTCAACAACCTTTGACTGATCTTATGACCACGAATTGGCCATGGGGCGTGGTCGGGGCCACGGTGAATGTCTTTCCCCCAAGCCTCGGGAACAGCTCCGCAAAGTCTGAAGTGATCGTGGCCACGAACTTGGCCACGGGGCGTGGTCCTCGACCATGAACTTGTTCGAGCACGAAGTTGAACACGGGAGCTTGGGGTCTTGAACATGGTCCGTGGTCGTTTGACCATGGTCCACTTCCCTTTTGGTTTTCAGGCATATGCTTGAGTTCCATCAGGTGCGGTCACAGTGACTTCTTCGCGTTGGCCATGGGGAGTGGTTAGTGTTCTATGAGTGATCTTCAAGAATCTCCAAAAAGTGGCCAAAAGGCCTAAAATATGCAATATTTTCTCAAAAGACCCGTGAGATAAACTAGACCTAAAACATGGGTGAAATATACTCGAGTGGGACAAAACTAGGCAAAACTAGGAGAAAAAGGAGCTGAAAACGTGATGATTTTTTGGATCGATCATCGTCACTTTAATCAGACACTCCGCGACGAGTTGGCCCGGTGAAGCTTCCCGTGTTCGTACTAAAATCGTACTCTTTTAGCCTTATCCTACCATACTTGCCAGTGGCGGGTTTGTGATCGGCGTTTCTAGATTCTTGAATTGTAGCGAGCTAGGTTCTTGATTTGTGTTGAACTAGAGACAAAGGGAACAGAGAGAGGAGATTAGATGAGATGAGATGATGGTAATACGGTCCTTTTCTTGAATTTTTCAATTCAAGTTTATTTTTATTTGAAAAGACTAATACGCCCTTAAACCTCAAGTTTAATATGTAGTTTAATGGAAGGTAAGATAGTCATTTCATATTTATCAATTGTAACATTTTTAAAGCCATCCAACAAGATTTTTTTGGACTTTTTACAAACTACATCAGTTAAATTTAACATAAAATTATTCACATGTAGCTAAATGCAGCTAAAAAGATCTTAAGGTACCTCAAACTTTTTTTTAAGCTTGGTGTAGTGAAGTTAAAATGGACTTTCTTTTAAAGTTAACGTAATGACAAATGTAAAATTAGTTTTCCCTTGGAAAAGAGAAAAAAGTCTAAAAAGGACTAAAATGGTAATTTGTGTAAAATGGAATGGATAGGGATATGATATAAGATGGGTTTGTTTGGCTTCCACATCCTCAACAGCCATGGCTTCTCCTTCACCATCACCTTCGTCGACGTGCAGCTCAGAGAAATGTGGCGTTGATTGTGGGTTGAGTAGAAGAAGAACCCAAGTTCAGAGAAATCAAGTTGGTTTCCCGATACCCATTTCGAGAAGATGGGCAATTCTGATGTGTTCGGTGCCTTTGAGCATCGTATCATTGCCTCAATCATCACATGCCAGAGACCGACGCAGGAAGATCATCTCTCCAAACGACTACCTCACTGCCCGTCAGTAACCCTTTCATCTCCTCATTTTCTTTTCTTTATTTCATTCCAATGCTTAACTTACAATAACAAAACCTTTGGTTGTTCCCTTTCAATTTATTATCACTATGAATGGACCAATTTAAGATTCACAGCCACTATGGTTTGTTTCTAGAACTGGCTATCTTTGCATTTACAAAATGAATTACCTTTACCTTATTTTTGTGACCTGTCTTTTTTAGGTGCTCATAGGTGATAACAATCTTATGTTTCATTCAAGACAAAGCATATAGCCATTAGGTCATTTTTAACAAAAACACGTGTACTGAAAATGCTTAACTAAGCATCTACACAAATTATGTAACACTTGTTATTTTTTCACTCTGTAGCAGCCAATGGATTGAAATACTATGATGTTGTTGAGGGTAAGGGACCAATAGCAGAGGAAGGAATGACAGTTCAGGTTCGTTTGTCGTGAAGGCGTGTGATCATGTCTGTAAGTGATAATTGATTCTGAATGAATTAGTTTCCTCCTTTCTGGATAGGTGCATTTTGACTGTGTGTATCGTAAGATAACAGCAGTGTCAAGTCGAGAGTCGAAACTCCTAGCTGGAAACCGGAGTATCGCCCAGGTTATATCCTCATTCTCTTTGGGTGTGTTCTGAGTCTTTATATCTCTACCTTTACCTCTTTTATTTAGATGCCAAAAGCCCATTCAAGTTTCCTTCACCATCCATAAACTATCTGATTCGAATGCCATTTAGATAACACTTCTTCTCCTTTATGGTATGATTGCTAATGCAAAGATTTATTTGAATTAGCCATATGAGTTCAAAGTAGGAGCTACTCCAGGGAAGGAACGGAAGCGTGACTTTGTAGACAACACAAATGGTTTGTTTTCTGCTCAGGCTGCACCAAAACCCCCGCCAGCCTTGTACTCAATGACACAAGGAATGAGATTAGGAGGAGAGGTGAGGTGATATCATTCTTTAGTATTCATTGCCATTACAGATTTTGTTTGTTATTCACACAGTTGTATGTTGATGACAGTTCCTTTGAGTTTTCAAAATTATTTTATTATTAATATATTTTACTTATTCTCTTGTTATCTGTATTGTAGAGGACTGTGATTGTTCCTCCAGAAGTTGGGTATGGTCAAAGAGGAATGAATGAGATCCCGGTAAACTCTTCATTATTTGCTTCTATTGTTTTGTTAGAAATTTGACATAAAGATACTACTCATCATTCTGTTGTACGATTGTATTTTGTTGAGCTAATGTTATTGTAATGGTTAGTATCATAAGTTAGACTGCAAAGTATAAAAAGGGAAAATGGCAAAATAGTATCACACTTTGCAAAAGGATGATGGGTACTTTGTTAATGAAAAAGTGCCGTGAACTTTGATTTTTTGTGCAAAATGTGTATATTTGTACAGAATGACGAAATTGCCCATGAAATTAAGAATTAAGATTTTTATAAAATAATAATAAAACTAGTTTTTAACTTGAAACTAATTCAACTAAAAATAAATTACAAAATTTGATTATACAAATTTTAGTTAAAAATTATTTTTAGAAGAACTTGTTAAACTTTTAATTTTTTTTTTGTAATTTCTAGGGCAATTTCGTCATTTTTGTACAAATACACACATTTTTCACAAAAAATCAAATTTACAGCATATTTTTCCCATTATCCCCTAGATAAAAGAACAGAAAGAGTGGCAGTCACCGCTGTAGCAATTGATGGCAAAATAGCATATCCTCTTGCTGCTTGAGCTGAATTGGTAGCCATAGATTGGTTACACATTTTATCAGTTGGCGAAACTATCAGTGTCTATTCATATTTAGATGGCGTATTGTATTCTTGTATGTTGGATGAAAAGGGTTGCAAGTTTTGTGTGCTAAAGCTGTGAAAATTGTCTTATGCAGCCGGGCGCTACATTCGACCTGAATATTGAGCTTTTGCAAATATTGTCTCCTGAAGGAAAGTAAATCAAATACAAGTTGTAAGAAGAACTCGGCTATCTAAACTTACAAACATGTTCATCTTTGTGAATGTAAAAAGTGACTGATTCTTTTGTATGGAAAAGTATAGTGTTACAGGAAGTTTAACTTTCAGAGCATATGCTGAGTCTCTTGTATTCAATTATTTGGTTGGAACGGAAGGATCTAATTTATATACGTGTAATAGAGAAACTTTTGCTTGCAAATTACTCAAACTCAGTCCTACAAAAGCACAGCAATATTGGTTGATACAATTGTACATATCGAAGGAGATGAGATGTAATTGTTTGATAGAAATATAAATAAATATTTGTGATTCAAAATCTCCATATTCACAGTGATTCCAATACCAACTTACTTATTTCTCCTTGTTTGGTTTCTGAGAAAGTAGTCAAACTCGTGGTGCCCACTGAAAGAGAAGTGTAGTGTGTGAGAGGTGAGAGACCATAAACTGTTGTGTGTTTGTTTGTTTCATATATGCAATGGAGGTAATTCTGTGCACAATGCCTACAGTCTGAAATTGTGACATGTCGGTGGACACAGCTAAGCTGTGCAGATTTCAACCGTAACTCAACCCCATAGAATAACCCACGTATAGTGCGGATTCAGAAAATTCTGAAAGGAAGAGGGGAGCAACGTTTCTTATTAAATTAGTTGAAATTTTAATAAGATTTCCAATCTTTACTTTTTCAATATTTGATTAAAGCGATAATGACACTTTGCTACACTTAACTATAGCGAAATGACACTTTTATACCTTAACTATTTTAGTCTCTTTTTTAGTATTTGACAATATTTTTGTGACAACCTATCTCTAAAATGTTTAAAATACCTAAACTACCCTTGGTTTAAGAAATCAAAAATTGAATTAGTTCAATTTCGTTTATCTTTTGTTCAATTTGGTATATATTTAAGATGAAATTACAATTATGCTCTCAAATCTAAAATTAAATTTGAACCATTTCAATACCGGTTTGATAAATCAAATTGGACCAATTTTATTCTAATTTCTTAAATTAGGGGTATTTTAGTCATTTTAACGTAGGTTGTCACAAAAAATATGTCAGGGTACCAAAAAGAAGAAAAAAATAGTTAGGGTATGAAAGTGTCATTTTGCTATAGTTAGGTGTAACAAAGTGTCATTATCTCTTGATTAAATTATTTTAAGGGAATAATTTCATTTTACTTCACCTAACTTTACTAAATTTTCATACCGCTAAATCTAATTAAATTTTTTAGGGAAAGTCATAATTTACTAGTACTAAATTGGCATGTTCTATCCTTTATTACAGTTAAAGAATTGGGGGCCGTATACATAAAGTTGTGTTTTGAGCCAATTATTGATACAATAATATTAAAAATCTTAATAATCACAAGTTTGGTGTCGTCTTGCTTCATTATAATATAGTCAAGCTCAAATGTTGATACAATTTGCCAATAAGAAAAACAAGTAAAGAAATTTTTTTAATCTAAAGTCAGTTAATTGCGTTTTTTTTTTACAATTTACTCTAATATTGTTAGGATTTGAACGAAAATTCTAATTTTTATTATTAAGACAAAAATACCCCCTGAATTGGGATCTGGTTTGGTTTCGCCAAATCGATAGTACTGGTTCTGCCAAATCGGTTTTGGGTGGAGAGGGATCGTCGTTGAGATTGGAGTCTAACGATCCTCTGGTCATCGACCCACGCGACCTCCAGGAGCTCTAGCCACAAATCCTCCAGTGAATTCCAGCGTTGGTCATCGTCTCCGATCACAAAGGCAACATATTTGAATGTGATTTCGCCTGGGTAGACCTGCCGGAACCCTAGGACGGAGCTTGGGTTCGTAGTCGGACTCGTATTCCAATTTTGGGAGATCGGTTTCAGGAGTCCCTCGAGGAGGAAGAATGGCTGGAAGGAAACGACCTCTTATCCTGTGGCTAAGGTTTGCGTGTTCTTCTGGAGCTCATGTTTCTCCGCAGCCGCGAAGGCCTTGTTGAAACCTTTAGCCGCTGCGAAGCCGAAGAAGCCATAACAACAAGGGCCGAAACTACTGAGCTTTGTTGACAACGACGAAGAGAGCGAGACCTCGTCGTCTCGCCTCCAAAACACTCGAATTTTCTGTCCTCTTTCTGACCTTAACATCGTTTTTATTCTCGCGACTCTCATCCGCTACTCCCTCAATGCATCATCCCTAAAGTCGTCCATCAAATTCATCTCAAAATAATTCAGGCAAAATAAGGCCAAGAGCTTGGGGTTGTAGCCTTTGAATCTTGGCGTCATGGTTTTCTCCGCCACCGATGAGCTCGATGGCAACGACAGATCTGGAGCAGTCTTTGACGACCATGGTCGACATCCACTCGAGCTTGAATTTTTCTCAAAATAAGCCAAAGAGACGGTGCGACTCCTCATCGGAGAGACGTTGTGGCTCCTCGCTAGTGATGGATGCTCAAAGAGTCTTCTTCGACGATGAATGCTCACTGACGTCGAATTCTGGATCGAGAAACTGAGCATCAGATGAGAAGATCCAATTTCCAGTACCAGCTGGTCGTTCGGTCCAATTGTCCGGACCAGAACAAGTGGGTAATTTCGGTTTATTACCGGTCCGAGCCAAACCAGGGCTGAATTGATTTCAAATCAATTATGCGGTATTTTTCTTTTTTGAATTTTTTTCCATCCGAATTTTAACGGTGTTAGAGCAAAGTGAAAAAACGTAACTAGCTGACATCGAATTGCTTTTTTCTTTAACTGTAGTCTAGTGTAAAACGTGCCACTTTAGTACGAGTAAATTGTAATTAACCCAAAATTCTATTATGTGGTGGGTACCCTATAATTTTAACAATCACACTGTTTAAGTGCGTTAGCGTAATGTTTAAAATATTGAAGCAACGCCCGTGACATTTGAGTAATGCACGAGCTAGGGTTTTGTTAAGGGGTATATCACGGGCCCATGACATTTCAATTGCCTTTTTCGGATCACCTTTTCGCCTACCACCACCTCTATGGATGCGTTTTGAAGCTCTTTATATCGCTTTTACTATCAGTTTGAAAACTTTGTTAACAGACGAAAACAAATTTCAAGATCCAAAATTGTAAGCTATTACAAGGGGTACACTAATCAAATTTGGTCTAAAACTGTCATTGAGTTTAGCGAATCAGGTGTGTAGAGATCACTCTCCCTCCCAGTTCTCAACTGCCCTTCCCTCGTCCGACTGCATAAGTATATCGGATCTTAGTTGCATGAACATCAACGCCTTGTTAGGTATTTTTTCCACCACCTCAAAGACTCGTTCATTATGACACAAACATGTGTACCGGGTTCCCAACAGGAAGAGCATGGCCCAAACTCTCCGTTTTCCTTTGTCGTTCTCCTTCGCGTTGTAGCTGGTGAAGGGTACCTCAACCGTGTACTTGGAGCATGTTTCCACCATTCATTTTCATTAAATGGATCAAGGCAACAAGGAGTGAAGGATTAGGAGATTTGATTAGGGCTAATCAACTTATTTTGAGTTCTATCTACTTCTCTTAGTTTTCATTTCTTGTTCATTTACATTTATATGGATTTGAGTCCCATGGTTATGGGCTAATCTCCTATAATCATGGGTGCTAGAGTTTTTATGGTTTAATTTATTTATCTACAAGGTATTTAGCTAATTGTGCATCCTTAAGTTAATTTCATTTTGATTATTTGTGATTGCTCTAATTTAGCCGATCGAGGAAGTTTTTAATAGCTAGTTGTTCTCGAGAGAGGAAATAGTACTGAACCATGGTGGATTTAAGGGTTAAGACTCAGCGGATAGTAAGACATTGATGGAGAGTGAAGAGGCGATTGGATAGAAAATAATGACTTCACAAACCAAGGATTAACTAGGATGATTGCAAAAATGAGAGTTCGGAGTCTGTGAGAGATGTCATAGTTACTTTCTGATGAGGGGCGAGTATTTGAGGATTTTATGGGTCGGTCAGAGACAAATAACGGCAAGATTAAACCTGAGAAATCGAATAAAGAAGTCCAAGCAAGCATCTCAACTCCAAGTAGTCATAACTCTTGCATATGAGCTCAGAATCATGCCCGTAAGAGGCCCAGACGAAGCTATTTCAAATATGATGAGTTTGAGACTGTGAAAACAACTTTAAGAGTCCAAACAAGTCTTTGAAATTTAGGGTTTAATTAATTACGAATTTTAATATATTTTAGTATATCCTACTCTAATTAGGTTTTGGTGTTCATTAGGCTTTGATGTTAATCTCCTTTTTGGATTAGGTTTTGGGTTATTTAGGATTTTCTTTTTTTATTTAGGTTTAGGTTGAGCTAGTACTATATAAGGAGCCTTTTGGCATCATTGTGGGAACAACTTTTATCATAATAAACTATTTTTCTTTCAAACTTTTGAGTTTGTGCTAAGTTCCTGGATTGAAACTTGTGTGGTGATTTTCAACCACGTTTACTCACGCGGACTCGCTGCGTCACTTTCGGATTGAAGATTTTTGTGTATAGTCACGATATATGACAATGTATAGTTCGACATTGTTTTTTTAATTTTTGTGTCATGTAATAAACGTGGATGAAATTAAGTTAGTAAACTTTGTTAACATTGTACATTGGGGTAGTATCATTAATTACAACAACAATTTTATGATATCGATCAAATTTAGTATTGAGACCCCACATTTCACATCGTTGGGTGGTGTTGTAATTCAATACACGCCGATTAATGCATCATTAAAAGTTAATGTCTTGTATGATAAAAGGTATATATCCGAAGGAGTCTAAGATTATGAAACACGAGATTATGGATTGATACTGTAGATCAAGTGATTCTCATTAAAATGTTCATAGGTTGCATGATATTAACAGTTACTGTCCTTACATATAAAATGGCGGGGAGTAGCAAAACACGTGCACTTGGCAATTGCTCCATACCGAATTCATTCACAAAAAAAATAAAAATAAAACTATAATCAGTGGATAGCAAGCAAATAAACTCGGGACTAGGAGTGTGATTTTCTCGATAAACCATTAATCAACACATGATAGACTCGTGTTGTAAAAGCAATAAAAAAAATCGGAGTTCATTTTACTGAAAGAGAAAATTACAGTCAAAACATATTCTGTGAGGAAATATTCCCAAAATGACCACAGTTACAACGTTGAGAAATGACCATGAACTCAGCTCGAAATATTTGGCCTATACTACTTCATCAGATCTACAATGCTCCTTTTTCTCGTCTTGATTAATAATGCTTCCATCTACACTCTATGCTACAATATGTTTACTCTCCTCTTCCGAATTCAATTAATAATTTCTATAATCCTAAATTAAAAGTAAAACAAGATCAAATACCCACCTGAACATGTCTTTTTTGTCGAGATTATTCCCCCACAAGTCACATGAACTCAAAGAACTTGACGTGTAACGATGGCAGACGCTACAAGAGCAGAGTAGGAGTCGGGGCTGGCTGGTTGTGGTTCTAATGAAAATGAAACCGAAGGAGCTAGGTCATCATCGTGCCGCCGGATTCGGTGGCGAACACCATGTTCAAGGATGCGGCTTTGAGACACGCACCAAGAGTGGTGGTCGGAGCTAGCAGATGCAACGAAAAGGGTTTTCGATGGAGCGGTGCCAGAAAATTTAAGAAGCTCTAATTCGCTTTGGCATGGAATCAATACGGGGCCAGCGTGACGGGGAGGTGTAGAGGCATGCATGATTTCACCACGGTGATGTTGAAACGGTCATCGCGACGCGGGGTTGATGAACACCATTGATGTCGAGTTGCATGTGAGAGTATAATAATATCACCTCATGTGTAATCGCCGAGAATGGTAATATTGTTGGTATCAGATGTTGCTCAGAATGTTGATGTGGAGGTTGGGGGCAAGGGTTTTTGTTTAACAACCGCTTACTTGCATTTTACATGCATTGAGTTATAATGACATTTATATCCTTCGAAATAGTGTTAAAAAAAAAGGCCTAGGCGGCCGCTTACACTTTTCCGTTGCGTTATCCACTGGTCCGGCGGTCCGAAACGGCGACGGCGATCAGGCGGGCGAGGCGGCCTGGGCGGGCTAGGCGGACTGGGCCAGGGCGGCCCAATTGTATAAAAAAATGAAAATATAATTATGATATTAACAAAATTACAGACCTAATCAGTTCAGAGTCACTTCACTTCTTTAGACTCTTCACGTCCCCGAGCCGCGACTTTTGTCCCTGCGCCTTTGTCCGCCACCGCCGACCCTCGCCGTCGACCACCACCGTCCAGACCGCTGCCGCCGTCGACCGCCGCCGTTCAGGTTTGTTTGTCTCTGACTCTAGCGCTTTGATCTAAATGGTTAAATATATGATTCGGACCCTATATCAATTTTTTTCCAATATTTCGTTATTGATTTATATGAGAGTGATATTATTACTTTGCAGTATTTCGTATTACTATTAAAACTATTTGATGATTGTATAATAATTTGTATAATGAATTAATAGTATACTAATATAGTAATATCTAATATGTATCATAATTATTACGAGAGAATGAGAGTGATATATCATATACTTATATGAATAAATAATAATTTGTACAATGGATTAATGATCGTACACTAATACTATTGGTATAATGTGCTTGTTAAATTCACTTGAAATTGTGGTTGTCGAATTTTGAGATTGTTGACACTTTTAAGTTTACAGACTATGTGGTAGATGAATTTTGTGGTTGTTGAACTTGAAATATAGTTATTGAATTTTGATTTTTTACCTTGTTGAAATTTTGAGCTTTGAAGGACAGGAAGTGGACGTGAGATTTCGGGCACACAGCCACTCACTCGTCACTTGCTTCCTTGACTAACGCGCATCAGAGCACGGTCGTCTATCAAGTAAATTTATAAGTTTCCGGCTTTACCGGGTCGAACTCTCGGGGACCAAATGTGGGTTTCATAATTGGACTTTTCGCGCCTTCTTTCCCGACACGACTCGAAAAAGTAAATACTCAAGATGGGAGGTTTAACTAACTATACTAAGCACACGACTACAACTACTCTACACCTAGTGCAAGAAAGTAAATATGGGGCAGATGGTAGATGGTTAGTCGGAAGTCAAGAATTAAAGAACCTAAGGAACTAAACATAATCAAGGCTACCGAGCAATCAAATGAACCATAGACAATTCATACAATTACAAGAGATCCACTCATCAATTCATAAGCACTCAATTAATCTACCGCATGCAAATCGGACCTATGTCTTAATCACCGGATCCCGCCTCTCAGCAAAGTGTGGCATAATTAGCCCAATTCTCGTGATTCTAGGGATGTTACCACACTCGCTCACTACATTACACTACTCCTACTCGATCACCAAACTAACACTAAGAGCAAGCATGTCTTCCCTCCGTCATCCGGAGACTCAAACTAGTTCACTAAAACCGACAATGATCGAGCCCAAAATGAGGACGCATTACGCCGTCACCTTGGTTCCACCTATTCACGCTCTCAAACCTTTCTTTCGAACTGATTCAATAACTATGGCAAGAACAATCATGCAAGCAATCATAAGCTCTCACTAATAATCACATGCATTTTATACTCAAGCAAATAAAGCACGACGACCTCAAGTTCTCACTTAAAATCTACGGTAGAACACAATAAGCATGCAACAAACAATGGCTTTGGAGCCCTTTCTCTCTAGAAAACTCTAGGTTGCCGAAAACCCTCTCAAAATCTGATTGTGTGTGAGTGTTGTATGCCGAAAATTAGGGTTTCTGCTCTTTAAGTAGCAGTTCTGCGACTTTTTCACGATCTTGACACCTCTTGTCACGATCGTGACAACCCTTTTTTAATTGCCGTCAGAATGGCGCCTATGTAACGATCATTACATGACTTGTCACGATCGTGACACCCTTTTCTCTTCAAGTCCCGATCGTCTCGCCACCGTGCCACGATCGTGACCGTCTTCTTGTCACGAACATGTCACGATCGTGACATCATCGTGGCATCGCCTTTTTGCCGTTGCAACGCCGATTTGCCACGATCGTTGTAGAGATCGTGACAAAGCTCCTCGAGTCGACTTGTTGGTTGTCACGATCGTGACTAAAAATGTCACGATCGTGACATTCTTCTTTTCTTGATTTCTCCAGTTGCTTGGGCTGCAAGCCATCTTGGCTATCGCCCCGAACTCGCTCCAAATATGCTACAATTAGGCTCCAATACCTACAAATGTCAAAATTCCACCGAGGATAAAAAATATCAAAATATTGGCTCTAAAATGCCGAAACGAGGACACTTCAGTGCTTAAATGCAAGACAGAAGTGTAAATGTAATGGCACATCGGGCCCGCATCAACACCCCACACTTAAAACCTTATCGTCCTCGATAAGAAAAATAAATAAAATAAAGCGCAGAATTGTCGAGTTAGGCACCCCGTGGCCAACCCACGTGGGGGGAGCTCGACTTCTCCCGAGGGTTTCACGTCCAACACCCACAACTAAAAAAACATACCCGAAACAAAACATGCTAAACACAACATTTTATCAATTCAACTCCTAGCATATGTTTGAACACTTACAGGGTAGAAATCTCAGAACCACTAACATGTCATCAAGAATAAATTATGCAAAGGTATATGGGCTCGAGAAATCATGCAAATACTAAAGTGCGATGAGAAACATAAACAGTCTTTAAACTAAGACTACAAAATCAACGGTACACAAATGTTTTTCACACACAAGGTCTATCTAAATGCCAAGCTATCCAATTATTATGTTCGTCCCGAGGTCTCCTCGCTTTCGGGAGAATCTAGGGTCCCGAGCGATTCCATGGGTGTAGGACTTTATAGGATGGCTTGTAAAGTTAAGCTTGGGCTCGGGTAGGAGTTTTAGAAGATAAAAAAATGTCTTAATGGTGCACCACCATAAGTTGCTTTTTCCTCATAACCCCAAGTACATAGTCACTCCCTGAGCATTCTTGTCCTAAAAATGTGCTACCCCTCATCTCACTCGAATTCCTTACCTTTTCATTCCCAAAATTTGGCTCTTATTAATGAAAATGTAAAACTTGCAAATTCTTGCCCCCGGCTCAAACAAACACTAATTCTTGCTTAAAACATTCAAAAACATCGATTTTTAGCATGCAAGTGGCTCTTGCCTAACATGCAAGACTACAAGAGCCACTACCTAAACCTAAGACTAACAAACAAACACAAAAATCTAAAAACAAGATGTACAAGGGAACGAGTTCACCACTTTGGTAGTAGCAGTTGGCGGTTGTACATCGGGTATGATCTTTTCCTTTTCTTGCTCAACTTCTTCTCGTGAGTTACGAACTCGCTTCCACCTGCTAATACTTATAAAAAAATAAAACTAATCAAATTAAAAACTCGATTGTGGTGTGTAATCAATCACACACCACACTTAGGGCCGGACTAGGCCCTTGACTCAATAAACTCGACTGTGGTGTGTACGAAGTACCACCACACTTAGGACCTTTGCTAGGCCTTAAGTTACACTAAAAATAGAAAATATTGCCATAGTGTGGTGTGTACAAAGTACACACCACATTTAAGACTCTACCAAGTGTTAGGCACTACTTATCTATAAAACATGTCAAATCTCTCAATTAAGCACAAACCCACGTAAAGGGGCGATCAAACGATCCAAGACATTAGAGATTTCACGGCATAGCAAATTCTAATCTAAAAATGTGAATTTACAAAGAAATGGTAGAAATTTTGGGTGCCTCCCAATAGCGCATTTGTTTAACGTCGTTAGCTCGACGGGTCTTAGCCTCTTGAGCTTTGTAGGCCTCTAGCAAATAGTGGCTCTTCGGCCATCTTAGCATAATGAAGAGTCTTCAATCTTGGCCTCTTGAACTCCTTAGGCCTCTTTTAGCTAGTCTTGGCACTCCGGCCACTTCAAGCTCTTTAGAAGATTCACCAACTCGTGGTGAATTCCAAGACTTCTCCCATCTTGCTCATTTCTTGATTTGCTTTCTCCCATGACCTCCTCGAACCTAGCTAGGATCCAAGAAATCATGGCAACACTAGAGGGAAAAAGTTAGAGCACAAGTGCAACTAGTGCCCACAAGCAAGATACAAAGTAAATGATATGCAATGAATTTGGACTAGGAAAAGAATACACAAACTGTCCAATTAATCAACCGTTTGGTCCTCGGCAACGGCGCCAACTTGAAGGCCGGGAAATGGACGCGAGATTTCGGGCGCACCGCCACTCACTCGTCACTTGCTTCCCTAACTAACGCGCATCAGAGCACGGTCGCCTATCAGGTAAATTTATAAGTTTCTGGCTTTACCGGGTCGAACTCTCGGGGACCAAATGTGGGTTTCATAATTGGACTTTTCGCGCCTTCTTTCCCGACACGACTCGAAAAAGTAAATACACAAGAGGGGAGGTTTAACTAACTATACTTAGCACACGACTACAACTAGTGCAAGAAAGTAAATGTGGGGCGGATGGTAGATGGTTAGTCGGAAGTCAAGAATTCGAGAACCTAAGGAACTAAACATGATTAAGTCTACCGAGCAATCAAATGAACCATAGACACTTCATACAATTACAAGAGATCCACTCATCAATTCATAAGCACTCAATTAATCTATCGCGTGCAAATCAGGCCTATGTCTTAATCACCGAATCCCGCCTCTCAGAAAAGAGCGACATAATTATCCCAATTCTCGTAATTCTAGGGATGTTACCACATTCACTCACTACATTGAACTACTCCTACTCGATCACCAAACTAACACTAAGAGCAAACATGACATCCCCCCGTCATCCCGAGACTTAAACTAGTTCGCTAAAACCGACAACGATCAAGCCCAAAATGAGGACGCATTACGCTGTAACCTTGGTTCTACCTATTCACGCTCTCGAACCTTTCTTTCGAACCGGTTCAATAACTATGGCAAGAACAATCATGCAAGCAATCACAAGCTCTCACTAATAATCACTAGCATTTCATACTCAAGCAAATAAAGCACGAAGACCTCAAGTTCTCACTCAAAATCTACGGTAGAACACAATAAGCATGCAACGGACAATAAATTACTCATAAATATCCGAATTTAAGCCATAATCAAGATTTAGCTCCCATGACCTAGGTTTTTAACCCCAAATCATGGTGCTCAAGCATTCTACTACACAATAAGCTAGATTCAAGAAATGGAAGAAGAATTACAAGCCAAAAAACCCAAGGACATGAGTTTTGGGAAGATCAAAATCCTCCAATCTAGCTTCTCCATGTAGCTTCTTGCCTCCTCTTCTTCTTCCCATGGTGGTGGTGGTGGAAACCCTCCCTTGGAGCACAAAAAATGGCCTGCAAATGAGAGTTTTGGAGCCCTTTCTCTCTAGAAAACTCTAGGTGGCCGAAAACCCTCTCAAAATCATATTGTGTGTGAGTGTTGTATGCTGAAAATTAGGGTTTCTGCTCTTTAAGTAGCAGTTCTGCAACTTTTTCACGATCTTGACACCTCTTGTCACGATCGTGACAACCCTTTTTTAATTGCCGCCAGAATGGCGCCTATGTCACGATCGTGACACCCTTTTCTCTTCGAGTCCCGATCGTCTCGCCACCGTGCCACGATTGTGACCGTCTTCTTGTCACGAACATGTTACGATCGTGACAGCATCGTGGCATCGCCTTTTTGTCATTGCAACACCGATTTGCCACGATCGTTGTAGAGATCGTGACAAAGCTCTTGGAGTCGACTTCTTGGTTGTCACGATCGTGACTAATAATGTCACGATCGTGACATTCTTCTTTTCTTGATTTCTCCAGTTGCTTGGGCTGCGAACCATCTCGGCTATCGGTCCGAACTCGCTCAAAATATGCTCCAATTAGGCTCCAATACCTACAAAGGTCAAAATTCCACCGAGGATAAAAAATATCAAAATATTGGCTCTAAAATGCCGAAACGAGGACAATTCGGTGCTTAAATGCGGGACAGAAGTGTAAATGCAATGGCACATCGGGCCCGCATCAAGCTTGCTTATTATTAATTGTGAGATTGTTTATTTTTTATATAGTATAATTCATTTTCCGATTAATCCTCGCCTAATCCGATTAATCGGTCCGGGTGTTGTCCTCTTGATTAGCGCCTAGCGTTTTTTAGAACATGCATATATAAAAACGTAATGAAAATTTATATTTGTTTCTTATCATCCACTAATTCAATGACACATCTCCTTTTTAATACTTTTCTAGTTTATATATGGAGGAGGGTTTGTCATAGATTTCTATTCAAAATAATTTATCATTTTTTTCAAGAATTTGTGCGAGAAAACATAGATTCACCATTCTTTTTTACTGCATACCAATACATATATATTAATGTGTTCTAAAAACGCTAGACATTAGTTAGATTGAGATGAATTTTTGATAATTTATAGATGATTATTCAGATAATATTTGAAAATTAATAATACTAGTCGAGAATTTTGTAGAACACTGTTATCAGCAGATAAAATCTTACAATACATGACATATTCTTTCCTTATCAAAATTATAAAATTGTGTCATACATTCAATTAGTCTTCATAATTAGAACATCAACTTTATTAATTAGATTTATTTTTGAATATTACATCAATTTTCCCAAACACCCTTAAATTTATCCCACTCAAATATCATGCTGAACCTCGAACTCTTATTTCAAATCAGGAGCGAGCAGTGCTAACCACACTCAAACTGGTTTTCTGAGTGAAATTATTATTTTTAACAAGGAGTAATTACAGATGGTTACCCTCAACTATGTCACATTTCAAAATTCATAACCAATTTCCAATTTTTCGGATGGGGTACCCAAAGTTTAAATAAGCGACATTTAACCAAACTTCGGTTAAATCTAACTGAATTGATTTGTTAAAAAGCCTAAAATACCCTCAAGAGTTCTGAATTAAAATTGGACTGGTCTAATATGTTAAAAATCGATTTGACCTGTTCAAATTAAATAATTTTGTAACTGAAATGACTATTTGACCCTCATTTAAAAATCAACTAAGACTTATGGGTAAAGGGTATAATTATCTTTTTCATCAAATTAAATTAAAATATTAATTGAATTAAAATCATTGATGAAATTACCTTTATGCCCTTATCTCTCTCTCACTTCCTTCCATCTTCGTTGAACTAATAGTCCCATCTCTTCACAGAACTTCCATCTTCTTCACATACAAGGCCAATAAAGGTCATCGAATGTCCCTATTAATTGTGGTATATGGTTACGTTTTCGATTTACCAACTAATGGATGTGGTCTCAACAATCTAATGGGTTGTTTGTATGCAACATTCAGTTATTGGATAATGGTTTGGCGGTGGGAGGAGGTTACTGAGAGGTGCCCGGAGTCGTGACCGAAGCTTCTCTCCATAAATTGAGCTCGACGATGCTGGAGCTGTATTCGAACCTCGCCGTCCCGCTTCGGCTCACGATGTAGATCCTCGGCCTTATAGCACAGAGCCGCGCGTGAGCGAGGAGGCCTCTGAAACTCCCCGACGATGGGCCGCTGTCATCTGGGAGGAAGAACAAGACCTTTCACGCCAAGTCACGAACCACCCCAATAGAGACCAAGAAGAGCCCAGAATCGACACAGAGAAAACAAAAACACCAACGAAGAGGTGGCGGCCGACGACGAGGGTAGGGACGCGCCGGATTGGGTTGTGTAGAGTCATTTTCTCTGTTTTAGATCACCCAAAAAATCTGTCAAAATAGAGTATTTTGAAGCGTTGTTAATTTGTTCTTTTCTTTATTGATTTTTGGTGATGGGTTCTAAATTATAATATGAGACAAAGGCAAGATTTATTTAGTTTACTGGGTTTGACTCAATTATTGATTTGGTTCAAGTGAGTTTATTTTTAGATGTGGTTGTTCTTTCTCTATTTTATTTGGTTTATTAGGTACTCTTTGGAGGGTTATGGAATTAACAAGAGCATGACTTTGCATTTGAAAATATTTAATGGTTAAGAAAAATTAGAATATGACAAACTTGGAGATGAGAAGGAAGATTTGCAGACTAAAGATGGAGATTGGCATGAAATAAAAAAATTGGCAAAAATAGTACACTTTGAAAATTTGATGAATAAATAAAGGTATTTTTAGACATTTTCACTTTAATCAAATTATTACTTATTAAATAAGGTAAATTTTAATTAAACTAGTCAGACCAGTTTTGAACTGGTCAGACTCGTCAGATTTCAAATCAAAATTATTGAGAGTATTTTAAACTTTTTAACAGACTAATTCAGTCAGGTTTAACCTAAATTAAATTAAGTGTCACTTATTTAATCTTTGAATATTTTAAATAAAAATTTAAAAGTTGAATATTAAATTTGAAACATGACATAATTAATTGAAGTCAACCGTCGTTACCTTTTTAACAATTACAATTCAATTTGAATCCAAGTTGTGGTGAACCCATAGTTTGTTGGTTCACGCTCAGTCACATGGTATGGTGTGGCCAAGTTGAGAACTGGAGCTTCAGCTAAGCTTTATCCCCTCAACTCAAAGTGATAGCCTCCGAATCCTATGTTCTCGCTTTTCATGCCACGTGTCATCGTTAATTACACGAGGCATGAAAAGGCCTACCCGACACACATGACGTGGGGCCCATCCTTTTCTCCTTGCATTTAATTATATTTACAAATATTTTTAGGAAAAGCTTTGCGCAGTACTCACTTGGAAAGGGGAGGGAAGAGCCAAGAGAGGAAGTTTCAATTATGCATTGACTTGAGTTGAGTGAGACTGACTGACTTGGTTAATAAATAATTAGCAATGGAGGGCCCACAAATGACTAGGATTAGATGGTTGTGTATCAAGTTGAGAAGTGCCTCTTCCCAATTTGAAGGAAAAAGCACAAGTGACCAATAAACAGAAAAGTGATGCCCAACATTATCTTCTTCTGTTTTTTCTATAGGTATTCTTCTTTAACAGATAAAGTTTGGGTTGGGAGAGGTTGCAATTTTCTTGGCAAGACAAGATCATGTGTGGAGAATGGATTTGGGAAATGAAGAGAAAATGCAATTCATTAAGGTGAGGGTGTTATGGATAATGTTGAAGGAGAAAGAAGGAGGTACGGAAATGCAAAGGGACACAGAAACCGAAAGGAAGGAGGGACTGATACTGATACATACCACGTTTTTTATGCCTCTCTTCCCTCACAATTTTATTCACGGAAACCAAACGACCTTCCTTACAACTATTATATATTATTGTCATCATCCTCATCTCATCGCATTCTTACACCAGGAAATTACTATCTACTACTAAAGGTTGCAATAACTATTTCTTTTGTCTCAAATGACTAACTCTTTTAAAATTTATTATCAAAAACATTTTAAATAACAACCATACACTTAACTTTCACTCGTCATATAAAACCATTTATGTGGGCATGCTTTGCCCAGCCAGGTTCAAATGACTGGGTAAAGATACAAAAAAAAATCTCAATTAAGATGACATATTTCTTAAAGAAAAAATCGGTAGGATTTACCAACTGACTTTGAGAGTATAAATCAAGTGGTTTTATAAATGAAATGAAATTCGATCGAGGATATGATTGTTAATAACTGTAATTGAATAATTATTTTTGAGGAATAATTCTAATTGTCATCCAATGTTTTTTAAAATATACATAATTAAATTAAAATTATAGTAAGATAGATGTAGTAAAGTGTATGTTATTTATATAGTCGATATAAAAGAAATCAAAAGACGTGATTAACACGATAGAGTATGTGCTGGAGTGAATGAAGAATGTTAAAATTGTGATAAAAGGATAGAAAGAAATTGAGCATAGAGATGAGTGACGAAAGGGTGTGTAATTGTGTGAAGTTGCATTATACTCAAATATGTAGAGTGACCAAACCAAAATAAGGTTCGTTGGCGTCAGTAGATAGAGTAATAGAAATATAAAATTGGTAGAAAGGTGTGAGAAGAGAAGAGAAGTAAGGTCAATAATGTAAATTGATGTGCCTATAAAATGATTACTTATGTGATACACACACCTAATCACACTTTAAGCGCGGGCCATCTCTCTCTCTCTCTATCTCGCAATATCAATAGCAATTGCAATGAGCCGTGGTCGGGTCCTCGGCGGCGCCACCTACTCCTCGGCGCCGTCAGATTCAGAATCCACGGAGCCGGTGGCCGTGGATTCCGATTTCGTGGTGATCCTGGCGGCCCTGATCTGCGCGCTGGTGTGCGTGGTGGGGCTGGTGGCGGTGGCGAGGTGCGCTTGGCTCCGGCGGCTCTCAGGGCCTCCCCCGGGCCTGAAGAAGAAGGTGATCCGGTCCCTCCCGAAGCAGACGTTCACGGCGGAGGCGCCCGGAGACTGCGCCATCTGCCTGGCGGAGTTCGCCGCCGGTGAAGAGATCCGGAAGCTGCCGCAGTGCGCCCACTCCTTCCACGTGGCCTGCATCGACACCTGGCTCGCCTCCCACTCCTCATGCCCCTCCTGCCGCCAGATTCTCCGCTGCCACAACTGCGCCAACTTCCCCAACCACCACGCCCATTCCTTCTTACCTTAAGCACCACCACCACCAAGGAGGTTCGCTTTATTTATCGTCAACCTCTCTTCTGATTCTGTGTATAGGCTTTAGCACTAGCATTTTGGGGAATTCACTCTCCTTCTGTGTAATTGATATGGTATATATCTTGAATTTATTTATTTATATGTTTTACAAATGTAACTAGATCTACCTTACACAACAATAAATTGTTGCTCCATTCACTTCCATATGATTTGATTTCTATTCTCTTTAGCACCCAATTTGCTGTTGAAATGCTCTCAGAGGGCACACTCATCCCCTCTTTACGGCCTAACAGAGTGCGCTATAAATTAAAAGATTTTGACTTGAAAGAAAATTAACTTATCAAATATTGGATTTAAGGTGCATAAAATGTTTTTTTTGTGTGTAGATTTTTACTTATGGGAATAGAAAAGTGAGAAATGGGCCCATTTACATTAAGTTAGAGGTGTCCAGTTCAAGATTTCCACTAGGCAGGCAAGAACAATAGATGAGTCCCAAAGGTAAATTCAACGTTTGTTGAGCCTACCCATAATGCTAATGTTCAATAGCTGTGCGGCGTGCCTATTTATTGTATCTAACTTGGATAAGTTCAATTCAAAAACGTGTCTTCAATTTGATATGATTGGTCTCGTATTCTATAGTCGGGAATGTATTAAATAAACAGGTAACAACTTGAAATGTTCTACTTATATGATCAAGCTGTTATAAACTAATTTAATATAAATAAGACAAACAAATGTAAATAGAAGAAGTAGAATACCGGGAAGATGAGGTTTTGTAAAAGCAATAATAGTGTTAACATTTGTGTATTACATGCTCTATTTATAGAGCTTGAGCAAGCTTGCAAAGGAAGTTTGCTTCCATGGAAAGCTAAACAACACAATAAATAGGTGGGGGTCCACATTTTAATTTACAGCACTCCCCCTTGGTCATCACCTACTACAAATAATTACTTTTAAATTTATAAGGAAAAACTCAATGAGATAAAAACCGAGTAAATAAGTAATTTAAGTGATGTTGGACGTGCATAATGCTGCCTCGTTAAAAACCTTTTCAGGAAAACCCAATGGAACAAAACCTGAACAAGGGAAAAAGAGTGCAGCGCACAAATGTCCAAAGTGTGTTCAACTTTATAACTCCTACTCCCCTTATAGATGCTCCAACTGATTGTAGCTATCCTTGATCGAAGCTCCCCCTGATTGTTGCTCCTCTTGATCGATTCTCCCCCTGAGAACTAGTACAATCACTTTTAGTGCTTGCTAACTCGACGCATGCCCAGTCTGTATACGAGCTTCTCGAAAGTGGATGTCGGTAATGCTTTGGTGAATAAATCTGCAAGATTCTCACTTGAGCGTATTTGTTTTACATCAATCTCGTGACTCTTCCGGAGTTCATGAGTGTAAAAGAATTTTGGTGAGATGTGTTTTATTCTATCTCCTTTGATGTATCCTCCTCTGATTTGAGCAATGCATGCTGCATTGTCTTCATATATTATGGATGGAGAACTTGTTATTGAGGAGATCCCACATGATTCTCTTATATGCTGAATGATTGATCTCAAGAATACACATTCTCGACTTGCTTCATGCAGCGCCAAAATTTCTGAATGATTTGAAGACGTTGCAACCAAAGTCTGCTTTGTTGATCGCCAAGATATAGCAGTCTCATTGCAGGTGAAGACATATCCAGTCTGGGAGCGTGCTTTATGTGGATCTGAAAGATATCCCGCATCTACATATCCTATCAGACCTGCATTTTCTGTGGATTTCGCATATAATAATCCTAAATCTTTTGTTCCACTCAAATAACGGAATATATGTTTGATCCCATTCCAATGGCGTCTAGTAAGCTCAGAACTGAATCTTGCCAACATATTTACTGCAAATGCAATATCCGGTCGTGTACATTGTGCCAAGTATAATAAGGCTCCAATTGCATTTAAATATGGCACTTCAGGACCAAGTATATTTTCATCTATTTCTTTCGGACGGAATGGATCTTTCTTAGGATCAAGCGACCGAACGACCATTGGAGTGCTGAGTGGATGGACATTTTCCACATTGAAACGTTTCAAGAGTTTCTCAATATATGTAGATTGATGGATTAGAATGCCATTAGTCACATGTTCGATCTGCAGGCCGAGACAATATTTAGTTTTTCCAAGATCTTTCATTTCAAATTTTTTCTTTAAATATGCCACAGTCTTTAGGATCTCTCCAGGAGTCCCAATTAAGTACATATCATCAACATATACTGCTACGATGACAAATCCAGAGCTTGATTTCTTGATGAATACACATGGACATATGACATTATTTTTATACCCTTCTTTGGTAAGGTATTCATTTAGACGATTATATCACATTCTTCTAGATTGTTTTAGTCCATATAATGATTTTCACAATTATATTGAATGTAAGTTCCTTAGACTATTTCTCATTGCTTCAGGCAATTTAACTCATTCGGGGAGTTTCATATAAATGTCAGTGTCTAATGTTCCATATAAATAAGCAGTAACAACGTCCATTAAATACATGTCTAGTCCTTCAGACACTGTCAAACTTATCAAATATCGAAAAGTGATCATATCCATCACGGGTGCATATGTTTCATCAAAGTCGACTCCAGGTCGCTGAGAAAAACCTTGGGCTACTAGTCTTGCTTTGTACCTGACAATTTCATTTTTCTTATTTCGTTTCTTTGTGAATACCCATTTATACCCAACTGGTTTAACATCTTCTGGTGTTCGAATTATAGTCCTGAATACTTGACGTTTTGCCAATGAAGTCAATTCGGTTGTTATTGCTTCTTCCCACTTCAACCAATCATCTCTTTTGCGGCATTCATTAATAGTACGTGGCTCAAAATCAATATCATTTATTACTTCATTTGCTACTGCAAATACAAAAATTTCATCAATTATAAATGATTTTCGATCCCAAGATTCCTTTACGCATGAATTATTCATATTAATTTCTTTATTTGTTTGTTCTTGACGTTCCTCGGGAATTTTTGAACTTGATGGCTCTACTAGGGCTAATAATCTTTCAGAATTAGATGG
Source organism: Geranium rotundifolium (assembly GCA_963920655.1). NCBI lineage: Eukaryota > Viridiplantae > Streptophyta > Magnoliopsida > Geraniales > Geraniaceae > Geranium > Geranium rotundifolium. The sequence goes on along the minus strand of OY987318.1, from coordinate 21,626,094 downwards.
TTCTTCAGGAATCATAAGGTTTTCTGGAACAGTCTCTGTACTCGATTGATTTTTCCGTTTTCGAGGAACAAGATCTTTAGCACCTATTGGCCTTCCACGCTTCTGGCGTGCATTAGAGGAATTTGCTGCTACCTTAGAATTATCGTCATTTAATTTAATTCTCGCATGCGTATTAACGGCATCAATATATGACCTTGTCATTTTAGCCGTATCTGTAAATGCATCAGGCATTTGATTTGCAATATTTTGCAAATGTATTATTCTATGTACTTCCTTTTCACATTGCGGCGTGCGTGGATCTAAGTGATATATGGAAGTCACTTTCCACGAAAGATCGTGCCTTACTTCGGGAGGCTTTTATTATCAGTTAGAGAGGGGAATGTTGTCTCATCAAAATGACAGTCAGCACATCTCGCTGTAAATAAATCGCCCGTCAGGGGTTCAAGATATCTAATAATAGACGGTGAATCAAAACCAACATAAATTCCCAACTGCCTTTGTGGTCCCATTTTTGTGCGTTTAGGGGGTGCAACAGGCACTTGTACAGCACAACCGAAGGTTCGTAAGTGGGATATATCAGGTTGATGTCCACACACAAGTTGTATAGGAGAGTACTGATGATATGCACTAGGTCTTAGACGAATTAAAGATGCAGCGTGTAATACGGCATGTCCCCAAGCAGAAACAGATAAATTAGATTGCAATAATAATGTACGTGCAATTATTTGTATTCGTTTAATCAAAGATTCTGCTAACCCATTTTGGGTGTGAACGTGCGGGACAGGATGTTCAACATCGATACCTAATGCTGTGCAGTAATCATCAAATATCTTAGACGTGAATTCCCCTGCATTATCAAGGCGGATAGACTTTATTGGATGATCAGGGAAATGTGCTTTCAGCTTAATAATTTGTGCCATCAATTTAGCGAATGCAAGATTACGAGTTGATAATAAACAAACATGTGACCATCTACTGGATGCGTCAATTAAAACCATAAGATAACTAAATGGTCCACTAGCGGGATGGATAGGGCCACATATATCGCCCTGAATTCTCTGCAGGAGTGGTGGACATTCAATATTAACTTTGGCAAAAGACGGGCGGACCACTAATTTTCCTTGTGAGCAAGCGGTACATGTGATATCATTTGACAGTAAAATCTTATGGTTTTTTAATGCATGACCATAAGAATTTTCAATGATCCTACGCATCATCGTTGATCCTGGATGATCAAGACGATTATGCCAAAGTATAAAAACATTTCGATTGGAGAACTTCGGGTTCAATATCGCGTAGGTCTCAACTGTTTTTATAATTGTATAATATAATCCTGATGATATGACATGTAATTTTTCAAGTACACGCTTTTTACCATAAGCATTTGAAGTGATATGGAGAAATTCATTCTCATTTTCACTTGTGGTCTCAATGTGATATCTATTACTGCGGATATCTTTAAAACTTAGTAGATTTCTTCTGGATCTACTTGCATATAAAGCGTTATTGATGCTTATTTTTGTTCCATTCTTTAGTAATAAAATAGCTCTTCCGGAGCCCTCTATTATGTTCGCAGAACCTGTAATTGTATTAACATTTGCCTCACCCAAAGTTAGATATGAGAAATACTTTCTATCCTTGAGAATTGTATGTGTAGTGGCACAATCAACAATGCATATTTCTTGGTCATTCCCGCAAGTAGATGATTCATTTTCAAAATCCATCATTTCATAAAAGTAGGAAACATTACATTAGATAGCAAAAAATAGAAAGGATTCAAAAAACAACAAAAACATACGGATTCAAAAAACAAAAAAAAAGCATACGACAAACATTAAATACATTATATAAAAACGTCATATACTAGTCGTCAAAGGTTTCAGCAGTATCTTTTTCCTTTTGACCTATATCACCATCATCATCTCCAAAGAAATCAGAGACATTAAGTTTAGTAAGATCTTCATGATCGGTGCTGTCCATATAATTTGTCTCTTCAGTCTTTTCTTTGCCCTTGGCTTTGACAGATGCTTGATAAAGATCAACCAGATGTTTCGGCGCACGACAGGTACGCGACCAATGCCCTATTCCACCATATCTATAACAAATGCTTTCATTGTTTCTGGGAGTTTGGATTCGTGGGTCATTTCCTCTTCTTCTGTCATGTACCTCTTGCCTGTTCCACTGCTGGTGGAATGTTCGGTCATTTCTTCCACGAGGTTGAAAGTTGTTACGTCCTCGTCCGCGACCACGACCACGACCACGACTGGGGCCTCGGCCTCGTCCGAATCTTGAGAAATTATGACGATTAGTCATATTTGCTTCTGGAAATGGTGCACTGCCGACAGGGCGAATGTGGTGATTCTTTAACAGCAATTCGTTATTTTGCTCCGCAATGAGCAAGCATGCAATCAGGTCTGTAAATTTATTAAATTTTCGCTCCCTGTATTGCTGCTGCAGGAGCATATTTGAAGGATGAAATGTAGAAAAAGTTTTTTCTAGCATTAAAACATCGGTTATTTTTTCACCACACATCCTGAGCTTGGATACAATTCTGAATACGGCAGAATTGTACTCGTTGATGGATTTGAAATCTTGGAGTCTGAGATTGCTCCATTCATTCAGTGCTTGAGGAAGAGCAATTGATTTCATATGTTCAAATCTATCCTTCAACCTCTTCCAGAGGTCAAGAGGATCTTCAATATCAAGGTATTCTGGACGGAGGCCAGAACAAATATGGTGACGAATAAAAATAGTAACCTTTGACTTGTCCTGCAGGGACGATGTATTTTTCTCCTTGATGACTTCCCCAAGATTCATGGATCTGAGATGAAGAGTTGTTTCTAAAGCCCATTCAAAATAATTGCTTCCATCCAAGATGAGTGCTTCGTATTGGCATTTTACTAAGTTTGACATCCTGAAATGGTCAATAAATGGACTTATATGAAACTTCGGGTCATGTATATTACAAATCATACATTTCTGATTGATATAAATTATATATATAATAAATTTCTTTATGAACAATTTGAGAACTTCGGGTTCAAAATAATATAATTTAACAAGGTTAAGATTATGGGCATTGCATGTATATAACAGATAATATAAACGACATGTATAAATAAGTACATGACCACACATTGAGCACCAGTAGAGGAAAAAACCATACCGTTGGTTAACTCACGGGGTTTAAATAACATATATAAATGATTAATGAAATAAATATACAGTAACATTATAACCATATTCATACAGTATAAATAAATATAAATATAAAACCACACTATAAGTATACCGGTGGGTATAATAACGCCGTTGGTATACCTCGGGGTCGAAATAACAAGAAAATAAAAAAATTAACAAAACATACATAAATATTGAACTGTAAGCATGTACGTGAATAATAAACAACTAGTAAATAATCATAAACCGCACTTGCGAATATACCTGTGGGTATAAAACTCAGTTGGTATACTCACGGGGTTAAAAAAAAACATATAACATTGTGATAACGTGTACGTGCTGATAACGTGTTATAAACTAATTTAATATAAATAAGACAAACAAATGTAAATAGAAGAAGTAGAGTACCGGGAAGATGAGGTTTTGTGAAAGCAATAATAGTGTTAACATTTGTGTATTACATGCTCTATTTATAGAGCTTGAGCAAGCTTGCAAAGGAAGTTTGCTTTCACGGTAAGCTAAACAACACAATAAATAGGTGGGAGTCCACATTTTAATTTACAGCACAAACTTCATTTTATTCTTACAATCCTCAATACTTTTATTGATTCATAAAATAATTAATGAAGTTGGGCAATATTCATTTTTTATGACCGAGCAGATTATGTTTGACTCTTGTTTCTCGCTCGTTGCTTTTGATGTAATTTCATTTTGATTCAAATTTGAACACTCAATTTGTTGATTGTGTTGAAAAAAATGTTATCTCGTGCTTTTGTATGATAATGTAATTAGCTATTGGAGGATCCAATTACAATGATTTTATATATGTGCCAACCACCAAAGGCATTTGGTTCAACAAAATACAAAAACTGTGGGTACATGTGTGTTTTTTTGTTTTAATTTAAACCCATTACCTAACCATGAAAGGCTTAAAAGCGATTTCTTGTTAAATATGCTTACAATATTTGGAATAATATATTCAATTTGAAGCACCATTTGAGAGCATTTCACAGGAAGGTGGAATTGGTTGGATTGCAAGTGCAAAGAAGTTGGTGAATACAATACATAAAATGGTAATGAGTTTGCTGAACTCATTAGTAAATTTGGGTTGTTCGTCTGATCTATTTAGTCGACACGAAGATGATCTCTTATAAGATCGAACATTCACATCAAATTTCGATAAAGTTTTATTGCCCAAATTGTTTTGCAATTTGTACTATAACTAGATGAGATCTTTTTATACAATATTAAATTGATCACATGCCTAACTATAAAATAAACTAAAGCACACTCACTCCACGACTACACCACACTCTACAAATTCTCAATCTAACTTCAAATTAGATTGTCAATGATGAAGACGATGTCGTCATCTCCCATCATGAACCACCTATCGACGTCCATTCCTAGCCGTAGAGTCTCATTCACGATCTGTATAAATTTTTTTTGCACAGCGAAGAAGAGAAATTCTATAAATGAAACTCGCTAAAAACTCCAAGAGGAAAGCAAAAAGGGAGTTAAATACATCAACAAAAAAGAAAGAAAAGACAAAACAAGAAAACAAAAAGAGGTACAAATAAGACATAAAAGAAAAGCCACGGCGGGCTCAAGAAACTCTGTTTCTAGTCTCCATAAGGATGTTGAGCGCATTCGGGTATGTCCCAAGTGATGCCTAAGGATTTGCATACATCTAGAGTATGAGAAGCACAATCCCGATAGTTGATGGGATCTTGATGGTTGGCGGGTTCCAGAGATATTCATCTTCTGCGCCTCCGAGAGCGAGAGCGAATACTTTTTGATCTACCTTTAATTTTTTTAGCATGGCCGCCAATGAGATATCCAAATCGTTAGAATCCGAGGAGCAAACCGATTAATCACGATATGGAAAGAGATTTTCATGGGCTAAGGGGCCCGCCAGATGAGGAGGCCCACTTGAAGAAAGGGAGCCCACAATCGGCAAACCATTAGGGTTACCAATAGGGAAATCACATGTCGGGACCACACCCACATTAAAAGCTGGACATTTTCCCGAGCTCTCCTCGTGCTCCGCGAGAGAGGGGATCGAAGCGGTGCCCGAAGCGTCGACCGAGGTATCATCGCCCGAGGAGTCGACATAAGCCGAAGCGATGACTGGAGACCTCTGCCCTCCCAGAGATTGGTCGGTCGGCGATGGAGGAAAACGAAGTTCACCATCTTCGAGCTCTGAATCAGAATAATCACAATCTGACGCAAAATTGAGGCTATGTGAGAGAATACCGGGCAGAGCCGGGTGACTGGGAAGGGTGAGAGGGAGACCAGAGGCCTCAATCAATAATAAGGAATTTCTTCTAAAAAACCGTGATCTGTGCTTTGATCTTGATGACGTCCAGAGATTTTGAGTGCAGGAGGACAAGGCCAAAGTCAAAAGAGAGCCCAGAACAACAACTTGGATGAATGAGAAGAACCTCACCATCAATGGCACCTGCGCTCTGAAGCGACTCGATCGACCAGCCGATCGGTGGAAGACCGATGATGGAAACCCCTTTGAAACTCTCACTTTTTTTCAGAAGATGTGAGGATATGTGGAAGGAGAGAAACCATCGGTAGAGAATGGTCTAACCATCTTAGCCTCACGGAGACCTTCCTAGGATAAGAAAGAAACCTGAAAAACTATGCTTCCCAAGAACCGGATCGAAATCCCCGAGATATTCTCCTCCTCTAGCTGTCTTTGAATCATATCCACAGAAACGTTGGAGTGGGCAGCGGCAATGATGCTGGTGTCAAGGGATTTGAAGACCGTAGAGTTGATTTTCCCAAAACATAAAGGCATCACTAGAGGGGCGACCTCCTGAACTGGGACAGGACCGGTAACGACTTCCTTATATGAGCGAGCAGAGGATCTATGCACGGTTACCGGAGGGGCGGTCGGAGAAGATGAAGAGCCTCGAGCAAGAGCGACAATAAGTATGCCATGCTTAACTTGAAGGCCATTGAGAGAGGAGATGACATTTGCAGCGACCTCTGGGCTTTTGAGCAGAGCAAATCCGAAAAACTTACCAGATTCGCCAGGAAGCTTGGGAATATGGGTAGAGGTAACATCCCCAAATTCTGAGAGTATGTTAAGAAGCCATGATTTTTTTATTTTGGGGAGGGAGGTTGAAGATGAAGATGGTGGAGGGGGAAGGGGGGATACGAGGTTGGGGGTCAGGAGGCAAGATCAAAGCATAGATCTCAGGTTTTGAGAAGAAATTTCCTATTCTCATCCACGAGATTGAGGCCTCTGGTCTCCCTCTCACCCTTCCCAGTCGCACGGCTCTGCCCGGTATTCTCTCACGTAGCCTCAATTTTGCGTCAGATTGTGATGATTCCGATCCGGAGCTCGAAGATGGTGAACTTCGTTTTCCTCCGTCACCAACCGACCAATCTCCAGGAGGGCTGAGGTCTCCGGTCGTCGCTTCGGCTTCTGTCAACTCCTCGGGTGATGATTGCTCGGTCGACGCTTCAGGCACCACTTCGATCCCCTCTCTCGCATATGATTTAAATCGCGAACTAGTGACCTTGCTAGTTTGTGTACTTGGACTTCGATCTGTCCTCGAATATCTTCATCGTCAGCGTAGGTTTTTACATGTGGGTGGTCCAACCACAGGTGCCCCTCATTTTCTCAAGCATGTGCCCATTAGATATTCGAAGTTGAAATTAAAAGGCGACAATGATGCGATTGGACTTTGCTATCCATATAGAGTCAAATTCACTCATTTTAACCCTCTTTTGTCTCGTATTCTAGTGTTTTTACCTATTTTATGCCATACTTGCTTCACGACTTATTGTAGTGAGTTTTCAGGTAAACAAGTTGCTTTAGGAGCAGATTAGAAGTGAAAAGGATATTTTGGAGAGCAAAGTGAAGAGGAGGGAGTTAGAGGCGAAGGTTATCTCCGCCACTAACCGCCGCCAGATGCTAAACATTCACCAGAGAGAGGCGTCAAACGACCAGGAGTGAGAGGCAGAAGTCAAGAGGCGAAGGTTACCTCCGCCACTAACCTCTGCCAATAGCATGACTACTCTCAGAATATTGTGGTGTGAGTTAGAGGCGGAGGTCACCTCCGCCTGTCCAAAACAAATTTTCCCGCGCTCTAGAGGCAAACTGTAGTGGCGGAGGACGATCTCCACGGCTCTTCAAATTCCATATCTGGTGTACACTTTGACACTTTTACTCCCTCCCCCATTTTAAGTATTTAGTATAAATGTGGTTAGTTTAAATAAGAGAGGTGGGCATTATAAATTTGGGATTTAGAAAGATAAAGAGAGACAAAAAGAAGGTAAAAAGAGAGAAGGAGTAGCTTAGAGGAGAAGCAAGAGGAGATCTAGAGGAAAAGAGGTGTAATTGAAGATAGAGATCAAGGTTCTAAGGTGCGAGTAATTTTTTACATTTAATTGAAGTTACATTGCTATCTTATTTTGCATTTTGGTCTTGCTTTCGTGTTGTGCGTGATTCCGTGCTTGGATTGCTTTTACGAATTGAGCACAGTGCATGATTGACCACATTTTCTTTATTTTTTACGTTCGAGAACAAAAGGAATTTATAAAACCTCAATGACCAACCTAACTAGATCAAAATCTCTTTATGGGATCGATATTTCAGGGTTGCATATCAACTTCCCTTTATAACTTACCGACCAATGCACTTTTTGTGTACCCGAGAGAGAGCGAGATCTCCATCGCGAGAATTTCTCGCTGTCAAACAATCATTTTAAAAAAAATTCATAATCAACACTTAAAATAGGGGAAATGAGTAAAATTAAATAGGTAGATGCCTTAGATTTTAAAATCGACACTAAAAATGAGAAAATATGATACATTTTGATAAACATAAGATATGAATTGAGCTATACCAGAGCTTGGCAAAGGCAGCGATATCAAAGGTGATGTGGCGGATGTTCGTCAATTGAGATTCACTACTTGGAATCGACACCTCCTTGTGATTCTGAGTCGATAACTCATCGACATTGTCGGAAAAGAACACAGTACGAGGATGAGAAATGGGAAAGGAATACTTTGTCGTTTGAGATTTTTGAAAACAAAAATTAAATTAACTTTTTAAAACTTTGTTAACAAGTGTGAGATAAATTGATAGTTGGGTGATTGTAAAGTACACTTTAATAGTTTGAGATTGTGGCATGAAGAAGTGTATAGTTGTGGATATTACTGAGTAATTATCCTTAGTAAGAACTATAACCAATGTTATGGATATCGGCAGATATCGTCGATATCGCGAAATTTTCTATATATTTGAGACGATAAGACAAAAATCGGCCCAAATACCGGTCAACAGTGGTCAAAACGGATAATTTCAAATTAATTTCGGTTTAATTTGGTTTAAATCAATTAATTTCGGCCTAATTCGATTTAAATCAAGTAATTCAAATCTAATTTGATTTAAATCAATTAATTTTGATTTAATCCAATTAATTCTTATCTAATTTAATTAATTTTGGTTTAATTCGATCGACTTCGTTCCAACACACTTAATCCGGTTTGACATTTTATGTTATAAATTATAAATAATAAATACCATTCATTTTCCATATAAATTGTAAACTAAATATCATTCATTTAGAATATGCCTCTGGTCCAAATCATTTAAAAATGATTAAATATCATTCATTTTGTCTTTAATAAATAATAAATATGAATATTTATTTATTTATTACAAAACGCATTCTGCCGCGATTTTCGCGCGATCTCCCCGAGTGTTAAATCTTCCTTTTTGTCATTTGACTGACATATCCATGCAATATAATATGCATAACACTGACTACAACTAATATGAACCTAAAGTAGAAAATAAAACCAAAACAACAGAAAATTTAACTATTTATTAGAAGACTCCACAAACTTTAGTTTGTTGAGAAAACAAATTGATTTTGATATAATCACCAACCATGGATTTTCTTTGACATTTGACAACCATTGATGATGTTGGTGATTTGGCCTTAAAAATGACTTGGTAATTTTTAGTAATGTTGCTAAGTTTGCTCATAATAAGCATATATGCCCCTATTTAGAAGTGATTTTGCTCATGATGAACATGTATGCTTTACGATTGTTGATATGAATTTCAAGTTTTACCTGAAATTTTTGGAGAGGTGCATCTGGTGGAGAGAGAGAGAGAGAGAGATGAGAGATTTGTAGATACTTGAGAATTTTGAAATAAAATAGGGACAAAATCAATATTTTTAAGGCCTAACATACTTGAGATTGTTGATATGAAAATTTTGGGTAAAATATGCACAACCCTAACATTCGACAACAACTCGGCCACACAATCCCGATTAAAATTCTTAATTATATTAGATTTTGGATAGTTTTAGGTTTCCCTATTAAGTTAGGTTTACTAACTCTAATTAGTTTGGATTGATTAGTTCTATTGGTTTAGGTTTACTAGTTTGAGTTGGTTTTGGAGAATTAGAACTATATAAGTCTTGCCTTGTGTAGAGATTATCATCATGATAATCATTATTATCAATTTGAGTTATTTGGATTTATTCCGTTTTCTCCCTAAAGTTAGGGTTTTATCCTTGTTTCGTTTCGAAGCACCCTTCTGCTACACCAAAGTGGTATCAGAGCCCGTATTTGACCGGGCATGATGACCAACTATGGCACTAGTAGAATCCAACCCGTCGTCAACAAACGATGGATTAAACGAGTCGTGCAACAACTCGGTGACGTTATAGACTCACTTTATAACATGACGCAAATGCTTCCTGCACATACATCTGAGGTGAGAAATCGACAAAGCAAAATTCGAATGGAGAACAACAACAATGCATGTGACTTTCGACTTGTTCATCAACAACAACAGAAGAACATTTATGCACTGACAGCCGATGTAGAGAATGGAGAACACAAAGAAAAAATATTTCGGACTCGATGCACCATTAACAACAAAGTATATAAAGTGATCATCAATCATTTTAGTAACGAAAATAAAGTCTCCAAAGCATTGGTCAAGACACTCAACATGGAAATAGAAACACTCATGATACCATACAAGACTCAATGGAACGAAAGGAGAGTTAAGACTAAGGTAACTTAAGTCTTTTTGTTCCTTTTTCAATTGGAAAATACTATAAAGATGAGATTTTATGTGACGTGGTAGATATGGATACTTGTCACGTTTTGTTGGGGAGATGTTGGTACTGCGACATTAATGCTACTTACAAGGATCGTGACAATACATATATGTTTTGGTGGGAGAATAACAAGATTGTATTACTCCCGTAATAAGATTCACTAAACTCCAATCCCCCTAATAAGAAAGACAAACCAGTTTTTACAAAAGTCAACGATATGGGAAAAGTTCAAGAATAGATTGACGAAGATACTAAGGTTGATATTGAGAGATCTGAGCTTGCAAAAAATTAAGTTGGAATCTTGTAAAAAACAATTGATTGAGGGCAAGGAGATAAATGATGTTTCATACGTTGAAAGCAAGGTTTTGAAGTAGGCACGTGAAACTGACAGTGTAACTTTTAAAGATGATCATATACCAATGGACGAACAAACAAAACATGCTAATACTACCAAAGACTCTAAGGTAGATGTTTTCACGCATGGAAGTGACGATTCTACTAAGGTGAAGAACACAAGTGATCACACATTGAATAGAGATCGAGATAAAGATATATGTCTTGGCGATAATGAAAACGTTCAGAACGAAAATCGTGATCAAGGTTGGGTAGATAGTCGCGATGTAGAAGTTGATGGAAATAGGGAAGTGGACAAGAAGGCACCAGAAAGGGATAAGAGTCAACAAATAATGAAGCTTGATAGATCTAGCAATTATGAGATGAATGGATTGGATATCTCGAGTATAAAAACCAATGAAGACAAGGAAGTTACATTACGATATTCAACAACAAAGAAGATTGAAAGCATCTCTAACATGTTGCTTTCTCCCATCTTAGCCATCATGAAAAAAGACAACATGGAGATATTGTCTACGGCTCAAGAGTGAAGTGAAGGTAATGCCACTTTAGGACGTATAATTGAGGATAACAATTCAGAAACATCATTGTATGGTGCTACATGTGAAGATACAAATATAGCAGAGGATGAATCATGTTTTAAACTTGTTGATCGTGATAATCAGAAGTCTCAAAATCCAATTGGAAGCAATGACAACAAGCGGAAGGAAGACAATATTAATATGGTGTTAGCATCACTTGATGATGACAAGGAAACATTCAATGAGAGAACGAAAGAGGACCCTACTCTTGAGTCATTCATGATTCTAGAGGATAAGAATTTTATCCCTAGAAGAGATGGAATGAAGGTTTCAATCACAGATCTATTGGGTGAACATGACTTTACTCCCATACTTATCGAAGCGTACTACAAGATAAAGAAAAAAAGTGATTTTCTTGAAGTGGTCTTTATTTTTAGCAACATGCACATGATTTCCTACAATGATTATTATTTTGGAATACAATAGCTGCTACCTCCATTTGGCAAAAAGAGAAAGACGTCAATGAGTCAAAATTTTAAGGTTAGAGACATTCCTACTACTATACCTATTGGAGCAAGTGAGAACAGAATCACAAGAAAAGTAATAGATTTTGTTTTGACACAAGATCTAAATGTTTATCCCTTCAATGAGGAGTGCATAAAGGAGATGGATACAAAACTGAAGGAAATAGTAAGGATGTTGCTTCACAAGGAGAAACGCGCACTATATAACGACTACGTAGCAAGTAGAGATTTTACCCCGAATTCTTATGGAAGTTTATGAGAAACACCATCCACCAGATGAGTTCTCTTTAAATCTAGAAAACTCGAGACGAGTTTTTTTTAAGCGTCGGAGAATTGATGCAGGATAATCCCGATTAAAATTCTTAATTATATTAGATATTTGATAGTTTTAGGTTTTCCTATTAAGTTAGGTTTCCTAACTGTAATTAGTTTGGATTGATTAGTTCTATTGGTTTAGGTTTACTAGTTTGAGTTGGTTTTGGAGAAGTAGTCCTATATAAGTCTTAGCTTGTGTAGAGATTATTATCAATTTGAGTTACTTGAATTTATTCCGTTTTCTCCCTAAAGTTAGGGTTTTATCCTTATTTCGTTTCGAAACACCCTTATGCTGCACCAGGTATAGTCTTACAATTTTTCCCAATTAGACCCAATTAATATGATATTTATACATTGTTCAGTTTATGGTGAAAATTATATAAAATTAAACTCCATAAAACCCAAAAAAAAAACTTAAAATCAAAATACAAAAATATACTAAATAAAACCCCATAATCGGTTCGGTTCTGAATCGGTTAATCAATGGTTCCGCACTCTCAGAATCGAAACAAACCCGAATTAATTCAGTTTTCAATTTTTAGACCCAAATCTGATCTGTTACTCACGGTACTTTAGTTCTTCTGTTCAGATTTAGTTTGAATCCCAATTGGGTTTCAGTTTTGGGTAAAATGTGCCCAACCCTAACATTCTACAACAACTCGGTCACACAAGACAAAAAGTGTGACATGATTTTGTTCTGAATTTAGTTTTTGTTATGATGGTTCCATAAGTAATAGATGGTTGGAACTTGTAGAGAATAGCAGAAGAATGGGAGCTTTAAACTGGTTCATGAACTCATTTAAATGCTACAAATAATCTCTTTGTATATTATTCTTGAAATTACTCTACCCTCTTTTTTTTTTTGGCTTATTTGGTCTGTTTAAGATTGAATTATAAATATTTCTTGTTTTTTCTATTATATTTTTATCTAATATGGTCGCAATGTTTGTAAGTTACACTTACGGGTGACCTTCAGCACGCGCATGTTTCGTGTACAAAATTGTTCCATTTTTTGCTGCCATCAATGTGGGATGTGGAAGATCCAACCAATTGTACCAAATTGTTCGGTGACTTGTGCCTATTTCTTCTACACATTAATTGCACACACTTAAGTCGGCATGTAAACACTTCATCAACATATAAGGGGGTTCCATAGATTCTTAGAAAGTAAATAGTCTTTCCAAGGAAACCACCTAGAATCAATTTTGGATTAACTTTGAAAGTACTTTTGATAGTTTCGAAAATTTTGAATTGAAATAGTGTTTTTTGTTTGAGTTAATAGATGTTAAATTAAGTCAATACGAAAATTAATTTACTGTATTAAATTGATATATTTTAAATACACCAAGACAAATCATGTAATTTAAAATGCAACCCAATAAATTGAAAATTATAAAAAATATACATTTAGTGAACTACAATTTCTTCTAATTATTTTTATGTCAAATTAGCTTTTTATAACTTAAACATCATGAACAATGAGAAGATGGATTACTCTATATATCTTATTTATTTCTAATTTAGAAATACCTTAGTAAATTAATCAAACACATTATCTTTAGTTATTTTAATATCAACTATTCATAATAACATGCACTTTATTACACAACAAATAAAGTTTAAATAATTTTGACTCACTTCAATTAGTATTAAATTTGACCACCTTTAATTTGGAACTCCTTGGATGTGGAAGAATATCTTTTACTTATACATGCAATTACTAGAGCCTAAAATATGGTTATGATATTAATATTTTTGTATATAAATATATATGTGGATGGGGATTTGTTTGTTATATTCCATAAGTCATTGTCATCGCATTTAAATCGACCTCAGTAGATACTACTTTGTTGAGGATGCAGAGTTGTCATTGCTGGACATAAACCTACTACATATCATTGCACGATAGAGATATGTGTAGGAGGAATCATAGACACGTTTTATTTCATCATTTTTATATCACGTAATAAATATATGGGACAATCTAACCTGACTGCTCCTAAAGTAAATGTTTTTTCACCAGGGTATTATAAAATTTTTTTGGCGTTGTGGGTACCATCAATTTGCAAAATTGTCACCGTTAGTACCCCAAACCATTTTCGTCCATTTTTTTCAAAAATCTGTTAAATTTTAAAGTGAAAAGACCGAAATACCTTGTAAGTGTTTTAAATTTTCAAAATGTGCCATTGACCTCCTCTGCCTTCTCCTTCTCTCTCTTTCATTTGTTCTCTCTCTCCACTCCAAAAATTCACAGCAACCAAAACTTGCTCAATCCCCAATTCATCTTCCTATTCCATTTTCCTAATCTAGTTCTCACACAAGTACAAAATTTCAACAAAACACCATATCATTTCATGTTCCCCACGCGCCACCTTACACGACGGAGGAGAAGTTGTTGGCGGAGAGGTCCAAGAACATCATCTTTTTACAACCTGAAAACGAGAACTCTCAAGCGAGTCACCCGCACCACCACCCGGTGTCGTACCAGCCAGTAGCCTCAACTTCAGGAGATGGGGTCAACCCTAGCTATTTTGGTGAGTCTCTCCACTGTTCCTCAGACTTCTGATTGAGGTGTTTCGAAAATGGCCGATCCTTGCCAAATCTATTCAGGTGAGCCAGAAAGAGAAATTAGGGTTTGGGTAAGGTTTTTTCCCCAAATTCAACATTTCAACTGATTTGGGTATTTTTGAATTCACCGATTGATGAATTGGCCTGTGTTTTCTCAGGATGGAAAATCCAGAGCACGATCGACCAGTGTCTGTTTCTTCTTCTCCGTCTTTCGTCAATGCGCCATCATCGATTTCTCAGGTCCGTTAAGAGAATGAGAAAAACCCAGATGAGAGCAATGGCTCAAATCAGCAACAAGAGATTCAGATTCAGGATCAGAAATTTTCTAGCGTGTTGTATCGAATAAACATATCGCCGTCGGATACTAGAGATGATGTCTGGTCTTGCCTCATTGTGCTTGTCACATTTTGGTTCTTTGGTTAGTGTTGTGTTGCTGGTTTTGCTCAATCTGAGTTTAATGTTGTTTATTCTTTGATGGTATTGAAATTTCTAGCATTTGAGTGACATTTTTTTTCATGATTCTAGCGACTATTGATTTATTGTACACAGACTGTTTGTGTTAATGTCTCAAAGAACCATGTTTCACTATTTTTGGCTCCTTACTTGCTTTGTTTGATAATTTGCATTCTTCTTCAGCAACATCAATAACTTTGATTCTTGGGTTCTATGGATCAGTGAGTTTACAGTTGGGACCGAATTGTCCGTGCCTTTTAGTTTATAGCATTTGAGTGAAGTTTTATGGGAAACCAAGCAAAGTCATTGATTCTCTTTGTTCATGATTCTGTTGGGTGTTGCTTTATTGTAAACAAACTGTTTGTGTAAATGCCTTAAAGAACTATGCTTCACAATTTTTTGGCTCCATACTTGCTTTGTTTGATAATTTCCATTCTTCTTTAGCAACATCAAGTTTTGGTTGCTGTGAATTTTTGGAGTGGAGAGAGAGAACAAATGAAAGAGAGAGAAAGAGAAGGCAACATTTAACAGATTTCGGACTTTTCACCCCAACATTTAACAGATTTTTGAAAAAAATGAACGGAAATGGCTTGGGGTACTAACGGTGACAATTTTGCAAATTTAGCGTACCCACAATACCAAAAAAAATTTAGGGTACCTAGGTGAAAAAACATCAACTTTAGGGGTAGTCAGGTGACATTATCCCTAAATATATTGTCTCGTACATATATACCATTCTTCCGATCATATCAAAAACGATTTTATATATCGTTTGTATTAAAATATATTTTCTTTTATTGCTCATGTTCTTTTGTGCGCGTCTTGTCTCAATCTTCGATATTATAATCATCATCTGAATTGTATAAACTTTGAGAGTTAAATAACATTATGAATTTGTTTTTGTATCCTTATACAACGTAATTTATTTCAAGTATAGCTATATTTTGCATGTCATTACCTCACTCATCTCGTCGCGTACGCATCCTTCAGCCGTTCAGGTTCCCTGAGAGTCCCGGTACGCATTCTTCAGCCGTTCAAGTTTTCCGAGAGTTCTCTTCTCGATGTGCGATCTCCCAAGGTCATTACTGAAGGCATTTCTTCGATTGGGCATATTGTGCCCTTTGGGCTTATGCCTTTTGTCTTGTGCACAGAGGCCAACTATATTTTGTGTATTCCCATCTCTTTTGATGGGTCTACCCAATCAGAGTCTTCTGATTGGAGTTCCCCTTTTACCGTCTTTATTTCCAAATTCGAAGCAGAAGCATAACAAGAGTGATTTTCTTGCAAAGATCGATTATGCTTTTTCTGAAAGGGCCTCCAGAACTTTCGCTTCTATGAAACGTATGGGTTTCACAACTGAGCTTTCTGATGAAGAGGCAGTTCACGACATTTAAGAGAGATAGAGCGAGCTAATTTTCGTCGAAAGCCTTGTTGATCTCGTCTTTTTTCATTTCACTTTCTATTTCTTGTTTCAATCTTTCATTATAAGTCTCTCATTTCGTTATCATCATCTACATCCTCCCTCCTCGGGCAATACCGGTGGTAATGTTATGCTGCTTTTTGATAAAGTAATTTGTTAATAAAAAATGTAATGATAACTAAGATATTGAACGAATATTTATTAAGTTTGACTGCAAAGTAAAGTAAACATTTACCATCCAAATAGGTTTGAATCTTAACGGATACTTGTTTTGGGTGCGAGTATTGTTAGATGCGGGTTAATTCATAAACGTAAATTGAACGCTTCGAACCGCTGACCCAATCACAAATTAATTAACTAGGCCATTCTTTTCAATTTGTTGGAAAATACAAGTAAACAAACCTACTTACAACTGAAATCTTTATTAGAATATGAACAAAGTAATGCTGCTGAAGTTTTCAAAAAGAAAAAGGTAATGCTGCTGAATTGGCAGTGCAGTGATTAACCAGCATGCACATTCTCTGCCTACAATAGAATTATACATTTCACACAACACAAGGCTGAATTGAATATAGAAGAATACTTGTTTATTTGGGTAATTTGACGTCTGGATTTCTCAATGATTTGAGCCACATATCCGCCATGACTCTTGAGGAAATGCTCCAGACAAGGTCTTGCCCCTTTGACAATGGCGGCTTTGGCTTCTTCCCAGTCTTCCCCAACCCATATGCCACCAGCCACTGCATTGCTGTCAGTCTCTGCTTCTCACTGTCCCACACATTCCTCTTCCTCACCTTCAATCCTCCCACGTGCAAGCTCGCGATTTTGAATCTCTTTTCTTCCCCATACTTGCTCTCTGCTTGAGTCGCGTGAAGAAGCGCCACCATTGGCCCTCCCACCACCTCGTAACGCCTTATCGGATCCCTCAGCTGCACTACCATTGCTATCACCATTGTCTCTGCTTCGCCATCCGAACTGGCAAAGCTGTGATTCTTGATCCAGTCCTCAAGTGGGATGGCTGAAGCAAATGGTTGATTCTGTTCTTTAATAACGAGGGGAGAAACCTCAAATGGTGCCTCTTCCTCGGCTACTTCTGCTTGTATTTTGAGTGCTTCCACTGTCATGGCCTCCACCTTCTGCAATGAAATTGCTATCATCTCTTCCACTGCCAATGGGGTTTCGGTCACGTTCCATATTCCTGTTGAAATCCTCTCTTTCCTGCCCGTGCTCATTGCTGTTGCCATGCTCTTCACTGCAGCAATGGTGCGAGCCGCGCTTGAGGTCGCGCCTTCTTTGTTTCTCCCTTGGATGATTGCCGAAGCTATGCCTTCAAACGCTATCTGCTCTGCAGTCTTATCCATGAGCTCGTCGAGAGGCATCAGAGTCAAGATTTGAGAGCTGAGATCATCAAGACCAATAGCTGCCATACTCTGGAACAATTCAAACCCGTTCACAAATTTGTGCAGTTGAAGAACCATTGGCTTTGATATCTGCATAGCCAGTTTTGGAGTCTCTCTCCTCCCAATTTTGACGTCTAGAGGGTTCATTGCAGCTAAGTAGCCTCCGTTCCTCGTCTGGATAACGCAGCCCAAGCGATTCCCAAGATCGGGAAGATATACTTTGGATTCGGCCTCTGTAGAGTCCTCAGCTCCCTCAAGCTGCAAAGGAGGCATTTGAGCTTGATTGAACATATATTCACTAGCTCCATCCCCATCCTCGTCCTCAAGCATTTGAAGAAATTCCTTTGTTACGTTCTCTTCGTCTTCTTCTAGCCTTGGTGATGACGATGCAGTTTCTTCGTCTGCTTTGACCACCTTTTCTTCTCCCATCATAGATTCAAGGGCCTTGATCTGCTGAGCAATTGAGTCAAGTTCTGTGAGCCTTGCTTGGTGCAGCTGATCATGCACAACTTCCTTAACAACCTCGCTTGACACTGATCTCTCTTCTGTGTTTCCATCTGATTTTTTCTCCACATCATCTTCATCTTGCATCTCCACTCCTTTATCCACAACTTCAAAGTCGGGGAGATCGAGGTCTTCGATCTTCGTTTCTTGATCCGAAGCAGCAGACAAAGGGGCTGGAGCTGGAGCTGGCTCGTCAAGATTCAAGTCATCCATTCCTTGCAGATCAGTGATGTTTGTGGATCTCACCTGTGAAGGGGAAGGAGTCCAAGCTTCACTCCGGCTTGACATCTTTGGGCTCGGGACGCTGAAGGACGATTTAGACTGCTTCCGAGCAAAAGAGGATGCAGTTGGTGTCATCTTTGATCCATCAGATTGGGATTGGGATTGGGGTTGGGGTTGGGGTTGGCTGTAAATCCCAATCCCTCCGTCTTTCTCCATGATCTGAAAGCCTAGCTTGAGAACAAGCTCACCTCCCTTTGCCTTCCCGGAGAGGGTGAAAGTGGTGTCCCACTGGCGGATTCGGGTGCCTTGGAGGTTCTTCTGGACGGACTCGTGGATGAGGTGGCTGAGATCCACAGAGCTCCTGCCGAAGTTGAGCTCGTCGGCGTCGACGGCGAAGACGTAGATCCAGAAGGGGCGGGGCTCGAACTTGGCGGGCTTACCGGGAGAGGTGGTGCAGTAGACGTGGCACTTGAGGAAGAGTGTCTCCTCGAAATCGGCAGCTCCCTGGGACACCCTGGAGGGCATGGTGTGGACGGCGCCGTCCTTGCTCTCCTTCTTCCTCACGCACACGGACAGCCTGAGCCCGTTCATGGAAGCAGGGAGGCCCTGCACCGTCACCACTTCCACCGACAACAAGCAGCTCACCTTCTGCTTCCCTATGTGCGTCAGAGCTCGTATCGGCTTCCAGTTCCAGATCCCTTTCTTCTCAGCCCCTGCTCCTGTGCTATCTCCCAGCTCCGTCTTGCTACCTGACGACACCTTGTGCTCAACCTCTGGTCCCGCGTCATCGTCCAGCTTCGGCCTCGATCTCCAGGGGGACAAGGACAGCCGCCTGGTCCGCGGCCGAGCCATCTTCTCCTCAACTTTGGGCGCCACGATCTCATCGCCGGTGATGGCGGGAACCGAGCTTCGAGGAAGGGCGAGGGAGGCAGTTCTTCGATTGGAGGTGGTGTGGATTTGGTACAGGGATTGGCTCAGCTCTTCCAGTTCGTCCAGAAGCTGGGTGTTGGAGTTCCTCCTGCTCGTGTTTGTGTTCTCTGCCGCCATTGTTGATTTTGATTCTGTTATGGAAGAGGCTCTTGTGTTTTTGGAAAAGGAAGATGTCTGTGAGGTAGAGAGAGTGCCATGGAAATGAAAGAGTACATTTTCTGGAACCCAGAATATGTATGGAGGGGAAGTGCGAACAAGGATAAGGGGAGTGCGTTGGGGAGCTTGGACACCGCAAACACAGAGCAGACAAATGTGTGAGAGATAAGGAGAGAACGTTGGCATGAAAATGACACAGTTTCAAGGGAATGGTCCCTTCCCTTCCCTTGCCATTTATTGCTCTCTTATTCACCTTCTTTCTTTCTGTTTATACCACTGGCCTCGGAAACATACAATTCCATGGGATATGATTCACAGTCAAAATAACCAATAATTCATTATGGCTTATGATTGATAAAATATCAACAATAATTCATTTTTGCCACATACTAATATGCAAAATTAGAATGGAAAAAGAAAAGAAAAGAAAGAATGTGGCATGTTGAAATGCAAACTCAGACTCATGCATCCTTGGGTTGTCTTGCACCAACAGCAAAGAACTCAGTAATGATTTCCAGGGGCATGCCTTTGGTTTCCGGGACTTTGAGGTAGACAAAGATCCAAGAGATGACACATACGACAGCGTAGATGCCAAACACACCAGCCAGGCCTAGAGAAGTGAGCAGCACGGGTAGTGTGTATGTCACAATGATGTCGGAAATCCAGTAAACCAGTGCGGTGATGGCAATGCAGAGCCCGCGCACCCTTGTCGGGAATATTTCAGAGCACAGGATATTAGGAATGGGTCCGTAGGCCATGACGAAGCAGCAGAAGTAAGTCACCACGCAGATTGTTGAGATCGCTGCATTGACGACAGTGCTCAACGTGATCAGCTCTCCCAGCACTAGGATGATTAGAGTAACTATCAACACTGGCAGTGTCACCAGTAGCAGCTGCCTGCAATATCAAGAAAACACTGCTTTGAGGTACAACCATTGTATGAAAACCACTTCAATGAGATCTTTTGGGCTTTGAACAAAACATTCAAATGATTTTTACCTACAAATGTATCTAAACAGCTACAAAAAACTGTAATAGCTAATATGTGTTGTGTAGTAACATTCAAATTTATTTGATGCGATCAGAAAGGCCAAATATGAGTCAGTAACTCTATGTCAGATATACATGTGAGAAACAGAACAATAGTATAGTGGAGGAAAAAAATACCTTCTGCCTGAGACGTCCATGAGCCTCATGGCTACAGCAATACAAGGAAGCATCAAGAAAGTTGTGAATGCACTGATAAGGAATGAGGCAGATTCTGTACCAAGACCCAAGTTTGCTAGAAGAACTTCGACACCTGCTTCCTCAAGAATTTGAGGGGTGTAGTACATAACACCGTTGATACCAGAGAACTGCATACACACATAATACTTGTCAGGTTCATCGCATCCAGTATCATTTAAATAATATTCCCTCATCTTATGTTGGTTGTCGAGGACACAAAACTATTAACTATGAAATTTCTAAGCCTTACTGTAAAGAACTATCCAAGCAAAAGCATCAGAGGGAGAATAGAAGAAATCCTCTGATTGATTCAAATTAACCAAGTGACTCATTTTTGTGTTTATGAAAAAGATCAAATGTAAATTTTTTTTGAAAGAATGAAGTACCTGCTGAAGTATCTGAATTCCAACCCCAACCATCAACGCACGCTTGACTCCTGGGTCAGAAAGAGCTTCCCAAATTGGTGCCTTGGTGGCAGTTTGAGATGGATGAACCATTGCTGGTCCAACTGGATGTTGATCCATAAGTTGCTTGGAGTAAAGGGCAGGCTGGCTTACCAGAGCAGCAGCTTGGATATACTCACCTCCTTCAGGAACATCACCACCAGGAAGTGAAACAAGGGACCCCCGTCTGGATGCATTGACACCCTCCTCGTGCAAATAGATTCTCTTAAATCCTCCTTCCTTCTTTCCATCTTCACCCACTCTCTCTGACCATTTCCAAGCCAACTGCCAGCCACCACCGATACCTGTACTCCCAGCTGCCTCTCCAGTTCCTTGCAGGAGACTGCTATTGTGTCTCATGTTGAGAACACTGCCATGGGAAGTAGGGTGTGCCACGTCCTTTTCCAAGCTTGTTGTCTGGCGTGATATCAACGGACTATGCAAATTGTCATCAGAATCTCCAGCACCATCTGATGGGTAGTCTTCACCTTCTCTCTGCAGACTCTCTTCATCCCACTGTTCAGGTTTAATCGGATCCTCTGCCGTACTGAACATACTGCCGAAGGTAGGAAAAAGCATGCTTCGCATACTACCTGCCTCGGGAAGCTTCTCGTGGATACTGCCAAACAGAGTCACAAGAGGATCCATGAGAGAGACACTCTGGTTTACCATGCTTCCATGACGAGAGACTAGACCAATAGAGCTCTGTCTAGTGACGGGTTTGGCAACCCAGGACAGGCCTGCTTCAGGTCCGAATAACCTGATCTTGTCTTTATCATCAGCAGTTTCCTGACCATCAAAATCATCACCTGGACCTATTATGTACTCTTCTATAGATGTTTCACCCCCGACTGCAAGACCTTCAACGAGCAAAGCCATTTCACCTGTGGATCAAAGAAGTATCAGCATATTTGTCATGATAAATAGTATAGAACTGCTAATATAGACAGAAAGGTGGACTTAGTTTTCAATTACATAGTATTAATAAGACATGCATAATTGACAAGATCAACATGTGCATTAAAGATGCTTCAGTAAGATCTACGTGGCATTTAGTAAAAAGAACTATCCATAAAAATGGGAGTTAGAATTAGACCAAACACATTTCAATGTAGATGAATTGTGAATTATGAATGTATTACCAACAATGTTCTTATACGAGTCATTTAGTTACACATGGTAAACAAGCTGAGTACCAGCTACGTTAATTTTCAATATTTGCTGGAAATCAAAGTGGCCACTCATTCTGGAATGGATGGAGTATATTATAGTCATATATATGCAATATAAACAAAATATACAAGGATCCGAGAAAAATAATCGCTAAATGAGACCGATAAAGACTTACTGAGGAAATAGATTCAAGTTATGAAATACATGCAAATTTCAACAGAACTGTTTATATGTTTGGATTAATTTTACAGAACATTTGGATGCCTTCTAATGCTGAACATAATAGTAACATAATTACAGATGAACGAGATTAAATTATCCATGTTCATATAGAATACGCATTAATATCTGATAAAATGCCATGATTCTGTAGACTCTCTCACACCTCTTGCACAGGATTATAAGCTTTAAGCTTTGCATTTTCAGTATGAGAGAGTAACTAGGTTGGAAGTCATGTATATACAGTTTGACAATAATGTCTAAATTTCAGGATACATTATTCATAATCTAAAAAATCGAATGCTGATTGCATTTGGAAATCTTAGCACAGGGGATGAAGAGTGGGAGAGTTTTCAAAATTGCTAATTATTTTGCCTAAACAGAAGATAACCATATCCTTGGATAGTATGATTGAATGGCAGAGAGTAAACCCTTATGAGTCATGGTGGAGATAGATACCAAAATCACCTAGCCATGGAGCTATTTACATATGTATGAAGTATTCAGTTTGTTGTAATGCAATCATACAGTTCACCTCAGATAAGCAACTAACAAGATTAATGCATAAGCATGCCATCATGTGGCTGAGCCGTGATAAAGGTTGAGATGGGGCACTATAATATCTCAATGCACTAATAACGACACAGTATCCATGTTTTGAACAGTTAAAGCAATAAGAATAAACCTGAAACATCTTCTCTGCCGCGTAATCTTTGGAGAACCTGTTTTGCCTCAGCCATCTTTCCTTTACTGACAAGCCACCGAGGAGATTCAGGCAAGTAAAGCATCATCAATGCAAAATAAACAAGGGATGGAATGGAAAGAACCCCGAGCATTAACCGCCAGTTGGGCGAGGCCATCAGTGACATCCCAAAAACCATACAGTATGACATAAACATGCCCCCCGAACCAGTAAATTGAGGAAGAGTATTTAACATTCCCCTTATCTCTGACGGGGCAGTTTCAGATATATATACGGGAACAAGAGTAACCGCAAGACCAATGCCAAACCCATCCAACAGCCTTGCTAGGCATAAAACATAGATATTGGGCGACCACAACATTATCAAACCACTCAGAAAATAGAAGATGGATGATAGGATGAGCATCGGGCGCCGACCGAGCCAATCTGATATCGGTCCTGAACATGTTGTGATAAGTGTGGCTCCAATGAGCGACATGGCCACAACAAGACCATCAACACTTGTTTCCAAGGCAAGATCCTTCTTTATGTACACAATTGCCCCTGAAAGATGCAAAAAGTCGAGCCTCAATAGAAAATTGAAGAAAAGTATTGCTATTGGAAATTAATATCCATGGAACAAACTGAAGCACCAAAAGGAATGTGTTCCAAATTGAAATTGTAAACCCAAAAATGAATTCACATAGGCTTAGTTAATCAGTATAAGAGTACCAGCAATAGTAGCATTATCCCATCCCTGTAAGAAGTTGCCAATGGTGGCAGCAATGGCCACTAGAACAGCTCCCCTCATCTTCTCACTGAATAAAATCTGCAGGAACAAATAAAAAAAAACCCAGATAGATCACATCTAATAGCACCCACCTGAAAAGCAATTGGGTCTACACACCCACCAGCCAAATTGTGCCTTGACTACATTATAACCCCACAACAATCCCACTTCGTTATCAACAAATCCCAAAAGTAGAGAAAACCCATCAACAACAGAAGACAGAATTCAATGAATAAGTGAGGATAATTGATTACCTGAAGCTGAACCCACAAATTAGAGAGGAACACAGAGAAGGAGTTAATCTGAGGGGAAATGGGCACAAGATAAGGAGAGAGAAATCACCGTTGAAAAAGACTGTAGTGGCTCAGTCTCAGTGATGGAGAAGGCTTCAACTGGACCGGACCGAATATTTGTATACAAACAAACATCATGAAGATGAAACACAGGTAAAATCTAAAAACCATTACCTACTAAAGTACAATATCATTTCTAGCTTTAAAAGGGAAATCGAATCAGAGAAAGGAACCTGCAAGTAAATAACAACATAGCCTTTTAACCAAAATCGTTTAAAAGAAGAAAACTTAAACAAGGAGATGATAATGCCAGCGACTACTGGCCACAGAATCGATAAATCTTAAACAATTTAGATTTGGACAAAAGTCTCTCAGCTGTTACATTGTTCGCCTTTCGCGACGTTTAAGAGTTGCCCATTATCCCAGTATTGTCCGAACATTCAATTCTATTCTATTTTGGCTCCCAAAACCATCTCCAACATACAATATAATAATATCTTCTGATAACTGCATTCTGGTGCATTTACTACAACTTGTTTTATAATTTGATGCATTTATTATAAGAAAATATTATTTTCATCTCGCTTAATTATGTTTATTTCATAAGTTACTTTTTTCGTCTGTTTTCACTTGTTTCGCTATTAGTTTTCTAGAGCGACACAAGTATTCTCTCTCTAAAAATTGATTCCTATATGTTTTTTCGTTGATCACCGGTTTATTATATTGTTCATCACCAAGATCGGCGGTTGTCCTTTGAGTTTTAAAGCAGAATACCTTGAGCTGATTTCTTCACCGGAATCAGAAATTGTTCACTCGTTAGAGTTGTCGTAAATAATCTTCAAAATCTCAGTAACTGATCTCAGTTTTTAGGATTTTTTTAAATCTGATTTCCCTAATCTTTCACCGTGCGACGGTAGGTTTTGCCGGGGAGTAGACCTTGTTAGAGTTTTAGAGCCAGTACCAACAATCAAACTAGAACCGGTTGGTAAACCCTTTACTTGATGGAATCCTAGCTTCTGCTCCCTCCCTGAGATCTTTAGCTAGTTATCATTCTCGATAAATCTACACATTGTTGAGCAAAAGAAAATCGGGACCAGTCGACGACTAGTTTGTTGCAGTAGAGGTATGGAGTTCCTCTGCTTCAGCAACTCCGATAATTTGCTCTCTTTGATTAGATTCGAGTTATGGGTATTTGGGTGTTTGTGTGATTGCTTGTCGATGTTAATTAGGTTCTTCATGATTGTTTATTTTAGGACTTTTGGTATGTGTGATTATTTTTCAGTTTGCTTTCACAATTTTTTTTTCTAATTTGGGAAATTCGCACTTTAGCTTTAATTAAGTTTAGTTGTTCAAGTTATTAGTGTGTTTCATGTTATACTAATTGAAGTTACCTTTATTTTGATAAATTTTAGTGAAGCTTAGATGTAATATTTCATTCCCATGATTACAACCATTTTTCTAGGATTCAATCTACAAAAAAGTATATTTCATTTCATGCATGGACTGTTATATTTGTATGTGAATGTGGAGTGAAACAAAAAATGCAAGAGAGAGATAGATTTAGAGAGAAATAAAAAAGTAAAGTTTTAAAAGGATGACATTGATTTGAAATTTTGATTCATAGTTGAGAGCAATTTTGATTTTTTGCAGTTTTTAAAAAATTTATGCCCAAATTTTAATCTGTGGAAAAAATGTAATTAAGTGATCTAAAACAAAAAATTTATATCAGGTGTAGTGAGTGTAATAGTTATCCCTAATATATATTTTAGAAATTAGTTTTTCTTCTCCTCGGATCTAACCACTTGAAATTGAGACATCTTATCTCCCTCTGGTAATCCGTCGATACACAAACCTAGTTTCTTCATCGCGTCGTTGCCGGAGGAGTGGTTTTTACCAAATTTGCTCTATCTGGCGTCATCATTACCTCCCGGCCCTCTTTCAATCTCTCAACCCCATTTGATGCTCCCCGTCTCGGCCAAACCTTCAGGTTGTCGGCGGCGCTCTTTGTGTTCTGGTAACCATCCATCATTTTTCTTCTCCTCTTTCATCTCCCTCTCACCTTCCTCCTTCCTCTACCAAGATTCGTCGTTTTTCAATCTCATACTCAACATGTAAATCTCTCTCTAAAACAATCATCTTTTCAACCCATATCTGACTTCAACTTCTAGATCTGGTAGGCCCAGGTCGGTTTTAAAGGAGCTCGCAATTTGATGGTGTGTTCCGTGGTTGTGGTGGGCTTTAACGGTTGTGGGCTTGGGGGAGTTGCAGTCTTGCTGGGTTCGTTCGGTGTCGCGAGTTGGTGACGGGTTTTCTATCGACGCTAACGTAGGAGAACTCTGTTGGTGTTGGCCGACGTCTTTTTTGCTTGATCGTTGATGGTCCTTCGCTTTCCAATGCTGATTTCTTGTTCGGTGCATTACTTCCTGCGACGGTGGGTTCCGGCTTCCATGGCTCCAGAACGCTTCGCTTAATGGAGTCGCTTCGATTCCCAATGTCACACCTGAGATATTTTTCGCCTAAAAACATTCTCGAGTGCGACACACGAGCTCTAATCAAAGCTCTTGGCGCCCCTTGTGCTTTTCCTCCCCGAGTCGAGAACGTTATCCGTCCAGGAATCGTTCGATACTCCGGCAACCAAAGCTACAGAAGTTAGCTCTCGGCTTTCTCTATTCCAACATCGAGTCAAGTTGCACTCAATCATCTGCTCGGCGAGGCTTCCCAGAGAACCCTGAACTCAATCTCTGCCATACTAGACGAGTTTCTATGAGCGACCGCTCGTCCCCACAGATAGGGGTTCATGTGAGCAAGTGTCTCGGCTCCGCTAGTAAGGTTCTTGCAAGATGTTTCCTTGGCTCCCTTGACCGAATCCCTATGAGTACGCCTCTTCCCCGCTAAAAATAGTTCTTACGAGCAAGATGTTGGGTTCGAGGGATCTCATACATAACAGCGGGAGCGATATAACAAAAATTTAACCCCGAACCCTAGCAAGGATCTACTGGATGTTTAAGCCTAATTAATGAAAGGTTAGATCTTGAATTTACCTTTTGTAGATCCGGCTTTACCCAACCTTTAAGAGTGCATAGGTTCTTCCCGAATCGATCGAAAGCGTCTCCTTCGGGATGCGCCCTCTACCGGTATCCACACGAGCAAGTCTTGATCGAAACTTGACGAAGAACAATCTAATAGAATTGTTCTTCTCAAATCTAATCTAATCAGGCAATGATCAGATCTGGAGATTTAAGGTGGAGTTACTAATGTTGCGAAAATCGCAATAGAGTTTTATGAAACTGAAAATCACAATATATATATATACACGTTTGGGGTTAGGATCTTTATTTCTAATAAATTCCTATTTAATTTAGAATTCATAATTCAGAAAATACCCCAAAATTTGTGCTCCTACATGCCTCTTTCTTTTATGTTTCAGATTCACAATCCAAACTGAAATAGGAAAAATCTCCAGAGGCATGTGGCTATCGCCACATCATATGTGGCGATCGTCACATGTGTTGTGGCAATCGCCACTCCCTTTGGGTGGCGATGGGTTGTTATCTCCTTCTTTTCTCCACAGGTCTTGTCGGTCCGTTTGGCTTCAGGCTTGCTCTTTGTGTATGACCATGTAGGCTCATGATTACATTGGCAAATGGCTCAATCCATATTCGGTTCATTCATCATAAGTGGTCTCTAGTAAGACAATATGATTATTCAATGATCTTGATGATCGGTGATTCGATTTAACCTTTTGTTGCATCTATCACAATCCATTTGTCACTAGATATCTTGTTTGAAAGGCATATAAAAGTCACCCTTATATATTCAAGGGATAATTTCAGATGACCACACCTGAATATGTCACATTATCACATGACTACACCTAGAATTTTTCGTGTCAGGGTGAATACCCAAGAATTTCATTTTTCTCAATGTTACTCATTCTGTCCATTTATGTTAGTTTTTAATGTGTGAAAAGACTAAAATACCCTTCAGAGGTAAATAATTATTTTTAAATTGAATGAAAAAACTAAAATACCCTTCACTATTCATTTAATTTTCAAAAAATACCTCTCTCTCTCTCTCTCTCACTCCTCCATCACCACCGCCGCCACAACCTCTACCTCCTCCATCACCACCACCACCTCCATCTTCTCCACCACCATCCCCTCCACCACAATCTCACCGCCCCCCCCCCCCTCCATCGCCACCTCCTTCATCTCCTCCACCACCACCACCACAATCTCACCCCCTCCATCGCCACCTCCTCCATCTCCTCCACCACCAGCGCCACCACCTTCATCTCCTCCATCACCACCACCTCCATCCCCTCCCCGCCCCACCCCTCCACCACCATCACCACCATCTCCTCCACCACCACCGTCGGAGCCTCGCCGGAAGTCGGTCGGAGGCTCAAAAGAGGTGGCGACGGAGGGGGAGGGGATGATGGTGGAGGAGATGGAGGTGGTGGCGATGGTGGAGGAGATGAAGGAGGTGTCGACCGAGGGGGAGGAGATTGTGGTGGTGGAGGGGCGGTGAGGGGATGGTGATGGTGATGGAGAAGATGGAGGTGGTGGTGATGGAGGAGCTGGTGGCGGTGGTGGTTTCGACGGAGGGGGATGAGATGGTGGTGGAGGAGCGGGGAGCGAATGGTGGTGGAGGAGATGGAGGTGGTGGTGATGGAGAGAGAGAGAGAGAGAGAGATGATGAAAGATATTTTTTTGAAAATTAAATGAATAGTGAAGGGTATTTTGGTCTTTTATTCAATTTAAAAATAAGTATTTACCTCTAAAGGGTATTTTAGTCTTTTTACACGTTAAAAACTAACAGAAATGGACGGAATGAGTAACAGTGAGAAAAATGAAATTCTTGGTATTCACCCTAACACAAAAAATTATAGGAGTAGTCATCAAGAATTATCCCTATATTCAAACCTGTTTCTTGATACCGAGATGACTTAATACGATAACTCTTTATCACTGGTGGGGCCGCACACTCTATTTCAGTCTTTCTTATCAAGAAGCCTAAACGAATATCGTTCCTACTAGTATGTGAGGGACAAATTCTTTGACTGTCACCTCTATTCCTCATATAGCCCATCACATAGCCAATCATACCTCTATTGTCGCTATTTACGCATAATGTAGAAGAGTATGTCAAACAATGATATTTGTCATATAGAAATCCATAGAGACTCCAAATTCTGTAAGAATTCAATCATAGTACGACAATTGAGAATGCTCATGACTTAATCTATGACACATTTCTCAAGTCGGGTCGTCCAAATATCATTCCTCCCCAGAAATGATATTTATGATTCTGGCTTAGTAACTCCTTACACATGATCAGTAAAGCGTGATCATCAACCATCCTCATACTAGTTGCTTTATATATGATGGCATATGTGTAGCTTATTGACCAGGGACCTGCTGAGTATAATCTTGTAGCAATATCGATTGTCGCGTCTAAGGGTTCTACTATCAGCGATTAACACATGATGTCCTTAGGTTAGATTATGCTCAGCTTATTATCATAACACAATGAATAATAAAAGTGCCAATTTATTACTAATAGAAGATAAACCGTTTATACATAAAATGCGATTGGACTAGGGCATATATCTTTCACAAGAGTCTCGGCTCCTATAGAGAAGGGTTCCACGAGAACACGCCTCGGCTCATGGCAAGAGAGTTCCTACGAGAAGAACTCGAAAAGACGCTTAAACCGGACCAGGCCCCTATGGAATAAAGTGCCTCGGCCTATCGCATAGACGATGCCTCGAACCGCCCCTTGCAATAATCCAAGAGGATCTGGTGAACTGCTTAAACCATCCCACACTTTTTACCGGTAGCTGCTCAAACCAAAGAGGAATATACTGTCGACCGACACCGCTACCAGATCCCCGCCGATGTCACAATAAAAGCTTACAATCTCGTGTTCTTTCTAACAAGAACGTGTTGCAAGCTTTTATTGTTCGTAAAATAAAAACAAAAGCAACTTAATTCCAATGTAATTGATTAAAAATCGTTTGATCCCCGACAACGGCACCAATTTGGTGGGATGTTGTGAAGCGCCCTTAGTCGATCAAGTAAATTTGTATTTCCAGCTAGAATTCGGGTCAATTTCCACAGGGATCAAAATAGGGTTTTATCCTTAACTAATTTGTATTCAAATTGTAAAAAAGAAAAATCTAAAAGACTGATTTTGTAATTGTATTTGTTTGTGAAAATTTAGGCAATAGTAATAGGTAATCAGTAACAAACAGGCAGGTGAGATGGATAGGTTTTGTAAGCAGTTAAGCAAGAAGAAAAAGAGTAACACCTCAAGAAGGGAAGATGAACAAGCAACTTCTAAACATTGAGGCTTGGATTGAATGTTTGCAATCTTCAACTGTACTCTTCAATTGATGCTTCCTTGCTAGTTTCGCGTTCTTGGTGATGGGTGATGGAGATTAGGTCTTCAAATTCGCCTAGGAACAAATCTGGAATAGTGGGTGTTGCCTAAAAATAGTGTCTTCTGCTCTGGCCGAGATAGGTATTTATAGATCTAGAAATCACGATGTGGCGATCCTATGTGGTTATCACCACACTATCGCCACTTTCCTCTTGGTGTGGCAATCACCACCTCCTTGGCCTTGATGCTCCAATTAGCCCTTTTGTCCGTTTTTCTCCCTTTTTCACTCAAATCCTGCACAGGTGGACTAAACATACCAGAAGGTGTAAAGTAGTACAAATGAGGCTTTAAAAGTCGAGTAATAAGGGAAAATTTCGGCACTAAATGTTGGTAAATTGGTGTCAATGTGAAATCCGGTGGACCCACATCATCCGCCATCTCCGGAACAGCCGCCTGACGCCGACGAAGATTCACCACCCGACCGTTACCGTCAATTCAACGCCGGTCAACCAAATTAAAGTGTCCCTCAACCCTGAAACTGCCCATGGGCGGCCTAGGAAAAGGGCCTAGGAGCTGTTATCGTGCTGCCCATGGGCGGCCCAACGACAGTACGAAAGTGGCCCATGGGCGGCCCATGTACGGACCATGGACAGCCTACCAACAAACCCTAGGGGACGCCTCCCTCTATTGCTTGCAACCCAAGGTAGACTGGGAAAGGGAAAAATCTTCGACTTGGCCCTAAGACATCTCCTAAATTAGAGAATATTATACTACACCTTTGTTTCTCAGATATAAAATTGAGGTTTTGACAGACAGTGTCAAGCGCTCCCAAATCAGGAACTAAATAGCTCATAGTTGTAGTTAGGATTGGTTAATGCGACCCTAGAGATAGGAATTTGTAAAGTTACTTTTACGATCAATTGGGAAAAATGCTCCGGTGTGGAGCCAATTAAAACCATGCCTTCTTTTTCTCATTCTGGAGGCTCGCCCATTTTGGATTCTCTATTCCAAACCGGTCGACCTCCCTATCGCTCATTCCCTTGGAATAATTCGATCCTAACTCTCCTATAGCTACGATCGAACTCTATCTCGACGGATTCATCTAATTTGGATCTCTGTCCCTAGTTAGGCTTGTTTGGGACTTGAGCAAGGTCAATAAGTCTCACCCCCAAATGCCACACGAGCTGAATTGGAAACATATTCCCTCAGGTTGTGACACCCAAGTTCGACATCAGTGGGCGTGCGTCCTCACGTGGCTGAGTGGGGTCGTTTCATTTCTCATGTCTGTTGTACTTTCCGAGGGTAGCTTTTCCTCTCCCCAAGGCATGTCTTCACAATGCATTTTCAATTCTTTGGGCCAGCTGTCGGGCCTTCTTTGGGCTTTACTCTCATGCCTAAATCTTTCCAGGATGTCATGATCACGACTAACGCTTGCTTGACCGGATGGTTAAGCACTTGAACTTAGGGTCAAAGGTCATGAGTTCGAGTCACGCTGTGGTATCTCGCCTTTATTTCCAACTTCAGTTCGACCTTTCTCCCAATTTCTGCTGGGCCTCTCTCTCCCGGTGGGAGTAAAGTGACAATACTGGGCCTCCTTCTACATAAGGATATGTCTTGAGCCCATTATTAATACAATAATCTTAAGAACTCTTAAGAATCAGAAATTCTTGATACAATTTGCTAAACTATGGAAGGATAGAAAGCTTCTAAGCACCGTAAATTAGTCAAATAAAATATAGGGATAATGACACTTTGTTACACTTAACTATAGCGAAATGACACTTTCATACCCTAATTATTTTTGTCTCTTTTTTAGTACCCTAACAATTTTTTTGTGACAATCTATGCTAAAATGACTAAAATACTCCTGATTTAAGAAATCAAAATAAAACTAGTCCAATATGATTTATCAAACCATATTTGAAATGGTTTAAATTTAATTTTATATTTTCGGGCATAATTGTATTTGCATCTTAAGTACAAATCAAATTGAACTAGAGATAAAAAAAATTGAACCAATTCAATTTATAGTTTCTTACCCTAAGGGTAGTTTAGGTATCTTAGACATTTTAGAGGTAGGTTGTCACAAAAAAATTGTTAAGTAACTAAAAAAGAGATAAAAATAATTAGGGTATGAAAGTGTCATTTCGCTATGTTAGGTGTATATCAAAATGTCATTATCCCTAGAATTTATTTTTGTTCAGGTACTGAAACATCACGAATTTTTATTAATGACTTCACGATGTTTATACAAAAATAGTTGGCATTAGTCAACTAGTTGACGAACTATATAGATACATAGTACTTAGATGCCGTGTAGTATTATTATTCAATTTTGTTTTGTAGTATTACATATTAGGTATTGGAAGAACATCGGAAAGTTTAGATTGCTTATCGGCAAAATGAAAAGTTAATAGATTAACTAGTCCTTTAGATAGAAAATGATCTCAAACGTACATATAAGATTTAATGTTTATCCTTAAAAAAATTTATTTACTCAGCATTAGAGTTGTCCATGGTCGGTTAACCGAATCAAAACATCTAAATCTGAATCGAAGCAAGAATGTTGGTCGATTTTTGGTTTAAACCAAACCAACCATATTTAATGCGCTTAACATTTGGGCTGATTTTAAGTTCATTCAATTAGAAATATGCATTAAGTTAATATCAAATCTAACCAAATCTAAAATTACAATCCACAAAAAAACTAAAGTTTAAGCCAAATATACCAAACTAAACGTGTAAAACATAAATAGATAACAAGATTTCTTTGATTCTCAATTTGTATGAATCTTGAGTACGAGCTGGAGTAGTATTGGGATTTACTTAGAGTTGAAAAATTGAAAAATAATGTGTGGAGCAAGATGACTATAGGAGCGACACGTGGCAATTCAATTTCGGTTCGATTTATCTGGTTAACCAATGGTTTTATATTATATGAACCGTATCCAAACCAAAAATAAATGGTCCACTTATTTAAAACTCTAACCTAACCATAATTTATAGTTTTCGGTTTTTTTTTTTAATTTAGTTCGATCTGATTTTTAGTTTGGTTATCGGATCTTGGTTAAAATGGACACTTTACTCAACATTAGATTTTGGAAAATGACAAAAATGTATCTTATAATATGACATTTTTACAATAAGGTGTCAGCTAAAATTTATTCTGAACTTTACAAATTTTGTGCAAAACTCATGATGTCAAGTTTTTAGAAAAAATTCCACATAATCTTTCACTATACATGTTTCAGTTAACTTTTTTGAAAAAAGACGGAAATACCTTTGTATAAAAATTTAAAATAAGAAAAATAATTTTAAATTTATTTCCTGTAATGTTTTCATTATAAAAAATAATTAATAAAATTTTGTCAATAGTAAACATAATTTTAAAAAATATTTTATTATAAAAGAAAGTAAAAAATAAAAATGATTTAAAACATTGTTTTTTATTTTATAATTTTTTATAAAAAATCTGTTTTAAAAAAAATTAATACTAAAATATATTATTTTTTGTAAAAATAAAAGGGATAATTCCAGGTGGCTACACCTAGATATTGTTGATTTTCATCTAGGTACATCTACAAATTTTTTTTTTCCAACTGACTACGCTTAGAATGTGCAAAATTTTCACCTTTCACTTTCCGTCCAATTCAGTTAGTTTTTAACGTTTTTTCATGTGAAATGACTAAAATGCCCTTAAGGTTAAAACAATTATTATAATTGGATTGAAATGACTACAATGCCCTCACTTATTCATCTAATTTTCAAAGTCATGCCACTCAATCTCTTTCTCAATGCCCACTTCACACTGCCCTCTTGAATTCGTTCACTTTCATGTCTCTCCCCACAAAGCGCTCAGACCCACCCAACATCGCCACCTCCTCCTCTGGCGCCACCGCCATGAAGAAGGCCAAATCTCAGTCCCTCCACGGCCTCCACACCGACCCCGACTCCGTCTTTGACCCTTCCTTCATGGCCCTCGACGACGATCTCAAGCTCTCCGAATCCACCCCGCCCCATCCCACCAAGAAGCTCTTCATCAAACTCGTTAAGGGTTCCATTTTTTGGACCCTTTTTTATTTTGTGGAAATTTTGGTCGGATTTGTTGTTTTTGGGTTGGTTCGGTTTTGTTGGGTTTTTGTGCCCTAGCACAATGTAGTTCAATCTAATCATGTAATAAAGATTATTAGTTGAAATAAAATCGTCATTCATATTACTAAGTGTTGTAGTAAAATTTTAAGTATGATTTGATTTGTATCATTGATGTGTCAACACATAATAGTAGATCTACAGATCAGATAAAATTTTACTTAAGCAGTCCCCGATCAGAATAGCTTCATGAGAAGCGATCGGTATGAGGCTAACTCTAAATGATCACGCTCTACTGATCATGGCCAGAATAGGGCCAGAGTTAGGTCATAGTATCACCAGTCAGGGGTGATATAGGACGACCCGATCGTGAGTATGTCACATAGACACAGTCATGAACATACTCATATGTCGGCGCATGAAATCACATCCTCAGACAGAAGGACCATTGAGGTCAATATGTAATGAGTGACGAGTTTGACTCAGTCTAACATTTCATGTAAAAGGGTTACAATAACGACTTTGATTGGCTCGATCACAAGTTACATAAGTTGACTCAATGGATCGCTGAAGGATTTATCCCTCATACGGACGTGTGAGCAGATATCAGTTTAGGCCACTTGACGAGTATGACTGAAATACAAAAGCATGGCCATGCAGTCGATACGTAGTATCAGTTATAAATTCAATTACTCAGAATCAAGAAACATGACAATAGAACGAGGATGACTTGTCTATGCCTCATGGTTGTCATAGATATCAAGAGGATAAAAAGATAGATTCATGTACGACAAGGTTAAGTCGAAATCTCGATAATCACAAGCGTTGGGTAATCATGATGTCTTGCTAGAGGCCACTCATGATGGAAAGGGTAAAATGGTAATTTTACCAGTCCGCCGACGTGTCGTGAGCCTAGAGGGTCATACACTAAAGGTTGAGTAAAACGGATGGAATCATATGGAGGAATCATGAGAGAGACAAAATCCGGTTTTGGATTAAACCGGTTAGACCGATTTCGGTTTAGGATTAAACCGGAAATCAAGAACGGTTTAGCAGGACTAATTAGTTATAATCTAATTAAATAGATTTAATTAAATTAGATAAACTTGGCCTAGCCAGAATGGGCTAAGCCAGAATGGGCTTCTCTACACAATTAAATAAAAGCTTTGGGCTTTAAGCTCATTAAGGCCTTTAATTAATTAAAGTCCAAATGAAGGTTATAAAAGGGTACTTTTCAGATCTGAAAATAAAGGGATTTATTTTTCAAAACCCTAGCCGTCACCCTCTCTCTCTCCTTGCCGATTTCGGCCATCCCCTCTTTCCCCGCTCCGTCCGTTTTGCTTGCTTCGATTTTCTAGTAAGGATCGTTGTGAGTATCCCCGAATTGCTCTTCCTGTGTGGACGATCTTTAGAGGTTACTAAATTCTATTTAGTAACAAGGAGATTTTGATTCAAGGTAATATTTGAATTTATTCTAGTATAGATCTCATGATCAATTTATGATCATGTAAGATCCGTATTAAAACATGGAACTTTGAGGTTAATTTCTTGTATGGGCATGAAATTAATTGATTGGAACCCTCAAATAATTTCTTCAATGGTATCAGAGGCTTGGTTATGCATGATTTTGTATTCGAGCATGATAGGCTAGAATTAATTTTGCGATTTAATTCAGTATTGTGAATTGGAAAAATTGCAAATTATATGTTTTGGTCAATGAATTAATTGCTGGAATTTTTTAATGTTGCTGAAAAATAATAATTGATTGAGTAAGATCAGGATCGAGACCCGTGGGAGGCCGAGGCTAACCCCGGCAGCGCCACGGGCCGATCGGTCGGAACGGGAAGGCCGACCAGATCTGCCCGTGGCAGATCTGGCCGAGCCCCTCGGCTCCGACCAGGGGAGGGCTTCGGCTCCGACCAGGGGAGGGCTTCGGCCCGACCAGATCTGGCCAGGCAGACCGCCACGGCCAGCCTTCACGGGCTGGTCGGTCACGGCGCGGCTAGCCCGGGTGGCTAGGGTTTTGGCGGAACCCTAATTGGCCCTCGGGTCAATTTTGGTTCGGTCAAACCAATTGGATTTGGGTCAGATTCGACCCTGAAAAATCCATAATTTTTCAGCAATTATTAATTAAAATTTCAGACTGGTTCGGTTTCGATAAACCAGCGCGTGAACCGATTTAATTCAGAAATTAACCGGTTCAAGAAACGGTTTCGATAAACCGTATTTTATGATTTAAATCAAGATAAAATTGGAATTAATATGCTTGCTTGATAAAATGCTTGTTTGATGACATGATTGTTTGATAACACGGTGTTTGCAACATGATTGCTAAGTTAGCCCAAATTTAGAATTTAATTTCAGTTTGCAACTTGCGAGTTGCTTATGGGTTGTAATTTATTAGTGACCTGCGTGTCACATCATTTATTTTATTTAAATTAAATGTAATTACAAAGTCCCAAGACAAGAAGAACCGAAAAGAAGGACGGTAATCCCGAGGAGGCGTGGAGCCAGTGGGAGTCCAGGAGAATGAGGAAAGACAAGACCTAGTATAGGTTCTAGTTTATTCCAGTAGGGTTAGCGGGCTAGCTAAAGCAAATTTACATTTATGTTTATGAATGTATGGTTGAATGTGTGATTTAATTTTCATAAGTTCATGTTAATTAGATCATCACCTACATGTGTAAAGATTAATAATAATTAGTTAATCACGCACATGTAAACCGGAATTGAAATTATCTCTACATGGATTTTGTAGATGATAAATTCAAATTAAGATCAAATTATGATCAGTGATAATGAATATTTAAAAGGCAAATAATTTCAAGTCAAGCTAGATACCGCCCACTTTTCATCACTTCGATTAGTTCTCGGACTCATGGGTGGATACGATTAACGTGGATCCATGAGAATGGGTTCTAATAGAAGATGGACCAGTTTGCATGGGTACGTGCGCATTAGCGTAGTATCCATGCAGATTGGACCATGCGTTGAAAATTGGTTGACTTGGCTGCGATTCTCAGATGATCTGAGCCAGGGTATCAGATATAGGGCAATGCCGTATACACACAATGTATAAGCCCTAGCCAAGAATCACATGGAATTGTGAAAGGATTGGACTGTCCTACTCCAATGTCCAAAACAGGGGCGATGAGATTAACTCACTTCAGTTTTGGGTATGCGGAGATCTTGGTTTAGATTCAGACACAAGAATCAGAAATGTTCATAATCAAGTATCTCTTACTTCAACTTAATTAAGAATCTGGTCGAATTTATTTTCATGTATAGATTAATGGCACCGTCGCAACCCAAATCAACACGTTCTGGCAGTGAAGCCTTAAAGTCTCTTCTGTCGAATAACAGGCTGACAGGGACCTACTTCCTGGTATGGGAGAGGAACCTGAAGCTTGCACTTTAGTATGACAGACAGGAGTATATCCTTACAGACAAACCTTTGATTGAGCCTGCAGATGATGCCAGCGAGGCGGATAAGAACGCTTATGACAAGTACATAAGTGATCGACAAGATGTTGGCATCCTCATGGTCGGGTCCATGGAAAATGACACCCAGGACCAGTTCATGCATCTCATGGGAGATCCCCAAGAGATGATGGAGGAAATTAAAATATACTACCAGAAGAATTCTCGCGTCGAAAGATACAACACTCTTAGGGAGTTGTTTTATAGCAGACTGAATGCTGGTGAGGCAGTGAGCCCACATGTCCTTAAGATGAAGCGACTCTTTGATCTCTTGGCCAGTCTAGGTCATAAGTTCACAGAGCAGCTGAAATCAGACATTGTCCTGATGTCGCTTCCAAAGGTTTATGGAGATGTGATCACAAATTACAATCTCCATAATATGGAAAAGACCATCAAGGAACTACATGGAATGTTGGTGACAGCAGAGAAAAACCTCAAGGGCAAGACCCCTGAGGTTCTGATGGTCAATAAGGGTGTCAGCTTCAAAAGAGCTGGCAAACCTACTGGCAAGTCACCAGGACACTCCAACAAGGGCAAGGCACCAGCAGTGTCAGGTAAGGGTAAGGCGCCAATGAACCTAGCTGGGCAGATAAGGGCACCTAGAGGTCCGAGAATCCAAGCGGTTCCTAGAACCGAAGGGAGCACTTCGACCTCAGAGGTGGTCTGTTACTACTGCCAGCAGCCAGGTCATTGGAAGAAGGATTGCAGGCAGCACAAGGATTATGTGAAGAGCTTGCAGAAGGGAGGACACCCTTCAGGACCTGGATCAGGTATTTACGTTGTTGAGTATAATTTCAACGTTACTTTCTCAGACATATGGGTAGTTGATACTGGAGCAGAAACTCACATTTGTGTTAATCTGCAGGATCTGAAAATTAAAAAGCTCCTTGGGAAAGGCGAGCGGGATCTGAGAGTCGGAGACAACAGTTCGGTGTCAACGACGGCTGTCGGTTCTGTTAGTCCTAGGATGCCCACAGGGCTTATTTTAGTTTTGGACGATGTACTATGTGTACCTACATTTAGTAGGAATATTATTTCAGTGTCCAGTTTGGACAAACTTGATTTTGTATTTGCCATAGACAATGGCTTATTTATTTTATCAAGAAACAATATCGTTTATGGCACTGCATCTATGGTTGGTGGATTATATATTTTAAATATTGATAACACTAACTACAGTTCAAACTATAACGTAAATAAGAGGTTGAAGTCGGATGACTTAAACCGGACAATGATGTGGCACTGTCGTCTAGGCCACATAGGTGAGAAACGTGTCTCGACACTTCATAAGTGTGGGCTATTAAGCCCGTTTGAATTCACACCAATCGAGAGATGCGAATCTTGCATTATGGGTAAGATGACAAAGGCGCCTTTTGGCGGCTTAGGTGAAAGGGCGAGTGATCTCTTGGGCTTAATACATTCAGACGTATGTGGGCCCATGAGTACACAAGTCAGGAGAGGTTTCAGATATTTCATAACCTTTACCGACGATTTCAGTAGGTATGGGTATGTCTATTTAATGAGACATAAGTCGGAGTCCTTTGATAAATTCAAAGAATTCCATAATGAAGTACAGAACCAGCTTGGTAAAAGTATAAAGGCACTTCGTTCCGATCGAGGTGGCGAGTACTTAGATCAGGAATTTCTCAGTCACCTAAGGGATAACGGTATACTCTCAGAACTAACTCCGCCAGGAACCCCTCAGCTGAATGGTGTTTCCGAACGGAGGAACAGAACCCTGCTAGACATGGTTCGTTCCATGATGAGTCACACCGACCTTCCAGTATCTTTCTGGGGCCATGCCCTATAAACGACCGCATTCATATTGAATCGAGTACTTACAAAGGCAGTGGAGACCACTCCATTTGAGGTTTGGCAATGGAAAGCTCCCAAGTTGTCTGTCCTCAAGATCTGGGGGTGCGACGTTTACGTCAAGCGGTTGCTTGGTGATAAACTCGAACCCAAGACAGATAAGTGTGTCTTTGTAGGGTACCCCAAAGGAACCATGGGGTAGTACTTCTACAAACCCGAGGAAAACAAAGTCTTTATTGCTCGAGGTGGGGTTTTTTTGGAAAGAGAATTCTTATCCAAGAATCCCAGTGGGAGTCCTGTGCTTCTTGAAGAAATTCGAGAAGACACATAACAGCCTGCAGAGATTGTAGAGGTACCCGATGAGGTAAATGATCCAAGTTCTATTCCAACTGAAACTCCTGTAGGACCAAGAAGGTCTGAAAGATCTCGTCAAAACCCAGTCAGATATGGCTTCTTAGCCACAGAGGGTAATGACTTGATAGTTGTAGATCAGGATAATCCCGCAACAGTTCAACAAGCCTTGGCCAGTCCCAACTCAAAAGAATGGCAGAATGCCATGGATGAGGAAATGAAGTTCATGAAAGACAATCAGGTCTGGAACTTAGTAGATAGCACACCTGGGATAAAACTCAAAGGTTGCAAATGGATATTTAAGTTAAAGACAGATATGGACGGAAAGCCTCAGACTTACAAAGCAAGACTGGTTGCTAAAAGTTATCGTCAAGTCCAAGGCATGGACTATGATGAGACTTTTTCGCCAGTAGCTATGATTAAGTCAACTCGGATGATGTTAGCCATTGTAGCATATTTCGATTACGAGATATGGCAAATGGGCGTCAAAACCGCATTCCTTAACGGGAATTTGCAGGAGGATGTCTATATGACCCAGCCAGAAGGTTTTGTCGATCCAAAACATCCCGAAAAGGTGTGTAAGCTGCAACGATCCATTTATGGGTTGAAGCAAGCTTCCAGGAGTTGGAACTTACGGTTCGATGAAGCCGTAAAAGAGTTCGGGTTCATCAGAAATCCAGATGAACCCTGTACCTACAAGAAGAGCAGTAGGAGTAACATAGTGTTCCTGGTGATGTATGTCGACGATATACTGATCATGGGAAATAACGTCCCAACCTTGCTTGAGACCAAAGCTTGGTTAGGGAAGTGTTTCTCCATGAAGGACTTAGGAGAGGCCGCTTACATTCTAGGGATCAGGATCTACAGAGATCGATCCAAGAGAATTTTAGGTCTAAGTCAGAGCACCTATATAGATAAAGTGTTGAGAAGATTCTCAATGCTTGACTCTAAGAAAGGGAACCTACTGGTAAGACATGGCGTCAAGCTCAGCAAGAAATGGTGTCCTAAGACACATGATGAGCTTAAGAAAATGAATGGAATCCTGTATGCCTCTGCAGTGGGATCCATCATGTATGTCATGATCTGTACGAGGCCTGACGTATCGTTTGCCCTCAGCTGTGCCAGCAGATTTCAGTCTAACCCAGGCAAAGATCACTGGACTGCCGTCAAGTATATCCTCAAGTATCTGAGGAGAACAAAGGAAGCCTTCTTAGTGTATGGCGGGATAGAAGGAGAACTAAGTGTCACTGGATATGTTGATGCTAATTTTCAGACAGACCCAGATGACTTTAAGTCTCAAGGTGGGTATGTGTTCATGTTGAACGGGGGAGCTTTTCAGTTGGAAAAGTTTTAAGGAAGCGACAATAGCCGACTCCACCACGGAGGCGGAATACATAGTTGCGTCAGAAGCAGCTAAGGAAGCGGTGTGGGTCAGGAGCTTCTTGAGAGGATTAGATGTACTGCCGCGAACGTCTGATCCCATGAGCTTAAGGTGTGACAACACGGGGGCCGTAGCACTTGCTAGAGAGCCCAGATTTCACAACCGGACCAAGCACGTCGAGAGAAAGTATCACATCATCAGAGAGATGGTTGATAAAGGCGAAGTAGAGATAAGCTACGTTTCAATGCATGATAATCTAGCTGACCCCTTAACTAAGGCACTACCCCAGCCTAAGCATGAGGAACATGTCAAGGGAATGGGTTTAGATTGGAATACCAATTGGGTCTAGGGAAAGTGGGAGACTGTTGGGGTTTTGTGCCATAGCACAATGTATTTTCAATCTAATCATGTAATAAAGATTATTAGTTGAAATAAAATCGGCATTCATATTACTAAGTGTTGTAGTAATATCTTAAGTATGATTTGATTTGTATCATTGATATGTCAACACATAATAGTAGATCTACAGATCAGATAAAATCTTACTTAAGCAGTCCCCGATCAGAATAGCTTCATAAGAAGCGATCGGTATGAGGCTAACTCTAAATGATCACGCTCTACTGATCATGGCCAGAAGGGGGCTAGAGTTAGGTCATAGTATCACCAGTCAGGGGTGATTTAGGACGACCTGATCGTGAGTATGTCACATAGACACAGTCATGAACATACTCATATGTCGGCGCATGAAATCACATCCTCAGACAGAAGGACCATTGAGGTCAATATGTAATGAGTGACGAGTTTGACTCAGTCTAACGTTTCCTGTAAAAGGGTTACAATAACGACTGTGATTGGCTCGATCACAAGTTACATAGGTTGACTCAATGGATCGCTGAAGGATTTATCCCTTATACGGACGTGTGAGCAGATATCAGTTTAGGTCACTTGATGAGTATGACTGAAATACAAAAGCATGGCCATGCAGTCGATACGTAGTATCAGTTATAAATTCAGTTAACTCAGAATCAAGAAACATGACAATAGAACGAGGATGACTTGTCTATGCCTCGTGGTTGTCATAGATATCAAGAGGATAAAAGGATAGATTCATGTACGACAAGGTTAAGTCGAAATCTCGATAATCACAAGCGTTGGGTAATCATGATGTCTTGCTAGAGGCCACTCATGATGGAAAGGGTAAAATGGTAATTTTACCAGTCCGCCGACGTGTCGTGTGCCTAGAAGGTCACACACTAAAGGTTGAGTAAAACGGATGGAATCATATGGAGGAATCATGAGAGAGACAAAATCCGGTTTTGGATTAAACCGGATTAAACCGATTTCAGTTTAGGATTAAACCAGAAA
This sequence comes from Geranium rotundifolium, assembly GCA_963920655.1. Classification (NCBI taxonomy): domain Eukaryota; kingdom Viridiplantae; phylum Streptophyta; class Magnoliopsida; order Geraniales; family Geraniaceae; genus Geranium; species Geranium rotundifolium. The sequence continues at coordinate 21,582,749 of OY987318.1, read as the reverse complement.
TCAAGAAGAGTTTAGAAGGACTAATTAGTTATAATTTTAGTAAATAGATTTAATTAAATTAGCTAAACTGGACCTAGCCAGAATGAGCTTCTCTACACAATTAATTAAAAGCTTTGGGCTTTAAGCCCATTAAGGCCTTTAATTAATTAAAGTCCAAATAAAGGTTATAAAAGTGTAATTTTCAGATCTGAAAATAAAGAGATTTATTTTTCAAAACCCTAGCCGTCACCTTCTCTCTCTCCTTGCCGATTTCGGCCAGCACCTCTTTCCCCGCTCCGTCCGTTTTGCTTGCTTCGATCTTCTAGTAAGAATCGTTGTGAGTATCCCCGGATTGCTCTTCTTGTGTGGACGATCTTTAGAGGTTACTAAATCCTATTTAGTAACAAGGAGATTTTGATTCAAGGTAATATTTGAATTTATTCTAGTCTAGATCTCATGATCAATTCATGATCATGTAAGATCCGTATTAAAACATGGAACTTTGAGGTTAATTTCTTGTTTGGGCATGAAATTAATTGATTGGAACCCTCAAATAATTCCTTCAGGTTTTAGGTCAATTTTTAGGGGTTTTTGTTTGGTATTAGATTAGGTCGGATTCAGATTGAGTTGGTGGTGAATTTTGAATATGTTGGTGATTTGAGTTTGGTTTGTTTTTGTGAGGTGGTGTGTGAGATCTGAGGAACTGAAGGACTAGTTCTTCATGGAATGTTTGAGTTTTGTGTGTCTGTGTGCTGATTTGGATGCAATGCTCATAGTGGAATTGGAGTAGCTTTGAAATTGTTACCTATATATTGCTCTTAGTTATTAGGGTATTGGCTTTGATTAGTCATTGATTTAGAGTCATATTTGGCCAGAAGAGTTAATATTATTGAAGATAATCCAATGAGTAGTTTAAGAGTGAGTTGGGCTATAGAATGCCAAACCAGGAGTTGCAGAGACAAAGAAGAGAGGGAGTGGCATGTCTTTGAAAATTAGAAGAATATGTAAGGGCATTTTAGTCTTTTCAATTCAATTATAATAACTCATTTAACCTTTAAGGGTATTTTAGTAATTTCATGTGAAAAACGTTAAAAACTAACAGAATTGGACAGAAAGTTCAAAGTGAAAATTTTGCACATTCTAGGCATAGTCAGCTGAAAAAAAATTCTAGGTGTACCCAGGTGAAAAACAGCAATATCTAGGTGTAGCCACCTGAAATTATCCCAAAATAAAATAAGAAAAAAATTCATAATCATTTTTATTTATTTTAATTTTTTAATGCAATGGTATTTTCGTCATTTCATAAAAAATTAACATAATTTTTAGAAAGTTTAACTAAAATGAGTGAAGTGAAACATTTTCAAATTTAAGAGATTCTACAAGTTAATTTTGAAGTTAATGAGGGTTAGGTAAAACTTTATCTTAGTTGAGAGGAGTTATGTAGAATTTTTTTCAAGTTTTTGTAGTGGACACATTGCCTTCTCAGAGCATGTGAGACTATGGGATCACGAGTATAGCTAGCTTTTAGCATTGTAATTGGGTTCATCCGTTCAAATAAGCCAGATACGCTCAACATTTTTTGAAGTCGAATGTGGAAAAAGTTCATTTATTCACCACTTAAAAGTGTTTTGAGCAATATATTTGTTTATTTGATCTTTTAGCTATTTGTAAATCAACAAAAAATATAAGAAATATCAAAATAAATCGGTTCAAGTGAAAAAAAACTTTACTTTATAAACAAGATCTTGAGTAACAACAACAATACTGGCTTGAGACTGACATATATACATGCAATATACAACGTAATAAGAAAACAAACAAACAAAAAATCTACCCGTCAAAGATGCAATGTACATGTAGAGATCGTTAGCTAAAGTTACGAGGTCAATCAATCTTGACATATTATGTTCATGTTCATGTTCAAATATAGACAGTGCAAGTGCGAGAGATCCAATTCATGCAGATGCGGTTGCTTTAATTTCATGTGGTTTGTTTAAACAATTATTGGGTTTCTGATTGACAGATGTATATATGCGTCCAAGGTCACAGGATGGCCTCTCCACCACGTGCCTCCTTGTTTTGTGAATGTTTCATTTGGTTTTTCAAGGGAATGGATCGTTCCGTTTGTCGAAGTAGTTGGGAAAGACAATTATTTTTCCTCAAAAGTTGGAGAAAGGGCTATCAAAATCAAATAAGAGACACCATAAAGGTGTGATTGATACCCCATAACTTTAAGGCTCTATCATGTGGTTTTGTTGTATGGCCAAATTGTTCGGCTTTCTGTTTATCACAGTCACAGCATATTATTTATTTATATAATAATTCATATTTAAGTAATTTAAGAAAAAACCGTGACTTGCACTGCTACAAATACAATGTCCATGTACCAGGGACGGATCAAGAAATTTTATAAAAAAAGTGGCAAAATTTTATATTAAAATAATTAATTAATTTAATTAAAAATTAATTTTAATAATAAAATAATTAGTAAATATATATAACAAATTTGATTATTAAGTTTTCAGTTAAGTTCAAAATTAATATACAGATGAACTGATATAAATTAATAAGAAACAACAAAATGAACAGTGAATAAAAATTATTTAGATTGATATAAATTAATGCAAAACAATGAAAATGAAAATGAATAAAAATTAGTATAGATTAATTGTGTAAATTAATAGTTAAAATAAAAATGTACTTTATAAAGAAGACTCAAACCCATACTTTTAAGGTGATTAGTGCTGTCTTCTAACCACTGGGCCACATGAAATTTTTGGTAGTTTTAGACAATGGTAATATAAAAGGGAAATTGTAAAAAATCACGGTAAACTTTATAATTTTTGCATAAAATTACGGTTAACTATTTTTTTTGCATCATGCCACGGTTAACTTTGCATTTTATAGCACTAGTTGCACAACCGTTAATGTAATTGTTAAAATACCAAAATAATCTCAAATTAATTGTTTAATTACCAAACTAACCCCTTTAATTCTACAAGTGAACAAAACACATTTAAAATTCTACATATTTATTTACAAGAGTTCACAACTTTTATATTAGTTGAAATTACAATTCACTGATTATTCAATTTTATACCATTTATTGAAGAATTTTGTATTTACTCGAAACAAACTTGGTTCTTTCTAGCATCAATACTACCCGCAAAAAACATTTAAATTAAAAATATATTAAAAAACAACTTTCAATTGGATTTTAAAAAATACGTTCATCAGATTGAGTAGACAACTCTAATATTTCTTCTTAACAAAATCCACTATCCACAACCCAATAATCAACTCGTCAACAACACAATAAACAAACAACAATTTTCGCCCTCTGAATCTCACTTACTCTTTGGTCTCTACAAAACAAAATCACGAACAAATAAGATCACATTTTAGAGAAAATTATTTAAATCTCATATAAGGGTAATTTAGGCTATACCAATTATTCTATAACGACCACGTGAGGAGCGCATGATATTATTTTACACAATTCTGTTTTTTAACACCAGTGCAATAAAAAGCAAAGTTAACCGTGACATAATGCAAAAAAATAGTTAACGTAGTTTTATGTAAAAGGTGTAAGGTTTACCATAACTTTTCGCAATTTCCCTAATATAAATTACAAATTAAGGCGGGCTGATATAATTATCGAACAAAATTTACATTGAAATTCCTTGTGGATCTGCCCCTGCATGTACCCTTTCGAAGTTGAGCATATACATGTCATTAGGGCTGTCCAACGAGTTGGGTTGGGTAGACCCGGCTCGGGTCGTACTCGACTCGGTTTGAATTGGGTACTAGAACACATACACGATACTCGACTCGGTTGAGTAGTCGGGTAGTCTAGTTTGGGTAGACTCGGGTTGTCGGGTGAGTCGGGTATACTCAACACACCCGATGGGCCTAACTGTTCAAGCCCATTGCAAATTTTTGAACTTTAGGCCTAACTACTCCTAGCCCATTTACATAAAATCCAATTAATGATCAACCCATAATTTTGTACAGCCCAATTCATGATCAGTTTACAACCCAATTTCTAATTTTACCTATCAATCTACTACTCTAAAACAAATACATTTACAATTTATAAAATTTTACAATTTACAATTTACAATTACACATAATATCAATATCCCTTCATTTCCAGCAGCCCTACCCTCCATTTTCAAGCCCTACCTGAATACAAAAATGCTTTAAATCATAACCAAATAATCTTATAAACTGCTCAAAATAGAGAAAATGTTGAAGAAGACCATTAACCCCAATTTGATTTTCAAATTTAAATCCCCAAATTTTAGAAATCTGAAAACCTAACCCCAATTTAAAATTGAAATACAAATCAAAAACCCTAACCCCAGTTTTTTATTAAACGCAGAAACCCCCAATTTGAATTTCAAATTAAAATAAGATACCCTAATTTCAATTTGACTTTAAAATCCCCAAATTGTAAATTGAAATCTAAATCCTAACCCAATTTTATTTTGAATTTAAAATAAAAAATTTAAAATTGAAATTGAAATCAGAAAGCATAAACCCTAGCCCCCAATTTCAAACAGAAACCGTAATCCCCAATTTTTAAATCCAAATCAGCAAAACCCTAAATTCAAATAAGAAAATCCAAACATAAACCCCCAATTTCAATTTGGGTTTCACAATCCCCAATTTCAAAACCGAAATCTGAAACCCTAACCCCCAATTGAAGATGAACACCAAAACCCTCAAGTCCGAACCCAGAAATTTATATACAAACCCAAAATTGACATGCAAACCCACAAACAGACAAGAAACGTTAAGAACAATGGAATTCTTACTGTCACCGGAGTTGCAGACATCGTCAAACCCACAAGTCTCCCTCCACTCCACCGTCGAATCGGTCCGTGGAGAATCCTATGTCCACCATCGAGGATTGATAGTGGAACAAAAAGTTCTCCAACAGATCGATTCGATCGGTAACTAGTTACCAAATCGATATGTTGTGAATCTGTGATGTGGGACGTGAGAGAGGGAGAGAGAGAGAGAGAGAGAGAGAGAGAGAGAGAGAGAGAGAGATAACGACGAGAATCAAAGGAGGACAAAGGCGAGGGGAGGAGAAGACGACACCGGTGCGGTGATGTAGGGTTTCAGTCTCAGACAGAGAGAAAGGAGAGCGAGAAGAAATATATGCGTCAAGCGACAACGTGTGTGGAGGAGGACGTGCCACGTGAGTCGAAATCAACGGCTGAGATGTGTTCGTCAAAATAGATCAACAGACGAGAGCGTGCCACGTCGTTGATTCGTCACACTGAATGAGAAGAGAGTTACTAACTCACATTGAGTCCCACATCGAAAACGTATGGGACTCAATGAGAGTTTATAACTCTCTTTTCTGCTGGACTTAGTATCTAAGGATAGTGGGCTGGGCTATGGTTTATGTGTTGCCTCTCTGTTTGTGAGTTGGGCTGGGCTAGCGTCTGTTGGGCTCGACATAGGGATATGAAAATAAAAACAATTTTTATACCTATTGTCGGGTATTCAGCGGGTATGAAATGTCGACCCACTACTCGACTCGGTTAAGTAGTCAGGTTAGTCGGGTTTGGGTGTATCGGGTATCGGGTCAGTTGGGTACCGGGTAAGTCGGGTTGGGTGTCGGTCGGGTCGTCGGGTATGTCGGGTTTTCGGGTAAAATGAACAGCCCTACATGTCATGGGTTATTGATTGGTCTTGGTGGTAACTTGTCAAAAATACTGTGTGAGTTTTGCTTTTTATTTATTATAAAACACTATAAATATAAATTGATTTATGAGATAATTAGAGTTCAATGTATTGAAATTTGACTATCTCTAACTTCACTATATCAAACTTAAATTTTATTTTTGCAGATATCCCAAGAATTTTACTTTCATAAAACTAAAGAAATTGATTTCTAAAATGTCCAAAATACCATTAGTATATAAATTCAAAATTGTATAATTGTTTAATAAATGTGAAACAACTATTTCACCCTCATTTGAATAATCACTTGTAAAAAGGATCAATAAGCCCTCTTCTTCAACTGCCTCTCTCTCTAAAAAAACATATTTGTACATGACATTAATATATTTTTTTAATTTCCAACTTTATACATGATTAATATCACTAAAGTTCATGGACTCTCAGATGTTGAAGTAATAGTCTCTGAATCATGGGGTCACTAGATTTGTGTTTCTCCCCCAATCTCTATTTCTGGTATTGATGGTTAGATTGGGATTTTTTTTTCAATATTTGAATCTTTGATTTTGCAATTCATTGGTTAACAATTTTAGGTATCTATAAGTGTCGATTTTGTATTTAAATTTATTTTCATGAGATTTCTCATTCAAACCCATAATGGCTCTTGTGTCCACGAGACATGAAGTATCTGAACAAATCAAGTCCTAAATTTCATAATTGACCTTGGAGCTGAGTTCTGTCGCTGGCGAGACCGAGACTGGCAGTGTGGTTGGGGTCGTCGGAAGGACGAAATTGCATAGACAGGTTAGGAGTTTGGAGTTAAATTGAAGATGATGGACCAAATTCACAAGATCGAGTGCTCGAAGATCGGCAAGATGGTGGACCAAATCTCAAAGATGCTTTGCGTCATAATCTCGTTCTCCTCTCTCGTCATTGACAACAAGTTCATCGGGTTATCGACGAGACGACAACGAATCTGCTCTGGCAACGGCCATGACATACTCCATGCCTCCGAATCTGTTCCGACTCCATGGATTCCAATTTCGTTCTCTTGTATATGTTCTAATAATCCAAACAGACACACAAAAGTTATACTAAATTTGTTCTGATAATCCAAAAAATTGAACTATAAGAGAGTTTTGGATAGAGAAAGGAGGTGGATCGAAGATGAAGAAAGGGGTAAAGGAGAGAATAGAAGTTGAAGAAAGAGGGAAATATTGTTGTTTTACCTATTATTTTAATTTTCTTATTTTATTTATTTAAAAATACAATTCTGCCCTTAAACCTTAAGTTCAATTTGTTATGAAATCAAGCTAAAATGGTCATTTCAATTTGTAAAATAATTGTATCATTTATAAATTATACCTTAGAGAAATTTTGGGTGTTTAAAAAAATATGGCTGTTAGATTTAACGAAAGTTATCTCAGGTATGGAGTCAGGCTTGGGCCGGGGATTCTAAGAGTCGAGGTATTTCTTCATATGCCAGATGAAGTTATCAATGGTCTCGGTGTCTCGCTGACCGATGTAGGCCCAAGGCATGGGCGCCTCAATCCGAGGAGACAGGCACGGGGTAGTGGCATCTTGGTTCGGGCCGCGAGGGTCATTTTGCAGAGACCCGGGTCGGCTTTACAGGTTTTCAAATCTACGTCGAGAATGGTGAGTCGCTGATGTTGGGCGACATCTAACCAACGTTCCACCGTGATAACAAATGCATTTTCGTGATTCTAGAACTCGGCGTGTAACGCTTTCGCGATTAAAGCCAAAAGATCGGGAGGAGGGGAGCTTGTGGTTGCTCGGCTCGCCTCTGACTGGGTGTTTCATTTTTTTATCGGTAAACCATAGAAAATTCTCTCTCTCTCTCTCTCTCTCTTCCAGACAATCAAATCCTTCCTTTGGGTTGTCGGTGGCATCAACTTCATCTAGAGTGTATCGAAAACCATCTTCTACTCACTTTATGCGAGTTTGAGACTAAAAACCTCGAATCTTGAGAAAGAATCACTTATGAACCCATAATTGGCTTCCTCTTCGAGATCTGGTGGGTTCAGGGTCGGTGTTGGTGGAGCTCGCGATAGGGTGAGAGTCTTCTGCTATTGGAAAAGGGTTTGCGGGCCTCTTTCCCTCACGTATATATTACTTCGACTGAGGGGTTTAGCGCCAGTGGGCGTGGCTCTGAGGATGTCGAAGACGAGGTTGGTGAGATCTCGATGCGGTGGTCCGCTTGGTGGCTGTGGCGGGCTTAAGTGGTTGCATGAGAGTCGTCGGACATGCTAAGTCTGTTCGGTAATGCAAGGTGTTGACGACTTTTCTCTGAGCGTTCTCGCCGTAGATTTCTGTCGGTATTGGCTGACACCGTCGATCCTCGCCCGCACGGAGGTGCTCTGTTACGGTCAAGTTGGTTTCTGGGTCGGGGTGATCTGGAGCCACGGGAGATGAAGTCTAGAGGTGTCGGCCTCGCTTCGCCGGAGATGGTGCGGCAACTCGCCCACATCGCGTTAGCGATGCTAGGGTTTCTATGGACCGGTCTGGTTTCCTTCGGTTCGGCTGGTTCAACTTTCGAACCATTTTGGACCGATTTTCCGGCCAAATCTGTTTTGTCCGGCTCATTTTTCTTTGACTTAGCCCAGGCTCATTTAGGGGTTCTGCCATTTTACCATGTCTTTTTTCTGGGTAATTTTTTTTCTTTCTGGATGTTTTTTCCCGCCTTCTCAAGCTCGCATTGTAATTATATTTCTGTCTATTTAACTTTATTTCCGATAAAAAAAGTCGACGACAAAATTGTCATGCCTTTTTATTCACCTGGCAGTGAACTTGTAACGATATCAAACCCAAAGGACAACAACATCTTTAATCACTCAAGTAGAGGTTCTTGATTAATCTTAATCAGTAAATCGAATGTTTTCAAAAAAACGATGAAATCAACTATAAGTACGAACGTTAACTTTAACTAAAACGAGACGAATAATCAATAAGAGAGCGATTTAGGGTGGTGAATTCACAGAACGGTTTTGACGGAAGATGACACACAATCATGCATATCAATAGAGTCCTTAACTTAGGGTGATATTGAGACTCCAAAATTATCTAAGACAACCTCTCAAGAAATTTAGGGTCTAAGAACAAAAAAAACAATCGTACTATGCCTAGTATTGATTTAGCCCGACTGAAAAGCAATAAACTCATTGAATTCTTCTAGCTTTCGGTTTGGGGAACCTATTACTGTTATAAACATGTTAAATCATCTATTCTTAAAAATAATTTAAACTCGTCCTCTATCGAATAAAGCCATTTACAAGTTTGTTTCACGACTCCCTAATAAACACAAACAATATCAACAATTCATGAGATGAGGCATTAAGCACAAAACGACATAGACATCCCACACGGAGCTATATGCACAATTATAAGAGAATATTTCCTACACGTTATATTCATTAAAGCTCTCAACCCGAAATGAACTAGTTCAACATGGCCATGGACAAAATATATTAATTCATATATCCAAGTAGGAGCACAATCAAGTGAGGACCCACATTTTACAAAAGAAAATTATAATTAATTATGACCGACAGATGAAAATTTCGATGGTTTGAATTTTTGCTGACACATCAATGACATATTGGTATAATTATTTACAACTTTGTATTTAATTTTGTGTTTTAACACATATATAAGGGTATTTTCATATTTTCATATGAACAAATCATTAAATTCTTTCATTCTTTAATTATAAGATCTAATTTATTTAATTGTGATTAAATTGATTTCTCAATTTACTTTTTTATGCTTTCATGAGATTGTTTTATAAATACGCGATTACATGATTTACACACATATTTTATTATTTTAATTTTTATAATTTCATTTTCAAAAATGCAAGATTTTCCCAGAAAAGATCTATTTCGTTTCTTTCTTTTCTTTTGGATTTTATGACTTTATTCCTGCGCTAACATGATTTACAAATACATTTCATTTTTCAAAATTTCGTTTTTACAAACATTTTTGTATCTTTTTGTAATTATTTTTCATTGACCACAGTTACACGTGTTTAGTTTTTTCCATGGTAATATATATATATATATATATATTTTTTTTTTTTTTTTTTTTTTTTAATTTTCATAATGATGATGTATATTTTATTTCATTTGAAATAGTGTGTTTCAGCATTTCATGGTTTATAAATTATGAAAATGAGATACAATATCATAAATTAACCGTTTATAGGTGTAAATAGGTAAATAATTCTTGAAACATATGTTAAACCAATGGATGAAGAAGAATTATCAACAGGAAACAATGTATCATGGTGAGTAGTGAATAATTTTAGGCAAGTTTAATAGCTTATAGATAAAGTTACCGTATATTTCACATTAATCTAAAACAAATATTAAGAAAACTAGTATAAGTTACAATATATGGCAGAAAAAAGAAAATGAATTCGATAAATTTTCAGTACAATATGATTTGAGAGCGGCAATTCGAATGATTTTGTAAAATGGGAGTAGATTTTGTGAATTATGAGAAGCAAACAATAGAGTTTTATTTTTGAATTTTCTTATATTTGCCCGTATAGCCTTTTTTGATATTATTTCATTTATATATTAATAAATAAATGAATTGATGACAATAATTGATCATTACAATCTTAGAGATGGTAATTATTCTTATATTCTTTTGTATAACATGATTTTATTAGATCACACCCCTAGCAAAGTAAAGAAGATATGAGAAATAAAACACATTAAATATCTAGTGTTCATGAACATAATACATGAATCCTAGATCGTTGATCTTCTTCGCGCTCTTCAACCTTGATTCCCGTCCTCATCAAGTCGATTAGGCTCGGCCCGCCCATAAGGCGGGTAAGGCAAGCTTCATTAGACCCATCACAAGTGGGCCCCAAATTAAACAAAAAGTTGTTTGTATACTCAAAAATTTTAAACAAAATTATGTTGGGTCTCAACATTAACAACTCGAAAGTAAAGCTCAGATTGTGTGCTGAATTTAAAGCATAATAAATGTATCTATTTAATATAATAATGTTAAAATAATAAATAAGTGTAGGGTCGACTGAACAGTATGGCTATATCATGGTTTTTGTAGCCCGTCTTTCTTTTTCTTCGGGACTCAATCGACAGGATGATTTGTCTTTCCAGATGAGTTTTTTCCTTTTATATCCTAATTTAAGATGTATCATTCTTTAAATTTCTATAAATATATTAATTTTCTTTTTTCAATCGTGCATTAATCTGTCTGTGTTCTTCTCATGAAAAAATGCATGTCCTTATTGTATTTATTGTACTGAAATCATGAGGGCAGATGTCTTAATTTCATCTAGGTATGTGTTTTAAGTTTTTAGGTTTTTTTTTATTGTTTTGATGATTTGATTTCATTAATGTCTCTGAATTCATCTCAATTTTAATTGATTTTAGATCCTTATTTTTGTTTTATTTAATCCACAAATTTCTAAACTTACATCGTTTTAAATCGATTTCATATATTTTGTGATGTGATATCATCTTGATCAAAATTTGCTCCATGGTAGAACTAGTGTTGCTTGAATATTTATGGTAATTTTTTAATTATAAGAGTGAAATTTGTTTTTTGGGTAACTTTTGAAACTGATGTGATTTTAGTTTTCATTCAATTTCAGTTTGTACAATGATGTTAGCATAGTATGCAGAGAATCACATAGTGGGCATGGGTTAAATTTTCATTAAAACATGGGAACATTTAATTTGACATAGGACGCAGCTCGTTGAAAGTGATATTAATAGTTTAATGAGTGTATAATAGAATTTATTTTAATGTATTCTATCTAAAACTTCAAAATCAAGAAATATTGCATGTAATCCATGTTATGTATAATTAATTTGAAGTGATGGACATAGGGATGGCAAAATAATTCATATCCAATGAATATTCATGTACCTAATTTGATCGGAACAGATATATCTAGAGGCGAACAGATATGAACACAGATACAAATATTTTCATGGATATGAATCGGGTACGAATAGACCTATATCCTACCCGTATCGTATCCATATCCGTAGTATTCAAAATAAAAATATCATACGTGCCCACCCATAATCCTGTATACGTACGTTTCGGAATTGAAAAGGGAAATGACAATTGATATTTACTTTCAGGTATGGATACCGATAAGAAAATTTATCCATATCCACTGGATATTGAACAGATCGGATGCCCGATAAAGGAACGGATATGGATAGCCGCTCAAGTGAGCGGATACGGGTATGGAAAATGCCGTATCCAGTTCATATCCTATCTATTGCCATCCCCAAATAAAATGCATCTTTGTATTATATTGAATCCTGAAATCTTGCTCTACTTGCATAACCTCTTGATTTCAACTGTGTCATAAGAGTGAAGTTATTTTCACTCCTATCATGAAAAATTTTATGGAAGATATACCAAATATAAGTATCATGTATTACAAATTGATTTATATATTAATAGAATTATAGCACTATTATTTTCTTTTTATAAAAGACCCGTTGTAAATTCCTGCAACTCCCCATGGTCGATTCTTCTCTTCAAAGCTCAACCCACATAAGTGAATGGCATTATGTTGCTACGTGTAGGCGCAACACCACTTATGTCTACGTTGTTGCATAAGAAGATCAGTTAATGCGATGTCAAACCGAGTGGGCGTGCCAGAGTAAAAGTAGTTTGCAAGAACATGTATCACCTAAGTGGGCGTGCCGGGAGTACTGGTTGCCAAATTGCATTCTTTTTTGTTTCAATAAATTCATTTGGGGTCACCATTTGAAACAGAGAAGCCCTTGCCCTTGTTCAGTAAATTTGATCTTATAAGAATCAGTCATTCACTGCAGCCAGCAATGGTACCCAACTATGCTATAATCAAAAAATATCTGATGGTTTCAGGGAAAGAGGCTTACCAAAAAACTTGTATTTACGTATGCCTACATTACACGTAAGAATTTGAGTAATCGAGGTGGAACCATGTCAACTAACTCAAAATCTAATTGTTCTCAATTGAATCAACTAGTTCAAGAAAGACGAGGGAGAACATTACGACAGCAACTCACAAAGTGCTTCTAGAGGTATTTTGATGTAGCTAATATATTAATTTGCAGCCTCACTCTACTCTGCAAGCTTAATGCATTTATGGGCAAATAACGTCTGAAATCGAGAAAATAACATTATACTGTGTGAAAGTGTGTGTTTTATACAACGCCAGTTGATAACTCCAAAATACTAAAGAGATATGAAGTCGAGCAGCGTAATTTTCAGAAATATTGCAGAATGCAAAGACTTAAAGTTACGACTCCGCTGGATAATGTGTTAGATACTGGTTAGTTGACATGAGATCTGAAGTGGGATGGATGATTGACACAGAACAAGTTTTCGTCAAGGCATGGTAGTCTGCTTTCCTTAAGCTGATTATTGCCCCCGTATAGAAAACTGTAACCCAGGATACAATGACGAACAAAATCGCGCCTGAACTGCGTTGACGAGAGCAATCGAAAAAGAATAAATCTGAGAGAGACGGCTAGGGTATTTCGGCATATTTGGCTCCGATGGTAGGCTTTCAATTTTTAAGAGAAAGGGTTAGCCGAACTCTAGAAGAAAATGAGAGAAAATCTTACCAATTTTCTTTATTAAGAAATAAGACGTTTAGGTAATTCTCAATTAAAAAATCTAATTAATGACATTGACCACTTTATTTTCGATTTCACAATTTCAAAAATATTATTTCCGATTTTTCAAGTTGGAAAATATTTACTTCCGAATTACAAATGGAAAAACGTTGTTAAGAAATATTATGGGCTCGAGCAAAAATGTGACAGGCTTCCAACCCCCAAATTTTCTACAACATTTGCATAGCTCTCGTCGTGCGGGCACACACAAGTTCAATCTCGTGGGCTGTTCGTAGGCCATTATTTGCAACACCGAGAGAGTATTAACTCTAAGTTTTCTTATAAGTCCATGAAAGTATGATTCTATATATACATTGAGAAAAATTAGTAACCTTTTCATGTGAGACTTTTAAGAGAGAACTATGAGTGTACAACTCATTTCTTAACAACATCATTTCAAGTGACCAATTTCAAGAATTAATTTCTCACTATCCGTTTAAAACTTGTGATGTACCGTTAGAAAGATCTCACTTCCTAAAATATGAAAATGTATTTTACATTATTGAAGATCGAGTCTAAGTGTTCCGAAATCACAGCTCAAGTTGACACAATCACAAATTAACACAAATGTTAATTTGGCTATTTCAACTTTTATCCAACAATCCCCCAAAAGCAATTGATCGTGGTGATTACTCTCTACAGTTGATATCTGCATAGAATAGGTAGGCAATGCCCTTCAACCTAGGGGTGTCCATGTGAGACACGGGACCCGACCCACCCACCCGCTCACCCACTAAACCCTCACCCGTCATATTGTGGGTCGGTTATGAGTCCATAATATCAAACCCGTTCAATATCGGGTGGGTAACGGGTCCAAAAGTCAAATTTTCCTCACCTGACCCACCTGCGGAATATAAATAGGGCCTCCCACTCTACTCCACAACCCAACTATTTCAGCACAGCACAGCCCAGCCCAACCAGCACAACTGTTGGGCCCGTAGACAGTTGTCCACATGCACCCGATAACGCGCAAGTGCACGCAATCGTTACAAGTAATAATTCCTGGTAAGCACAGGGTCGAATCCACAAGGACCAATAAGGGTTAATTCAATTTAACTAATGCTATTAAGTGTAATTTAAAATATTCAATTTATAAAAATGTTTGATAATTTATAAAATAGAAACGCTTGGGAGAGACTATTCAGTAGAGAAAACCATGGATGCTAGGCCACTGAATTATAATAATGTCACAATTTTGGAATGAATTCTCATTCACACACTTGTATCCTATGCAATCAATTATACTGACACCACCTCTCGGTATTTGTGTCAGCCTAGACTCGAGAAGTTCATCATCCCTCTCGGATAGATAGACACCACGAGTCTGCATTAGCACAACAATAATGGAATCGGGGTTCCGAAGAGTTGAACCACGGCAAATTAAAGCATGTCTATCACCCACCGGCCTTCTCAGACACGGCAACGTGACTCAAACAAGCAATCAATATTCGTCAATACCAATCACAAGCATTAAGTACTTTAATTCACCCAAAAGCATGCATAAACAATTCAATCCATAATTATAAAATCATCACAATTCAATTCAAGACCTAGCATCCATGATCACAGGTATTTAGCCCATGATCATGGTGCTATAACCAAAATTCATAAAGATAAATACACAATTCGAGTTTAAGGAATAAGAACGAAGAACCCTAAAACCCAAAATGTTGAAGAACATGAATCGTTAAAATCCCTCTCGATTGTTGATGTGTAGCTTGCTTGATCTTAGCACTTGAATCGCCCTTGAATCGGATTCTAGCTCCTCTCGAAGTCCCCAATCCTCTCCTTGGTTGATATGGTGTTCTACTCTCTGCTCTCCCAAAGCGTGGTGGCTGGCTCAGTTCAATTGTGGCGTGAATTCTCAAATTTTCGGCCCCCAAACTCAGAATTCGTGTTTGGCTTTTATATTTTTTTTCTGCATCTGGGAGTTGTAACGATCGTTACAGTAGGTGTAACAATCGTTACACCATCGTTACAGCTCTGTTGCATCATCGTTACAAGTTTCTGTCTTCAAATTCCCTTCGAAATGATATATTATGGGCTTAAATCAGAGTTCGGATGAGAACTCTACGCCACCCGAAAGTATCTGACAGTTTTCGCCCTCTTCCAGACCTCTAATGAAAAAAGTTCTTTCACAAGAATTGTAGCTCTTTTCGTCCCCTTCAATTTAGATATAACTTTTGCTCGATTTGGATTTCGGATGTGAAAATTATAGAACTTTCAAGTCAGTTGGTCTGCAATCCCGATATCTATTTTAGTGCTGCCTTTCAGTGCTGTTTTGAGCTTCTTCCCATGAAATTTAGAGAAAACTTCATTCTAGAGAGTTATAGATTGCCGAGTTATCTTTGATTTGATCTAATTTTGGGTCACCTCAGATTAAATATGAGGAAGGTGTGCTCTCTGAAAGATTATGCTGCAATTTTGGCTCGGTTTTGACCATTTTCACATGTATTCTGCACATTCACACCAAACATACCCGAAGGCGTAAAAGTGGCATAAAGATCAATAATTTAGCACATCGAGGGTGAAATAACACCTATAATTGGGATAGTATATATCATAAACGTACATTTGATGCGACCGCATCAACAACACTAGCTTTACCCAAACATTTGGAAAACCCTAAAATTATTTTATAAATAATAATCCTCTCTCATGTTTAGAAAATCCTACAACATAGCCTCACTCTTCTTCTTTTTTCTTGCTCTAGCCGACCCACCTCCTTCTTTCTCCAGCCAGACCCTAGTGTTGCATGTGCATGTGGCCGAAGTTATGACCCTCATACACTTGTCTTTCTCAATATCATGCCCAACACACAAGCTTCCATTTCAGATTTTGTGAGAGACCGCCAAGTTTTAGCAGTCTTGGAGAGATTTTGAGAGCCTTGAGACTCCTTTGGGGATCTCTTAGGGTTTCATAAAAGCTCAAGATGAAGATGAAGATGTATAGTAAGGTTTCTTTTCTCTTAGTTTTGTGTAAAGATTTAAGGATTTTGATGTAGAGATTTTTGGATTTTAGTAATGAGTAGATTTTATGATTTATTGTTGATTTGTGTTTAGATAGTTGTGGGATTGACACTTAGGGTTATTTTGTGTATAGATTTTGATTGTTTGTGTTTAGATAGCAGTGGGATTGCCACTTTATATTATTTTGATTAATGTTTGATGATGAATTGTGGAATGGATTGAATGTTTGAGTATGAATTATTGTCATTTGATGAATGAGCACGTTGATTTATGGTTAGATAGAAGATAAGACATGGAATGAAAGGGATTGCTGGATTTTAAATGGTTTTCATCAACTAAGTTGAGTTGAAGATAATAAATTATAATAAATTATAATTGTGCTATTGTCGTTAATCGAGATAGGTGAGTATACTTAGATGGTTGGAATTGACAATTCCAACACTTCAATCCTAAATTCGATTCGTGAATAAAGTGAGAGATTAAAGGGATGAGGTTAGATACAAACATATTATCTAGTGCAATTCTTAGAACAATAATACACCATTAGATTGAAATGAGTGACGACTAAGATTGGAACGACTAAAACAACCAAATTTCATTCAGAAAATGGTCAACAAGGGCACGATAGTCAATTTGGCAGGAATTAAATTTGGAGATTCCTAAAATCAAGATAATGATGATGATCAATTCTCTTTACATGACAGAGCTCAACAACGATTTAATAGTGGGAGGTAGGTGGCCTGAAACATCTACGATGATGTTGTCGACTGAGCAATACCGGTCTAATGGTTCTGATGGGATATTCTGATTGGAGGTCGACAAATGAATATTGAAGATAGCATCAACAATCACTCTTATAATCCAACAAGTATGATTTAGTATTGAAAGTACAATCTTTTACTGTTCGGTGGTGTGTAATTTTGTTCATTTGCCGTTCATGACGATTGATAGCGTTGATTATAACTGATGGACTGAATCCGTAATTGTTGCATAAATTGGACTTGTCAAAAGGTATAGGTAATACACAGATCTTGAGTGACACATGTATTCTTTTAATTACATACACTCCTTATGTCGATTTGACTGAATTGTGAGTTCAAATAAATAATTATTAGTGCATTGTGTTATTAAGAAAATTGTTTCATCTGCGTGTTAGTTCTGTGTTTTATTTCCCCACAAAATTGTTCCATTATCTATTCTGATGAAACATTTATTTTAGTAATAGATGAACGACCGTGAGTTCAAATAAATGATTGTTATTGCATTGTTTCATCTACGTGTTAGTTCAGTGTTTTATTTCCTCACAAAATTGTTCCATCCTCAGTTTTTATGAAACATTTATTTCAGTACAGGATGAAAGACTGTGTGATCAATTAAATGGTTGTTAGTGCATTATTTCGTTGAAATTTTTTTTCATATGCGTGTTAGTTCTGTATTTTATTTACCCACAAAAATGTTTCATCTTCTGTTTTGATGAAACATTTATTTCAGTACCGGATGAAAGAAACTTGAACGGTGCAAATAGTAACCCGACATGTATTGTTCCCATCCCAATATTAAATCATTTTATTTCTGCACGAGTCAATATAATGGTATGAACAAATATGTCATTGGTGTATTGAAATGAGATTCAGTGTGTAGGATGTGAATTGACATTGTTTCATTAGCTGTGTGGATTAACAAATTAGTGCTTCCATATTACAGGTGAATAAGACGGTTCAAATAGTACACAATCAGGTTTTATTCCGTCCCACACTGTATCAATTGTTTTGTTTGCATAGCTCTCAAACATGCTTGATATGTCAACTTATATACAAATGTGCATATTTGTTATTCCCCACCATGCATTCGGAAGACCCGGACGACTCAAATAGGGAAGACCAATACCCGTCAGGCCTCTGGCCACCGGAGAGCAACTCAGATTCTTACGGTGACGACGTCCAAGGATCCGGCGAAAACGAGGACTCAGATGATGACGACGGAAATGAAGGTGGTTCGGACGATGGTGGGTGCGCCGATGAGGGTGTAGCTGCTAATGGAGATGGACAATCGAGTGGGTACATGGGAACGTTGAGAATTAGTTTGTAGAAGAGTTCTATGTTTCAAGCGACTGTGAAAGACATTGCAATCTGTTTCTCATTAAAATAATTTCATTCAAGTTTGATGATATTATTCAATGTTACCTTTTATGTTTTTCAATCAAATAGATGTTCATTGTGAAATTGTGTAATGAGTTATGAATTAAATTATTAAAAAAGAAGAATGATTTTGATTATTTGTGTGGATTGAATGACAGAGTTGGAGTTAGGATGTGGTCATGAACATCCCCATGAACATATATTTATTTGGAATGGAAATGTTAAAATGTCATGACACATTTATAGAGGATAAGACTTGTATTGACGAAACAATTAACACTCGAAGAAATGACAGATGAAATGTTCCATTCGAAAGTGTAATAAAACATTTTTTTCCATACATGTGGATTGTGTCATTAAGAGGTGTCATGACACATTCGATATCCAACATGAACAATATCACTGAGTAGGGTTGGACAGAGAATATCACCAAGATCGTCTTCCACATCTAAAGGAATCCTTCTAGATTGGATCAGAGAGTAGATGAGTGTGATTAGCAGAATTATAACATTAATTGATCTGAACAAAATTAATCTAAATGTCGTAATTAACTTTATGACCCCCGCAGAGCACAATAAGATCTTCTAGTCCAATATATTTGGTGAAATTACGTTGACGTGCTAGAGTGAAAGCCGCGTCCATCATGCGCGTCCATTTTGCAATCCAATGGTCCCAAACAGTTCTAAGATTTGCAATAGCAAAAGTGATTTAATCGAGATAGGTGATAATCGAGCCGCGTCCATCATGTGCGTCCATTTTGGTTAAATACTATTATTGTGCTATTTCCATTAATCGAGATAGGTGATTATAGTTAGGTGGTTGGAATTGACAAATCAAATTCTTTGCTTTTGTAATGCTTTAATCTTAAACTTGGTATTTTCTTAAGTAATGGATTGAGAACTCTACTTGTTTTTTCCCATTAATCAAGTCGGGGAATGCAATTAAAGGATTGAATATGCCTTAGAATCGACTAAGGAACACAATTCTCGATCTTAAGTTTAGTTTATTCTTTACTTAGCGAAATCATTTCTAATTAGATCCAAAGCAATTTGAGGATTTCTAAACTTCTCCAATAACTTGAATATTTGACACACTTTCAAATTTTCTTGGTATTTATCTTCATTACGTGATTTTGGGATATTTGGTGGATTTTTGCATATATTAGTATTTTTCAAAATTTATATCATTTTTTTTATTTTCGCTTGAGTCCAGCAATTCAGAACACCTAGGCTAGCGTCTACTAGCTAAACCTGCTCGTGGGATCTATATTTAGGTTGCAAACACTTCTCTATTTTATTTTGACTGGTATAAGATCTTTAGGTGATATCTTAGCTGCGTCACCATGACTACTTTGATCTATGTCAAGTTTGTCAAGACCAAGGTAATGGCTACTATTGCAACCAACATCAAGGCTCGCAAGCAGCTAGGCCATCCGTGGAATAAATGCTCAAGAGCCACGTGACCCAATGTTGGGCCGGAAAGTGTCGTGCAAAATGTCACTTCCCGGACATAAGTCCCTCGCGCAAGAGTACGCGGTCACAATTAACATATTTATAAGACTGTAAGCACCGGGTCGGTCCACAGGGACTAATGAGGGTCGTCAATTGTTAAGTCTACTGATATAAAATTACAAGACTACTATTTTTGGTGATTTAATGTTTTGGTTGAAAAAGTAAGATTATAATGTTTTAAAGGCCTAGGGTGTTAAACATGCATTTTAATGATAAGGGTCACTAGCAATGATTTAAACCATACTACATCTTATGTTGAGCCTATGCTTAAAATACCAATCTCGCCTCTCGGCATTGAGATTGGCCTAGTCTCGATTCACCTCTTGCCCTATCGGGTTCGCGATAGAATCGAGACTGCCATGACCCAAAAAAGAAACGCTAAGGGTCGAGTTGAGGTGTCAAGACTCGGTCTCGAGCCTCCAACCCTCGGTAAGTGCTAGTTCCGAGACTATACGTCCCTCTCGGGCTCGACTTAGTCTCCTAATCATGCATCCTAAGTAGCTAAGTCAAGCCACAAGCATTATTTCCAGAATCTTACACAACAAATCCATAACATCTAGAATCCATCATTCTTATAAACCATAAATCACTTCTTACAATGTCTAGCACACATGGCTAAGGGTTTTAGCCCTCAACCATGATGCTAAAATCCACTAACATCATACAAATGGAAAAACTAGCAATAAACATAGTGATAAATATAAAAAGAGAGAAAGTTTAGAAATGCTCTTGGTGTGTAGGTGGTAAAAGTTTAAATGCTTATTGTTGGTGATTGTTGAATGTTCAAAATCCTCCAAAAATGGCTTCTTCTTGGTGAAATGAGCTGGAAATGCCTCTACACAAACCTCCTTGCTCCCAAGAATGGACCCTTGTAGGGAAAATCCACTCAAACTCTCTCAATTGATAAAGTGATGATGAAGAAAAAAACAAAGGGAATGTCTCCCTTGAAGTGACAGGTCTAATAGGTGAGCTGATGGAGGCCAAAAGGCTAGGGTCCCAAAAAGATCCTTAATCCCTATGGCAAGAGCCCTTATATAGCCTCTGAAATTCGTGCTTGGTCATGATCGTCCCCATTGGAGTCACGATCGTGACTTAGAGATGGTCACGATCTTGCATAGAGTGGTCACGACCGTGACTAGGCTGGGGGGGACCATTTTGATCGTGTCAGCGCCACGGTCTTCTCTTCGTCGCCACGATCGTGCATGGCTTTTGAGCTGGGTCACGATCGTGACTCTTTCTTGGTGACGATCGTGGTGCCTCCGTGACTGAGATCGGGGAAAGTATCTGTAAGTTGGAAAAATATTCACCATGGATATTCAATTCGGCACGATCGTGCCTTGGTGAGGCCCGATCGTGCCAAAAGGCTTATGCAGCCCCTTTTCGGTTTCTTGCTCTCCAAGTCTCGATCTCCCCGACTCTCGAATCCTGCCCTTTTTCCACCATTTCCTGCATATCTCTTGCAAACACCATAAGGCATAAAACTGGTCCTAAATGGCCACTACGAGGCAAATGAGTATTCAATTGTGAGGTTGAGCGGGATCAAAAGGAGACCGTTTGACCCCACAACAACACACCACACTTAAATATTTATCATCCCAATAAGTCAAATAAGCACACACAACACGTTTTCTGGGTTAGATACCCCATGGCCAACCTACGTAGGGGGAGCTCGGCTTCTCCCGGGGGTCTCAAGACTAACACCCACAGCTCAAAAACACAAACTAAACCAAACACAAACCACTTAACATGCAAGCTAAGATTTCTTAATTCATGACGAATAAGGAGCATTTATAATGGGAGCTAATCTCAGAATTTTCAATGTGATCATTCAAACACACATGGGGAGGGTATATGAATTCGGGATCTCATGCAAACACCAAAGTGTACGAAGGGTATCAGTTTCACGCCACATAAATTACTTACAAAACTTGCCTTAACATATATTGCATCAATTGGTGTTCATAAGTTAGTAACCAAACCTGATCCCAATGATCACTTGACCAGCGCCATGAGCAAATATCTAGTGTAGGGCTTTACTAGACTTCTAATGTTTGGGTTGGGCTCGGGTATAAGTTTAGAGGATCAAAGCGGTGTAATAATAGTGCATTATCACAAAATTGCTTCGTTCCTCACCAACCCCCAATTACAATCAATTCTCTCCCCAAGTGTGTTCTTTCCTAATATGATCTACCCCTCAACTCATTCAACCCCTTCCTTATCTTCCCCTTTTTACTGGACTTTTTAAGTTCTTATTAGTGACAATTATCAACCTAGTTTGGAATTTTGCTTCTCAAGCTCGAACTATTCTTTTTCTTTTCATTTAAGCTTTCACTTGGGTTTGAGGCATTTATTTCACTTTTTTTTCTTTCTTTTTCATTCTTTTTTCTCATTTTCTCTTTTGATTTTTCATTTCAATAATTCTTAAATTATCCCTCAAATCCAAGTATTTACATAGTGAATAGCTTTTATCTTAGATTGATTGTCTACTTTCCTCAATTGTGAATCAAATTTAGTTTTGTGTACTCTAATGAGCAAAAATGACTCAAATTATGAGCAAAAATGACTCAAATTATGAATTTACAAGGTGGAGAGAGAGAATTTGGGGTGCCTCCCAAAATCGCATTTGTTTAACGTCGTTGGCTCGACGGTTCAAAGGATGGGGCACTCTAATCTCTAACGCTAGGAGGGTCGACACATGACATGCTCCTTGGCTGTCCTAGCTTTTTCCACTTCTTCTTCCACCTTCCCATAGACTTAGTTCTTAGCTTGCACAATTTTTCTACCCATGCTGTGGGCAACCAAAGTTTTATCTCCACCCTCTCATCTTTCGGGCCCGTTTGCTTCTTCTTCTTCTCCTTTTGCTTTGCTCGCTTGAGTGATCTTTCATACCTTGAGGTCTCGACCTCCACATGTTCACGCTCGTTGCTTGTGAGGGAAGCCTTCATTTCTTTGAGAAGCAACCCCAATTTCTCTTAACATCTTCCTTCTTTGGAGTAATCTTGATCCCAATACCTTCCAACTCTTCCTCTACCGTCATTCTTTCCGGTTGTTCTTTGTCGGGCGGGTCCTTGAACTTTGGCCTGTGGGCTATCACTATCATACATTTTTCAACTAATGAGAACACCTCCATCTCAAGGCCTATAGGCATTGGCTTCTCATTAACTTCTCCCTTGTCTGGGGATCTTCTTGCTTCATGAACTTCTTGCTCATCATCTAGCTCCATGAGAACCTATTTTGAATTTTTGCGCTTAAGTATACGCTCTTCCTCAAGAGATGTTAACCTAAAAGCGATTGAGTCATCACCCACGGTCATCTTCAACTCTCCTTTCTTGACACTAACGCATATGTCGGTGGTTGCCGAAAAGGGCCTTCCCAAGATGAGGTTTACCTCTCTACTTGCCTTGTAGTCGTAGATCACAAAATCCGTTGGCACAATGAATTTGCCCACCTTCACCAAGATATTTTCCACTACTCCACATGGAGTAACCACCGATTGATCGGCCAATTGTAACTCCACTTTGGTTTCCTTCATGGTCTTCAAAACAAGCTCCTCATACAATGCAAAAGGCATAACATTAACTCCGGCTCCCAAATCACAAAGAGTTCTATGATGTGTGAATCATATACCTATCGGGATGATAAAAATCCCGGGGTCCTTCATTTTATGGGGAAGCGAGTTAAGCAAAGATCTAGCGTCGGAGCTCATGGTTACCTTGGCCTCTCCATGGGCCTTCATCCTTCTCTCCTTGAAATCTTTCAAAATCTCATGGACGTCAATCTTCTCTCCCAAAACCTTCAACATGGTCGCATTGATTTCGGCCTTCTTCAGTTCGTGGAGACATTCTTGAGCTGCCCGCTTGTCTTTAATGGCTATCACCTTTTGCGGAAATGGAGGAATGAGTTTTAGCGTCCTTAGTGCATCACTCTTTACTTCTTGCACAACTCTCATGGGTTCTTCTTCCTCTTGATGACTTGTAATTGAGATGTCGCTCACTTGTTGTTTACCCGGTGTTGCTTGGAAGTGTCCCTAATGGTCTCGTAGCACTTCCTTGCTCTAGCTTTGCTTCAATATTCCTCATGTCTCTCTTTATCTCATCATTGAAGGTCGTTTGGCTCTTCATGAAGGTGGCGAGGACATCTTTCAACGAATCGCCCCCGTTGGCATTGAAGGGTTGACCCTTGTCATAGGTCGGATTATTGTTCCCTTGGAAGTTTCCTCCATGAGGCCTTTCTTGAAATACCTTGTCGTACCCACGTGATGGATTGTTTGCGTTACCTCCATATCCGCCCGGATAATTAGAAACGGGACGGTCATGATATCTGCCCCCGTTACCCCGGTTGTTGTTCCCTCCGTAGTTGCCATTGTTGGGGCCCCAATTTTTCCCATAATCCATTCGGTTGACTTCCGCTTGAGGTCCCGCATTTCTCTCTTGATTCCCTTGCACCACTTTAAGAAGCATGTTCATCTTCTCTGAGAGACTCTTCATTGTTTCTTGCTCCTCCTTGTCACTTGAAAACGATGCAACTTGGGTGTTCAAACTTTCGTCCCCGTCATACCACTCGTAGCTTTGTAAGGCAATTTGCTCCACGACGTCAAACACTTCTTCGGGGGCTAGGGAGAGTAAAGATACTCCCGCGCCGGCGTTGACCACCATTTGGGAAGCTTAATTAAGCCCCTAATAGAATGTCTTGTTAAGCACCTCATCACAAATACGGTGATCAGGACACTTCCACAAGAGTTGTTTGAATCGTTCCCACATCTCCCCAAGTGTCTCTCCCAGGATTTGAGAATAGTTGTTGATATCCCTACGGAATTCACCTTCTTTCCGTGGCGGAACATATTTGCAAAGGAACGCTCTTTCGAGACTCTCCCAATCCTGTTTTTCTCGCAAGGGTAGAGTCATGTACCACTTCTTAGATTCTCCTCCAAAAGAGATGGGAAGCAACTTGCATTTGACCAATTCTCTTCGGTAGCCACTAGCGGTGGTTTCGACCATGTCTTCCAAGAGTGTGAGATGGGCGTGGGCGTTGTCATTCTTGCCCATGAATTGAGGGATCGTTTTTAGGAGGCTCAACATTACCGATTGAAGCGCAAAGTCTTGTCCCCGTCGGTATTGCTCTTCCCTTCTTCCATTTCGCAGAAGATGGGGACATTGGATTCCTCTTCCTCTCCCTCCCTGATTACCTCGAGGGGGGAGAGAAAGAGGAGGAACGTAATCTTCATCGACGTAGTCGTCATCTTGCTTCTCTCTCGCAAGGTCCCGCCTTGCGTTGTTGTTCAAGTCGAGAGGATCCTCCTCATGATCACCTTTATGAATGGGTGGTAGTTGGCCTACTCTTCCTGGTGTTGCCGCCATGTTACTAGTTTCACTCAAATCTTCCCGCAATCTCCTTCTCAAAGGGTTGTTTTGCCGACACAACGCCTCAATTTCCATAACGAAGTTAAATTCTATCACGCCCGAGCTTCGGGTCATGCACTAGAACAAAGTACCTAGAAATCACGAAACACAAATGTTAATTTCCTACACGGTAAACAAATCACAAATACTTAACAACCTATTACCAATTAGTCCCCGGCAACGGCGCCAAAAACTTGTTGGGCCGAAAAGTGTCGTGCAAAATGTCACTTCCCAGATATGAGTCCCTCGCGCAAGAGTACGCGGTCACAAGTAATATATTTATTAGACCGGTAAACACCGGGTCGGTCCACATGGACTAATGAGGGTCGTCGATTGTTAAGTTTAATGATCTAAAATTACGAGACTACTATTTTTGGTGATTTAACGTTTGGTTGACAAAATAAGATTATAATGGTTTAAAGGCCTAGGGTGCTAAACATGCATTTTAGTGATATGAGCCACTAGAAATGATTCAAACGATACTACGTCTTATGTTGAGCCTATGCCTTAAATACCAATCTCGCCTCTCGACATTGAGATTGGCCTAGTATCGATCCACCTCTTTCCCTCTCGGGTTTGCGATAGAATCGAGACCGCCATGGCCCGATAATGAAAGGCTAATGGTCGAGTTGAGGTGTCAAGACCCGGTCTCGAGCCTCTAACCCTCGGTAACTGCTACTTCCGAGACTATCCGTTCCTCTCGGGCTCGACTTAGTCTCCTAATCATGCATCCTAAGTAGCTAAGTCAAGACACAAGCATTATTTCAAGCGTCTTACACAACAAATCCATAACATCTAGAATCAATCACTCATATAAACTTTAAATCACTTCATACAATGTCTAGCACCCATGGCTAAGGGTTTTAGCCCTCAACCATGGTGCTCAAATCCACTAACATCATACAAATGGAAAAACTAGCAATAAACATAGTGATGGACATAAAAAGAGAGAAAGTTTAGAAATGCTCTTGCTGTGTAGGTGCTAAAAGCTCAAATGCTTGTTATTGGTGATTGTTGAATGTTGAAACTTCTCCCAAAATGACTCCTTCTTAGTGAAATGATGTTGGACATTCCTCTACACAAACCTCCCTATTCCCAAGAATGGACCCTTGTAGGGAAAATCCACTCAAACTCTCTCAATTGATGAAGAACAAACAAAGGGAATGTCTCCCTTGAAGTGACAGGTCTAATAGGTGAGCTGATGGAGGCCAAAAGGCTAGGTTCCAAAAAAGCTCCTTAATCCCTAGGGCAAGAGCCCTTATATAGCCTCTGAAATTCGTGCTTGGTCACAATCGTCCCCATTGGATTCATGATCGTGACTTTGAGATGATCACGATCGTTCATAGAGTGGTCATGATCGCGACCGAGCAGGGGGCACTTTGATCAGGTCAGCGCCACGGGCTTCTATTCCTCGCAACGATCGTGCATGGCTTTTGAATTGGGTCACGATCGTGACTATGGAGTCACGATCGTGACTCTTTCTTGGTGACGATCGTGGTGCCTCCGTGACTGAGATCGAGGAAAGTCTCTGTAAGTTGGAAAAATATTCACCATGGATATTCAATTTGGCACGATCGTGCCTCCTTTAGTCACGATTGTGCCTAAAGGCTTATTCAACCCCTTTTCGGTTTCTTGGTCTCCAAGTCTCGATCTCCCCCGACTCTCGAATCTTGCCCTTTTTCCACCCTTTCCTGTATATCTCTTGAAAACAACATAGAGCATAATATTGGTACTAATTGGCCCTAAATGGCCACTACGAGGCAAATGAGTATTCAATTGTGAGGTTGAGTGGGATCAAAAGGAGACCGTTTGACCCCCACAACACCCAATTAGGTCAGCTGGAGTGGGAGGTCACAAGTATCATCGGAACCTTATCTCGTGACACACATAACCCGAGAGCGTCAGGTAGCCATAATGAAGAGTCGAAAGTAAAAGAGGAAGTAGACTAGACTGAGATACTCCCACCGGCGGTGAGAGAAAAAGACCAAGAGACATCCGGAAATAAGACTGGTGATTCTGAAGCCACCAATGGGTAAGGAGGCCGAAATGGAGTTACCTTTTCATGAAGAAGTAATGGAAGTCGACTCTCCTCAAGAGGTCGACAATGGCGAAGTAGATGATGATATGGTGAAGCCAAGCCAAGAAATGGAAAAAAAAGTCAAGCATGTCATGAGTGTATTGGTAAGGGAGCCCGTTAGTCGTTTCTAACAAAATTTCTTTACATCATGAAAGGTACCTATTAGAAAAGGTAGAAGAGAGAGGAAGCAAGATTTGATAGGAATGGGACCTATCATGGTGCTCCCGGATGGAGAAGAGCACGCATTCGAAGAAAGGAATGAGATAATAGAGCTCTATGACGACATCATATCCCTATTCGGTGCATGATTTGTTTGAATTGGTGATGAGCGAGTGCAATAATGCACTTGAATTTTTTGATGCCTCTGGGCACAAATTTTATCACTTGCCCTATACAGAAGAAATTTATGAAAAGTTTGAAGTCCAGTTGTTCTAAATGATCTACTCTTTTTTTTATCATAGGAAATAGATTATTTATTTGAATTTATATTGCTTTTGACAAGGGAATGTCGGTTTCTTTTATGAATAGGCATTTTTGTATATATTTGAGTATTTTTTTCGCACGGGAATTCGTACAAATTTTTAGTATGAGCTATGAAACAAGTGTGAAACCTCCTCTTCAAAAGATAATTTTGATAGCTTCTCCTCTTTAATCCTCCTTTGATCATTTACTTCCCTATTTTTAAATATTTCTGTTTGCTAATTAACTACTTACACTTTTAATTCAACATTACAAAGAGACAGTTGTCAGAGGAGGCGAGGCGACGGTTTCTCCGTTTGCCTCCCCTCCACTGCCCGTCCTTTAATTCGTCTTCAGATTTCGGCGGGACTTCAAGGCTTTGGTGTCAATGGTATTTTGCAAAGGTATTCTCGGTGTGTCGCCGGTGCGTGGGTGATGGTTTTTGCGGTGGCGGTCACGACGAGGCTGATGGTTGGGTTCGGTTCCAATCTATCTACCCGTCGTTGTTATCAACAGAGATCAGTCAGGCCGGCTAATCTGGGTGGTCGCGTGTTGTGTATCAGTCAGTCTGCCTCTGATTGGCCTCTGTCTTTGCGGCTTGGAGTCCTTCATGGACGATCTGGTCATTGGCGCGTTGATTGGCCGGGTCCTACCAAGCGCCAATTCTGGCCCTTGTCATCGAGGTTCTCTCGCGGTGGCGGATAGAATTATTTCGGTGCGCCCAAAGAGATCTTGGAGACTGATTATCATTATGGAAGTTCTGTTTTTTAGTGTTTATTTATGTTTTGATTTATGTGTATTATGTATCGCTTTATGCGATTTGCGTATCGCTTTGTGCGATTTGTGTCCTTGGTGAAACAGAGAGAATGTTGTAACTAAGAGATAGACTCGAGTTCGTAGCCTTCTTTGAGTCTTGTGGTCGGCGATAGATGTCGGTGTCGACAGGGGCTTCGGGAGGTGATCGACGGGCTTTTATTTTTTTTCTGGATAAGTGGATGAGTTTGGTTGGAGAACCGATACCAACTCTCCCTTCATATGAGCGCAAGAGGTCCCCCGAGGGGTGTGACCCAGTGATCCAAACCTCACGGGTATCCAATCCCGTAACACCTTGGTGAAGAACTCCGGGAGAAGCGCTCACTTGGTCCAAGACCCGATGTCCTTCGGGATGGGTATGAGTTGAGAGGGGTCGTCAAAATCTTGCGAACATTTGTGACGTGGAGTTTGGAGTCAGTAGCCGGAATTAGGAAGCGACGGTTCTTGTAAATGATCAGATTAATAAGAAGAGCGGGAGGATGGTCGAACTGTTGTTTCATCACAATTTTCTCTATGTATTACTTGGGAGTGTTTTTACTATTTTGTCATCTATCTTGTAGTTTATATTTGGTCATCATGCTTAGGTTTATGTTGGTCAGGTTATAGGATGGGGTTTATTATAAGACCATTTTGCTCTATTAGAGCTCTGGCTTGGGGTAGATATGGATCTTGAAGTCATGCTACCTTCGTTTTACTTTGTAAAAAATTTAATAAAATTTGTTTGTTTTTCTCAACAAAAAAATTCAACATTACATACAAAAACATATGTTCTACATGGTTATACAACATTGCACTGCATCTTATACAATTCGAACGTTTTGACATTTTTAATTGGTTTGTAGCTTTTATATATATATATATATATATATATATATATATATATACATGAAGTCAACTCTCCCTCTCGGCTGCTATCTCGCTGCATGAAGAGTGTGATCTCATGCTACAATCGGTGACACGTCTAAGCAAACCAGCATTATCGTAATTGTTGTGGAGACGATGTTCTGTCTCATTCTCCTCTAATGAAATCCCCATAGTCTCTCTAGTGAAGAAAAACGTAACCAACACCCCCACTATACATACCCCTCCAAGAATGACCAGCGACGCCGTCATCCCCATCCTTCTCGACCCCCACAGAAAGCCCACCGACCCTATGATCGCCCCTACCTTCCCGCAGGCCCCGGCCACCCCGTGGCACGTCGCCCGGAACCTGGCGGGGAACATCTCGGAGGGGACGATGAAGGTGGTGGTGTTGGGGCCAAAGTTGGAGAAGAAGAAGGAGAGGCCGTAGAGGAACATGAAGGGAAGGATGTGGAGGTCCCAGAAGGAGTAGTAGGGAACCCCGAGGGCCAGGTAGAGCAGGGCCATGGAGAGGAAGCCGAGGAGCTGGACGTTGACGCGGCCGATGCGGTCGATGAAGAAGACGGTGGCAAAGTAGCCGGGGATGGTGGCGCAGGCAGCAACCGCGGCCTGGATCTTGGCCACCCAGATGGCTTCTTGGAAGGCATTGACCTTGGTGGTGGTGGGGATGTAGGAGGTGTAGATGTAGGACTGGAACAGGTTGCTACTGTAGAACACAATGTCCACCAGGAACCACGAGGACGAGCACGACAACAGGTCGCGCCCGTGCCGCCGTGCGAACTCCTTAGAGAGGAGAGGGTACGACGGTGCCGCCGGAGGAAAAACTTTGTCTTCGGTTATTTGGCTCAGTGACACGCTTAGCACTTTTTCCATGTCCTTGCCTGCTTGTTCAACGTTGCGCTCTACCAATGCTGTGTACCTTCACAATAATTAATGCATATCTTGAAAATTTAATAACTTAATATTACACACCAAGGGTAATGTCAAAACTAAAACATGTTTTTATCAAATATTGATGTTACATATATTTAGTATGTAACATTCATTACCTGATGTTTGAGATCGAGATTGTGATACGAAGTAGAAAACATTTTATATTATGAAATGTCGTATATATAATGTATCTGAACGTGTGATTGATTGAAACAAAATAATTTCACTTAGGTCACCATAAAAGTTTGTAGTTTCACTTAGGTCACCACAATTCTAATTTAATTTCTGAGATCATCACAAAATTTTGTAGTCTCAATTAGGTCACTATAATTCTAATTTAATTTCTGAGGTCATCACAATAAACTTTTGCCTCAATGTTGGTCTATTTTTATTTTGAAAAGACCAAAATGCCCCTCATTTGTTTTCATAATTTCAAAATATGTCATTTCACTTCAAAAATGCCTTTCCCTCCACTCCACCACCGACCACCACCTTCCACTCTTCCCCCGACCACCACCTACGACGTCGTTCCCTTCACCCACGTCCTCCACCTAGCTTCCCTCTCTTTTTCTCGTTTCGGCATGGTGGGCATGTCCGTCTCTGGCCGAGGCAATTTCCAGAAACTCAACACACATCACCGGCGAGAAGGAGGAGGAAGATGGAGGGGGAAGTGTCATTGGGTGGTTGTTTCCGACTCGATCCGAAGACGGAGCGGTCGTCGTCGTTGCCGCCGGAGAAGAAATCGTCGTCTAAGGTGCAGACGCGGGTGAGGTAGAGGAAAGGGCAGTGGCGCCACCGGAGGGAGGTGGTGGAGAGGTGGTCAGCGTCGGCGAGGTCGAGGCGAGAGAGGAGTTGGCGGAGGGAGGGTTGTGGTCGATGAAGAAGGTGAGGGAGGGGTCGTAAAAAGAAAAAGAAGAAAAGGAGGTGAGGGGCATTTTGGTCTTTTCAATATAAAAATAGACTAACAGTGAGACAAAAGTTCATTGTGATGACCTCAAAAATTAAATTAGAATTATGGTGACTTAAGTGAGACTACAAACTTTTGTGATGACCTCAGAAATTAAATTAAAATTATGGTTACCTAAGTGAGACTACAGACTTTTGTGGTGACCTAAATGAAATTACCCCTTAAAAATAACAATAAAAATTAGGGATAAGGACACTTTGATACACCTAACTATAGCGAAATGACACTTTCATACCCTAACTATTTTTGTCTCTTTTTTAGTACCCTAACAATTTTTTTGTGACAACCTACCTCTAAAATGTCTAAAATACCTAAACTACCTTTGGTGTAAGAAACTATAAATTCAATTGGTTCAATTTTTTTTATCTTTGGTTCAATTTGATTTGTACTTAAGATGCAAATATCATTATACCCGAAAATATAGTTAAATTTGAATCATTTCAAATATGATTTGATAAATCATGCTGGACTTGTTTTATTTTGATTTCTTAACTCAGGGGTATTTTAGTCATTTTAGCATAGATTGTCACAAAAAGTTTGTTAGGTTACTAAAAAAGAGACAAAAATAGTTAGGGTATGAAAGTGTCATTTCGCTATAGTTAAGTGTAACAAATTGTCATTATCCCTAAAAATTATATTAAGTTGTGTATCATCAAATTTGTTGAAACTGCGTATCATTATGATATTTGAGCCAAAAAAATTCATTGGAGCAAAAACTATTTTAATATCAGATGTTTTTACCTAATCACGAGAATAAAATAACATTGAGTAGATTATTAAGGACTGTAATTTATTAAACTAGAATTAATTAATAGGCCAATACCTACCTAGCAGTTTCGGGCATCATCATTCGCCAGTAATATGTCAACGCAGCCGGCACTGCGCCAAACATGAGTATGAGCCTCCAGGCCAGGTCGGCCACCGCCGGCGTCGGGTCATCTGGCGAAGCATTGGTGGCAGCATCGAACAAGGCGCACACGACCACCGTGACAGCGGAGCTGAACAAAATCCCGAAGCCCTGCATTGAAAACACAGCGGCGATGAAGGCGCCTCTTGTTTTCTTGTTGGCGAACTCGGACATGATGGTGGCAGAGAGAGGGTAGTCGCCCCCGATCCCCACACCGAGCATGAACCTAAAGAAGCAGAGGCTGGTCAGCACGCAGGCCCGTTCCCGGCAGATGGAGAAGCCACAGCCGAGGGAGGAGACCACCATGATCGTCAAGGCCATCCCGTAGACGCGGCGCCTCCCCACGCGGTCGCCCAGGCTGCCAAAGACCAGCTGGCCGACGATGGTGCCCAGCAGAGGGACTCCGATCATGGTGGAGGCCACGATGGCCTTCACCTGGAACTGGGCGGGCTCGTCCTTGTAGTATATGCGACCGATGAGCTTCAGGATCGGAGGGAGGCAGAAGAGGTCGTACGAGTCTGTGAAAAGCCCCATGCCCGCGATTATTATGGCCTTGTAATGGTAGTACTGAGTTTTTGCACTGTCCAGAGCCGACAGAACCTTTAGACCCATTTTCGGCCTCAGTCACACCTGCGCTTAACATATCGTCATCTACATACATACATATATAGTTTCAAAAGGTTGATTCCATGATGCTAGAGGATATGCGGTTTGTTCATCTCCCTGTCAATGGCGATCAATTATAATAGTATGATCAGCTTCTGGGTTTATTACATGATCATCATTTAGTTGACCTTTTTGTCTGTTATTTCATGTTTTTTTGCTTATGTGGCACGAAATGTTAATATCAGTCCCATATTCAAACCCTCAAGGACCTATAGCAGAAAGTCAGGCATTATTGGCCTACATGTCCACATCTATTATCACATAAATTACTCCTTAAACTGTCTCAAATGCTCAACTATTTTTTGTTCAAAACATGGTACCACTTTTAATTCAATCTAAGAACTAACAAAAAGGTATTTGACAGACTATTCCGCAATTAAAACATGGAAATGGAATCACATACCTCTTAACATCCGAAATGTAAGATTGTTTTCCATTCCAAGAAAAGTTAAGACCGGGAAGGAATCGAAAACACAGTTCAAATCTAATGGAACACAGTTAAGGCAATCCATAAGTAAAGCATCTAATCTAAGATTAGCAAAATCATGCATGATACAAAAACCTCGGGGCATGAGATTGGCAGTAGATGAGTTCATGAAGACGGGATAGAGGCATCAGCAGGAGTCCGGGGGGCAATGTGCTTCATAACTATCACTTCTAGGATGCCATCTGGACGGAAGGTTGGGGAAAAGAGGCGAGGATCAACAGGTCCAGGAAGATGAAAGGATATAGTGAAAGGTCCCGGCGGGCATAGTTGCTGCACTTTCATCTGGTACACACTTGAAGAGTTTTTAAAAACTCCTCCGTCTGTAATCACACCTTCAATATGAACCTTCCCGTCCCGTTGGACGTCACATTTTAAATTACCTGCAGGGCAAGCATTAGTAGTTGATCATGATCACCTCCATCTCTAACATTTAATGACAATATTGTAAACATAAAACTATTGCCACAACACTATAACTATATAAGATAAATAAAATAATTCTTATCTTCTTTCCAAATTTAAGGTTTCAAGAGGTATGTATGCATCAATAATAAAAGTAGGGTGAAGTTACTAAAAATAATAATCGAGGATACAAATACCTGGTAGCTAAAACAGGGTCCAAGGCTCAAGCACAGAAAAAAAAAACTCACAAGCCTTAAGATTGCCGCCCGTATTTTAATTTTTAAATACCCGTAATCAACAAGGAAAAAAATAACCCACATAACTCCAAAAAGGTTACAGAAAAATTCATTGTGTCACCATACAGACAGATAATACTAGGTTAAAATTCTAAAATACTACAAACTAACTATAGTTATGTCCCACTAAACATCAAGGAACTTCATGAATAGATCCCAGAAATAATTGAAATGGGAAACATGGTTTATTAGGAGTAACATTACATCAAAACGAACCTATGTTAAGCAACCAATTCTAATCAGCAGAAACCAACAAAAATTGAAGATAAATCTTCAATTTGGGTGTAAAATAGTGAACCTATTGATGGAGAAATGGTAAGAGTTTATCTATGACCATCACGGGTTTTACGAGTAAGTGACTAGAAGTCCAACATATCTCAACGTACAGGAAAGATGATACTATCAATTTCAAACTATGAATCAAGACATCCCAACCCTCAAATTTGTACTGTTACTGTGGTGAACTTCGATAATCACAATATACAAATGTAACCTTCTTGGAAGATTGAAGATATTGATAATGAATGAGAAAACGAGGCATACAACTGAATAAATGTTTGGGTGGGCAGTCCAGTCAGTGAGTTAAAGAGAACCAAAGAGATGGAGCAAACACTAGAAAACTTACATTGATCCTTCCGGCAGCCAGGCAAGGCAACTCGGAAAAGGTAGGCACCTTCACTAACACCAATATCAACAAGTCCAACAGGTGGTCCAACATTTGCATCTTTTGCAGTCCCAGTAAAAACAACAGATGGCTTAACCTGTGACTGGTTGGCAGAACCTGACATACTCAAGCTTTCGATTTCACTTCTTTAACAGACTTGAGACACCACGCTTCACCTATAAATTTTACGGAAAACATAAGCAGATGAAGCTTTATGCGAGTTGGGGAAACTCAATATATGTTTACCAGCAAAGGCATGCTATACGCCCATCAATTAAAGTTGCTTTTACATATGACCACAGGAGGTGACGGATCACAAAGTCAGGCATTGCTGAGAGAAAATTCAGAATTCAGGAAACTGGGAGATAATGAAAACTACTCTAGTTTTATATGTTGAGAGAAACTTCACAATTTAGGAAAGTGAAAAATAATGAAGACTTACTCTACCTTTTATCTTTCATGTGAATTATATATGTATCTAATATTGACTTATTACAAAACAAGATTTGCTGATTTCTCCCCGAGTTCTCGAAACTCTTTAATTTTTGTCTCGACGAGTTCTCCTCAATTCCGAGTTTCAGAACCTTGATATCCAAGTTATAAAGATTTGTTCAAAGATAATGCTGAATCAAATCCATATCAACTAGGAAGGGATGAAAATAATTTCAGGTAATAAAAAACTTACTATAATCCACAAAAGGAAACAAACGGGACTAAAAAATAAAATGAAATGGTAAAACAAAACAGAGAGGTTGTTCAGCAAATAACTCTGAGATTCACTTCAACCTTTGAACTCTATGTGATCTTTCACCTATTACTCTGATGCAAAAGCATTTGGATATCTGAGAGTTAACAATTTCCAAAATCAACCAGCTCAACTTTGCATGAGTTCTAACCTAAACTAACACTTTCAAGAAATGAATTCAGTATCCAAAAGAAATAAAGTTAAGCAATTGATGCATCTGTTTTCTGTTCAATGGAAGATGTAAACAACCTTTAACAGTACAAAGTAAAAACATACAATTGAAAACAAATTGTCGGTTGCTATCTTAACTCGTCTATTGGCACTTGGCAGATATCAGTCTACGCTGCAGGATTATCGTGCACTACTAAAACTACAATGTTTGTGAGCAAGGATTTGATTGCCAATTGCACATAAATTGTCTTGGTATCTGATGGCTAGCAAAGTAACTGGCAAGGACTAAGGTTTCTTGCTCGTTGGTGATCTACCAATGAGCAATCTGGTTGACATGTAAATAAAACTCACTAGATGTATGTATGTCCCTTTTTCATTTGCGCTCAAATTGAACAAGAAAGTTGTGAGCGACGTATAAGCTCACTAATCTTTGCTTGCTAACAAGTGAACAAATGTATTGCTTGCTAATTTTTATGGGGGGAAAGCAATTTTAAGCACCAAATCAATATAGGTGAATTGAACAATTATTGTTTAAATACGCTTCAGTGTAAACCCTCCCAAGATACCATATTTGATATTCCTAGACAAGCCTTTATCATGCTTATCTTCTGAAGTAGAAGACAACTTGAACTTTAACAGAAGAGCTATATCCAATTATTTTGCAGCCTGTCTGACCAAATTATCTATTGAATAGGGAAATTCATTTCCTTGCTGGGAATAAGATAATCAATTTTTTTACTTAATTCAGACATAGTTAGAAATAATACCCAAAAACTCCATTTTGTTTAAATTTCATACCCAAATCGTCCAGATTCCGTGCCCAAAGCATTTAATTTGTTTTGTTCCATCATGGCGGCTTTAACTTGCTTGTGCGTTAGCAATGTCATAACAGAAGTGTCCAAAATAAACAAAATGTGTATATTTTCATACCAAATCTATGCAAAACATAGGTGCTAATTTTGAACAAAATGGATACTTTGTGCCATCGATTCAAGTAGAGCTGGTTCCGTGATACAGCACAACTACTTTCTAAAGCAGCCACTTGAATGAAAGTTACATGATTGATACAGAGACTCGCACACGCGCACAAAACGCATAGAGAGTAAGAAACATACTGATGAAGCAAAGATTAAGAGTTATAGATGAATTGATTGATAAAAGTCGAATTCCACAAACAAAATAATAATGAGTAATTGAATCAAGCAAAGACAGAAAATACAGATGAAACCCTAAGGACGACAATACCGTCGGAATGGCGCTGAAGAACTCTCTCCGTCGACGGTGCTGTCACGGCGCAGCGTCTCGCTCGCTCGCTCGCTAGGCTGCCTCTGCGCTAAACTGTCTCTGTGTGACCCTAGTATGTTTCGGTCAAATCATGCTTGTATTTACTACATATAAAAATCGGTATCATTTGTTTGTTAATTGGGGTATTTGAAATAAATTAACAGTTAGATGTGTTAGGTGTAATTAAATATAGGGATAATTTTGAGTTTTTATTTTAAACCTAGAGTCACCGAAAAGGTTTATTTGTCTCACTCCGTCACTTTTTTTAATAAAATAACTTATGGAATGATTATATGATTAAAATATACTCGTAATTAATAATTGAACTAGTTCAATTAAATCAAACTGATATTTAACGCCGTCAAATTTATTGGTGTTGGCGAGGGAGATTCTTGACAAATTGTCGTCAGGACCGACACATCTTTCGCGTCAAGAGGACCGATGGCCTCACCGTCTGCTGCATGGTCTTTGGGAAGTAAGTTTGATTCATCATATGCTTTTCTTTTCTTCACTTGTTTTTCAATTACCTGTTTTCATAAAATCAACCCATGTACTATATGCTTTGTATAGTGCGGTTTTGATATGATTGGTATAACATACTTGATCCTTGCTCATGCCTCCATAAATTCAATCAAGTAATTGAATTATGCATAAATTAAGGTTGTGTTATAAATATCTATTGATGTTCTAGTTTACTAGTCTTGTTATATGGATGGCTCTGCTTGGTTTTTTTTGTGTAGGAAGAATCCCATTTGCGTTTCTTGAAGATGTTCATCAAAGATTTGTGAAGGCCTATAGTAGGGTTATTAACATAACCCTAAACTTACGGTGTTCGTGTTTTCGGAGCTTCCATCGTCAACGAGATTTATCTCTCTACCGATTTGAGCTTCGTCAGTGCTTGGAGCTTTTCTGGCGAGGTGGACGCGTTCGGGACACGCTCAATCACCCGGTTTGGCCCTCTTTTTGGCTGGACCGAGTTGGGTTTGTATTAGACCAAATGAATATGTTCAATTGTAGTTTGATTCAATTAAACTAGTTCAATTACTGATTGCGAGGGTATTTTAGTAATTTCATGATATATTTTAGAAAAAAACTAACAGAGTGAGACAAAAACTATTTTCGTGATCTCAAAATTTAAAATAAAAACTTGATAACCTACGTAGGAATCTCAACTTTTGAGACCTATATGGACTTATTCCTTAAATATATTTACTTATCATTATTTTTAAGTTCTTTAAATTTATGTATTAGCTTACTTCCAAAAAAAAATATCTGTTTACTTTTCATTTAGAATTTTTCAAGTAACATTAATTCATTTTCTTTACAACCCATGGTAATTTAGTGTGGTACACGCGCGTGCACTTAGTAAAAATAAACTAAATATAAATAAAACTCTTATAATGCATTTAGAGGAAATGTAAAATTCAAACTTTGACCGTCTTAAGATTTTTGCTCCCATCATATGTTAGTTCTTAATTAGTTTAAGTTGATACTTGTAACAGTATTCTTAGTACTATTTGATCAAGCCACGCCGGAAATATACATTGCAAGGATTATAACTTTTTTTTAAACAAATGGTTTTTATTTACTTTATCATATGGATGGAAAAAATACGCAAACCCGATTGTATTGGGAGTTGGGCGGGTTAGCAATTTCAAGTAATGAAACGGGTAATGGGGTACACAAACGGGTATCTAGTCGGGTCGGGATCAGGCTGACCAGTACTCGCCCAACCCCGCCCCGGTGCATGTTAAGAAAATAATGATATTATATGTATATTTTTTAAAAAAACGTTACCAACTAATTAATCTTAATTAGGTTTCTAAAAAATAAAGCATACCCTAGTTAGAAATTCCGTTCTTTTGTTTTTATCAACATATACTTCTGTTTGATTTTTTGTGCACACATTTAATTAATTGGTTTTGGTTGCACAGTGAGAAAACCTCATGCACTGGAGTTAGAAGATTTCAAACACGATATTGCAGTAATATTTTAATTTTAAATTTAGAATGGACCTTGAATTGATTTGTGATGTTGTAATGTTATTTCTTTAAAATTAGAATGTGTCATGAACTGTTTTAGTGATTACTTTACATTACATGCACGTTATCATATCTATCATAAGATTATACCTACTTATTTTTATCGACAAAAAGATTTTTCGCTACAACATGTTTTATGCATAAATAACTTTATGTTTGTATGTAAAATTAATTGAGTGATGATCATATAATACAAAACGGGACGGGTCCGGGATTTGCAAATTACATGTACCCGTCGGGGCGGGTTTCGGGACGGGTTAGATAGAAAAATATCTGGGAATGGGACGGGTTTGGGACAAGCGACCTAATTTCGGGACAGGGTCTGGGATTACCAGACCCGCCCCAAACTCACCCCAGTGTCATCCCAACTTTATTATATCAGAATAGAAAAATTAATCTTCTAAACCAAATTATGATAAAATGAAATTTGAATATGATTACGCACCAAATTATGATAAATTGAAACTTAAATAAAATTACACAATATATTTACAAACTAATACGAATTCTGACCCTCTTAGACGACATACTTTAGCAAGCAATGCAAACTATTAATTTTGAGTTTTTTTTTTATGATTTTGTGTTTTCTGATGCAAACACGTTCTCAACAAATATATCTATTGTTTATGAAATAACAACTATTCTTCTAGTTAGTTATTACTTCTGCATATATATGGAATTTATCCATAGTTGTTCTATTTTTGAACGAGCACGAGCAACCCGCCTGTGAAAATAGATATTATTATTAATGTTATCCAACTTTGGATACAAACAAAACTCATCAAACCAAACAATTGAACTCATTACTAAACTTATAAATAAATATTTAATCCAAGGTTATTCTTAAGATTTGTAGCCACGTGTCTTCACTTAAAACCATGAGTCAAATAATAATGACTCATATGTCATAGATATAACTAATAAAGCTGACTAACACAATCATGAATAGCTAACCGTCCGTACATTGATACGGGATGCACAGATTCTCGAGAAGAGATGAGTTGTGGTAGTCTCCCCAGACCGCCATGTTTCCGTGTGTGAATAGAATGTATCCACTAGGGGAAAAGTTTGGCTTCAAACCCCAATTCAAGCAGGAGAAGTACGACATGTTAATGTGTAAGGCTGGACATTTTGGATCATATATCGGTCAATCAGACTTCTAACCAAAAAATTAGAAATTGTGGATTATGGTTCGATTTTGATTATAAATTTGTATGAACCATTCACTTTCGATTATGTTTCTGAAATTTTAGAACAACTAGTTGTAGGGCCCAAAATGTGTTTGTTTTAGGACCGCACTTAAGCGTCCCGTGCAAGTGTACACGGTCACAAGTAATAAACCGGTAAGTACCGGGTCGAATTCTACGGGGACTAATATAAGGTCTCGATTTGTCTAAACTTGTAATCGAAGGCAAAAGCAAATGTTAAACACAATTGGAAAGTTAAGATCCACTACCCTTTTATACTTTTCTCGAGTTTATCATGCAACGAATCAACTAGCAAATGGATCTTCTTAATGCGAAACATCACGGGTACCAAACCTTATCCACCTCGAAGTTTTAACAATCGATACAATTTCTAAGCGTAGGTGAGTAGATAGTCTATGTTCAAGTACTAATCTCGCCTCTCGGCATTAAGATTAGCCTAGTAATGAGATGATCTTTACCCTCTCGGGATCAATCACAACTCACACCGCAATCGATCGACAATTCTCCTTAGGTTATAAAAAAAAGTCGACCGACAATTCTAGACTAGGAGCTAACGGAAGTGTCATGGCACGATATCGAGCTTCCACTCCCGGTGATGCCTAGGTCAATTAGGTTCGATTTTCTCAAATTCGAATCACTAACCTAGATGAACTGTTCTAATTGGTCAAACTAGAACAATTCACATGCATAATAAGGCAATCAATCATCAACACACCAGATTCCAAGAACCAATACTTCAAAATTAAGCAAATATATAGTCAACAAAGTCTTAGTACCCATGGCCAAGGGTTTTAGCCCTCAACCATGACTACAAATACCAACACCAAAAGTATAAATGCAAAATTACAACTAAACATGAGTTCAATAAAGCAAAAATGAAAGAGAAGAAAAGAAAAGAAAGGAGCTCATAAGGTATTTGTAGCCTCCTTCTTCAAGCTCTAGATCCTCTCCACCAAGCCAGCTCCAAGCTCTTCTAACCTTCAATCATTGCTTCTCCAAGCTCAAGCAAGGCATCTCCAATGGTGTAGATGCTCAAAGGTGAGAGAAAAGTGGATTGTGAGGTGTAAATTTTTTAACCTAATCTTCAATCCTCGCTTCTCCCAGCTATAGAAAGGCCTCTCCAATGGTGTAGCTGCTCAAAAGTGAGAGAAAAATTGTGAAGTGTAAAATTTTGAACCCTAAAAATTAGAACTCAAATCAGCTTCATAGTTGCAGCTCAAACTCTCTCTCTTCGCTCGGGACTCCGCTTCGGAGTCGTGATCGAAGACACTCTAAATTATCTGGGCCCGCCTCCGCTCCAGAGAATCTGACAGCTGGCGGTTGATAGGCTATTTGTTCTGGAGTTTGCATAAAAAGTGCCCTCATGTGCTTGATTCCTCTCTGCTCCATATTGACCAGAGGAAAGGGAAATCGACTCCGCTCGGGACTCCGGGGGCCCGATCGGAGTGACTTGCTGGCCCATTTTCTTGCATCCCATGCCATCCCGTTTTGGCACTTGGAATGAAGGGCTTATTCCCCGCATTTCTCCTGCACATGCCACAAACTCCTCGCAGCATCACAAGTTCTCAATGTGATTTGATATAAGCACTAATCAAGACGTAAAACCAATTAGTTGTGGGCGAAATGACATCTTTTCAGACCCATAACACCGATTAACCGATAAGAAGCAGACTGGTTCGCATCACCACGTGTCAAGAAGACAACAGCTCACGCATAAACTTTATATATTATGCATTTTTATTTTGTTTACAAACTTTATATTTCGATTAAGTTGTAATAATTGAAATTTTACATTAATTTTTCATAATACAATTTTTAAAAAAATTGGCTATAAATTAAGTTTAAATTCTTCTAATTCACCTATAAATCAAACATAAATTAAAAATAAAATTGTGGTTAATGTTTTGATTTTAATTCTGATTTTGAGAGGACTATTCAAATTTCAGTACCAATGCATTTACATTTGGATGAAGTTTTGCGTTGTCGGGTTACTGTAGGTAGGGATTTTGGAGCTCAACCATGCACGACGTCAACGTCGTCGAAGGGATATTGGGGAGCTGAAGTAGGCTACCAAAGCTTCGGGAGGCATGTCGAGGAAGACCCTTCAGCTTGCCAGTGACAGACGTTGAGAAGGGCGTGGAATACGTGGACGCTCGGTTTGCCACCTTCACCTCATAAAAGCACACACTGTGTTGGCGTCATTAACAAATAAACAACACCAGCTATGACCCAAGAAGTGAAGGCGTTTGAGTGGAAGTGACCTTGAAGCTTAAAGGCGCAGAGTATGAGTTTCAATCACATAGAAGAGGACCTCTCCAGCAAGAGTCCTCTGCTTCTTCAATTCAACCCGGTCCACAGTTGTTGTGCAGA
Source organism: Geranium rotundifolium (assembly GCA_963920655.1). Classification (NCBI taxonomy): domain Eukaryota; kingdom Viridiplantae; phylum Streptophyta; class Magnoliopsida; order Geraniales; family Geraniaceae; genus Geranium; species Geranium rotundifolium. The sequence goes on along the minus strand of OY987318.1, from coordinate 21,540,019 downwards.
ATGGAAAATCTATTTATGGGTGAACCCGATGTCTTTGTACCAATGGATTTGGAGATTTCTTGATATTCCTGCTGTCAGAGAAGGAGAAGCAAATTGCACGTTATAAAACCCACCATAGAATCGACCTTCAACGTGAGTTGCGCCCATATATGGATTTGAACATGATACGTATAGGGTTATAACAAGGTTACAGTAATGGGGTTGGAACAGCTCAACACTTGTATCATACAAAAGCTCACTCAAGTAATCATACGAACACTTCTGTAGAAACTTTACTGGAGTTTAGATTTTAAACTTTTGAAGGGCATGCAAAAACTAAACTAAAATTAACACATAAAAGGTGTCACCACCAGCACTCATGGAGATGCCCTTTCTAAGATAATCATCTAATGTCAACATTTTCATTTTAAAAAATCAGATAAAGAGAATAATGTTCATTAATCATTAATCTCCCATGAGGCAATAATCCATTTCTTCCAAAAATGAAATACAGGCTAATCACAGAAGTGAGCACTTATTTTGAAAACAAAGACTTGTCACATTCAGTCTATCCACAAGGAATCTTGTGTGCTAAGAACTACATGCACCAACTGACTTACATGCCACAAACATCATATGTTAAGAGTTACTCATGTTTTACTATGACAGCTTCAAAAATGCCATCAGACCTGAAATTTGGAGAAAAAAGCCTTGGATCAACAGGTCCTGGAAGGCTGAATGAATGCGTGAACTGCCCAGGTGGGCAAAGTTGCTGAAATTTCATCTCAAAAACCCGTGTGTGTTTCTTTATAGTTTTCCCACCACTCGTTGAGCCTCGAATATGAACTTTCCCATTGGATTCGATCTCACAGCTAAATTCACCTGCATTGACAAGGACATCACAAGAATCATAATTAGCAACAATCATATAAGTTACTGTATTGAAAGTGTTTGCTTGTGGCTACAAGGCAAAAAGATTCATCAAGTAGTTATGATCGATGTAGACTGTCCCTAAAGTACACAACTGAATAACTTATTACCCAAAAGGGTCGTATCTCCTGAGGCCATAAACAATGAAATATGCAGAATCTCGTCCTGAGTAAATCAGATCTCACAGTTATTGTGCATAGTATGTGATGAAAGAGAGAAAAGCATAAATAGTGCCTTAACCCATTCCCTCAGGGGCAATTATGGCAACCCACCAATGATTTAGAGCAAGAGAATTGGTATCATAGCTTACTCACTAAGGAGCTTCATACATTAACAGCATGAATATGAACATAGCAAAAAATAAGGTAGGTGAAATATCATACGGTAATCTCTCTTCACCCCAGGCAGAGCAACTCGGAAAAAATATGCAGCTTTGCTAACACCTATGTCCACAATGCCAATTGGTGGTCCAATTTTTCCCTTCTTTGCAGTCCCGGCCAAAACAATTGATGCATCTGATATACATTGATCCATATTTTGAGCAGTCAAAAGGGGCATTATGGAAGGTCCATCTGGTTTGCCGGTACATGGTAAATCTTCTTCTTCATTGCGACATATTGGCATAGGTAGTAGACTAGGAGATACTGCAGTTTGTTGAGAATGAAGAAGATGCCTTCTTTTATATGTTTCAAAAGTTTTTGCTGATAAATTACAATTTCCATCTGTAATTTTAACCTGATGCACCTCCCTACGATTTTTCGTGCATGTCTGAGCACTTTCTGTGCCAACCTGGAACTTGTGTTGATAAAATTGCAACTCATTTGTATCTATCTTCAAATTAACCATACCAGATAGGGTTCTAAACTTTGCAAGGTCATCTCGACTAATATACGATATAACAGGATTGGCGATGAGAACAATCCCTTTCACATTCTTGAAGCTATCTGGGAACCAGGTTTGCTTATGAAGATTTGAGGGGAATAAGCTTGTAAACTGTCTACTGTCCTCTGTCAGAGCAGAGCTTTGAAAAGGAAGGATACCCTTTATATACATATGCAGCAGATTCGGTTTCAGGATCAAGTAAGGACTAGCATTTCTAAGAACGTAGTAGTATACTTTCTCCAATAAAGAAATACTGAGAAAGGAAGGGTTTATATCGTCTATAGTGTAGGGAGGCAAGCCTTGAGCTATTCGCTGGAAAGCAGATCGTTTTTGATTATCAGACTTGATATCAGGACCCAAATAAGTAGTCATGATGAAGTTGAGCAAAAAATGCTGATCACTGAAAGTTGTTTTGATACCACTATTCCTCTGCAATTCCATGCTTCTACCTTGGTTTCTTACTGTACTACAGAGTGATCTGGCAGCTACATGCGAAAGAAGTTACACTTGCATTAGCGAGAAATGAATAATCAACAAGACAGAGGCCTAACACAGATAGTCAACAATTGTGTTTATTTCTTTATTTTTCTCAATTGAACTCATTAATACCAGCAACTTTGGGAGCGGAATGATCGGACAGATTGTGTTTGGGGTTTTGGAACATGTTTATTAACGTTCTCAGCTTGAACTAGATCACATTTGAACAAAATCTCCATTTTCATGTGATTTGATAAGGCCATAATGTATCTAGATAGATGCCAATATCTGAGGTCACCTCACCTCTGATCAACCAGTTATTGTGACTGATTCGAACGAGTTAGCAGTTGATTGTGTTTGAATCAACATTATATGGATCTGATATGTAGGTGCGTACATGCATGAATAAAAGATCCTTGTAAATCGAGGTTCACAATTTCAGGAAAGGAACCCAATCCCGTCTCAATTGGTTCATCGGGTAACAAAAATCAAGGAAAGAGGCATTTCAATCAAACGAGGAAATTGGGCAATTGAGAAATGAATGAGGAAAGTAAACCCTAAAACCGAACAGGAAAGAAAGAAAGAAAGAAGAAAAAAGGAGGGTGAATATACCGATGGAGATATTGGCAGAGTAAAAATGATGAAAGAGGAAGCAGCGTGTTCAAGGAACAGGGACGACGGTGATGGATCGCCTCTCTCACCTTCTTAATTTGTCTCTACAGCTACTGCTACTGCTACATATATTCAGCTAGTATTAGTATTAGTATTGGGATTGGTTGTTTGTTCCTGGAAAATGAAATCGATACATTCTCTTCTGACTTGAAACAGAAACAGAAACACGTGGTCATCAACTGCCACGTACACCTCTCAATCTCATCAATCCAATGATATTTAAAATCAAAATACTCAGGTGAATGAATCAAATGAAGATGTACTTACGATTTATGCATTAATCATACTTGTCATATTCACTGCCGGAAGCAGTCCCTTTCTTATATTTTAGGGAGAATTACAAATGACCCATTTAACTATTCACTACAGATAACTCTTTTAACTATACGGGAGAGTTTCCTATGAACTCCATTAACTATAAATTCAATAGGAAAACTCTCCTAAATATAAAAAATTGGGTAAATTTCACATGACCCCCCTTAACTATAAGCGTGTCTCACATGCACCCCTTTAACTACAAAATCAATCTGTGAGATGCTTTAACTATCCAAAAATCCCACTTAACCTTTTTTTTGTTGACTTTTTTCAAAATTATGTTAAGTTTTTGTGAAATGACGAAAATACCCTCGCATTTGAAAAATTAAAATAAATAAATAAAAATGATTTTGAATTTTTTTTTAATTTTCTCGTTCTACAAAATAAATAATAAAATTTTGTTGATAGTAAAAATAATTTTTTAAAAGTTTTTTTTATAATTATTTTTACTATCAACAAAATTTTATTCTTTATTTTGTAGAACGAGAAAATTAAAAAAAAAAGTTCAAAATCATTTTTATTTATTTATTTTAATTTTTCAGATACAAGGGTATTTTCGTCATTTCACAAAAAACTTAATAGAATTTTGAAAAAAGTCAACAAAAAAAGGTAAAGTGGGATTTTTTGACAGTTAATACACCTCACAGATTAATTTTGTAGTTAAGGGGGGGCATGTGAGACACGCTTATAGTTAAGGGGGGCCATGTGGAATTTACCCTAAAAAATTTCCACATTATCATTTTTTGTTTAACTTTTTATAAAATTCTGTTAACATTTTTGTGAAATGACGAAAATACTCTGCATTAAAATAATTAAAATAAGTAAATTAAAATAATTTTGAACTTCTTTTTTTCCAATTTTTTTTGCAAAAACGATAAAAACAATATTTTAGTATTAATTTCTTTTAAATATTTATTTACAAAAATTAATAAAAATAAAAAACAATGTTTAAAAATAACTTTTATTTTCTAATTTTATTTTATAAAAATGATCTTCTCAAAAATTATTTTTAATACTAACAGAATTTTATTCTTTATTTTGTACAACGAGAAAATTATAAAAAAATTCAAAATTATTTTTACTTGTTTATTTTAATTTTTCAGATACAAGAGTTTTTTTGTCATTTCACAAATAAACTTAACTAAAAGGGGTAAGTAAAACATTTTGATACTTAAGGTACCCATATTAATTATGTACTTAATGAACTTCACGTGAGACTCACATATAATTAAAAGAATTATCTGAAATTTTTCCTATACTTTAATTGTATTATTCGTATATATTATTAGAAACTTTACTTGGTCTTCTTCCTTTGTGCAATTAAAGAAAATAAACTAATTCACCCCACAATTGTAATGTATTTACAAATGCATCTCTAATATAATAATTGTCTTAAAATTTTATTTAATGCAATACATGTTAAGTTATTGTTTTGAAACTACAAATACTACTGAAGATTGCCATGAGGACGACTTTTTTGCTACGCCATTACTAAGGATAAATCACGTCATCACTTTTAACAACGACATGATGGTAAGGACGTCATACTTTTCGTTCAAATGGTCACCGCTACTTAACAACAGTATACCTGATATGATACGCCTTCATTAAGTAGTAACATGCTGCTAAATCTAAGACGTGACTATTAATTTCAAGTTGTCTTGACGTGGAACTCCGTAAAATAAAGGACAACATATTTAGAAGATTTGTTACTGTTATCAGGGTCACGTACATAGAATATACTCGTCGTTATAAAGACAACATATCATTTAAGTATGTCGCTCACACAACGACAACAGACCACGTAGGTGTGTCGTTAGTATAACGGATCTGCGCCTAGGTTGTTGTCCTGTTGTCATCGTAGCGAGGGTTATGGCCTAGCGCCCCATGGTTATCTCAAACAGACTCTTGTTAGTAAATTCGCTCTGTTGGTGGTAGGAATGACAACGGGCCTGGTTAGGTCGGATTTAGCCAAACTTGAACCCATTGACCGTGAGCAGGTGCCCGACCCGAAAAAAACCCGCTCATCGTGAGCGGGTACCCGACGCGCAAAAACACCGTCGGGCACAGATTTTATTTGTAACCCGAAACCCGACCCAAAATTTCAAATATTGATTCAATTAATAAATTTATTTTACAATACAAGTATAAAAAATAAGATGAATATAAATATAGGTTATATCATATTAATTTAGGCTTTTGAGTCGGTTGGTAGTTAAAATTTAGTTTTTTTTTCATTTTTTTTAAAAAAATTTAATAAGAATGTAAATTATATTAAATAATATTAATAGATAAACTATTATTATTTTAGATGTGTATGGTGCTGGTCAAAATCAGATCGGGTATAGGTCAACCCGCACCCGCTCAAAAACCCATTCATAAAACTCAAACCCGCAAAACATCGAGTTTAACCCGTTCTGAACGGGGCGGGTTGATAGGTACTCATCGGGTTCATATTTTTTTGTCATCCCTAACTGTAGGTTATAAGGAAACTGAGCGGAATCCATAAGCTTGGTCCAGTCAGTTTGGTTGGCACTTACGAAATGTCAAGGGTAGATTTTCAGGAGTCTGTTCACACGCTCGGTCTGGTCGCCGGTCTGGGGATGAGAATTCGAGGAGAAGTGTAGTTTCGATCCCATGAGTTGAAACGGTTCGATCTGGAATCGACCAGTGAACCAAGAGTCTCGGTTAATGACGATGTTACGGGGAAGTCTCCAAAAATTGGCTATATTTTGAAGAATAGTCAAATCGTTATTTCGGTGTTGCATTTTTTTGAGACGGAAATAAATATCTCGTATTTCGAGAAGCGGTCAACGACGATTATGATGAAAATATAGCCCTTGGACTTGGGAAGTCCCACGATGAAATATATACTGATGGTTTCTCATGATCGTGACGGAACGGGTAGTGGCTGAAGTACCTACGGGGTTAACGGTTGTCGGGATTGTCTTGTTTACAAGTTAAGCACGTACGAATGAACTGCTCGACTTTGCTCCACATTTGGGGCCAGCAGTAAGTGGCTTCGAGGAGAGCTATCTTTTTTCGTTGGCCTGGATGTCCAGCCCACACGGTATCATGGCACTGTTTTATGAGTTGACGGCGTAGATTTTCCCATATAGGGATGAAGATTCGTTGTTTCTTGGTGAGGAGCAGGCCTTCCTCGCCCCAGAATTGGTAAGTTCTTCCTTCTTCGGGTAGTTTGATTAGTTGGCGGGCCACGACATCGTGTAGTAGCCCTTCCCGGATGGACTAGAAGTTTTCCTCGAAGTCAAGTGACGACAGCCAAGGTAGGTTGGCGGCTCAGGGAGTTGGCGACAAGGTTGACCTTTCCCGGTTTGTACTCTAGAGAGTAGTTGAAGTTGGGGAGAAAGTCATGCCGACGAGACTGTTTGGCGGCCAACTTTTTCTAAGTTTCGAAATAGATAGTCGGAACATTGTTGTTTTTACCTTGAACTTGTTCCCAAAGAGGTAGTGACGCCAGGCACGGAGGAAATGAATGACAACTCCCATCTCCTTTTTGTGTACCGGGTAGCGCTGCTTGGTGAGATTTAGTTTTCAGTTTTCAAAGGCAATCGAGCGGTCATCTTGCATGAAGACACCACCAATAGCGAAGCCCGAGGCGTCGTCTTGTACTTCTTGTGGTTTGGTGTGGTTGGGGAGAATCATGACAGGTTTCTCAGGGATGGCCCGTTTTGGATGCTGGAAAGAGTCTTCTCACCAATTGTTGAAGCGGACAGGGCCTCTGGGGCCAAGGCATTTTTAATATTTGTACTTTAATTAATTTAATTTAATTAATAATTTTAAAATATATATATTATGCCATATAAAAAATAATTAAGGTATTTATATTTCTTCACGTGCTATTTTAAAGTCCTTACAAAGTTACAAAGTTAGAAGTTACAAAACAACACATATTAAAAGTTCCTCACAAAAAAATGTAATTATTACCAAAACATCATTTTCAATATACGGATCATTATAAGTGTAATACGTGTTTACGAGATATGTTGTTAAACACAACGAACTATCAAGTTCATCATGACCTTTTTAGAATAATTTGAATAATAGGCCGATAATGAGGTTCTTGATCTCTATATACCTTTTGGTAAGAATAGGTCGATCAAAGGGATTAGTTCCTTTAATTCAGACCGTGCGGCGCTAGGAAGGGTGTCTAGCGAGCCATGAAGGTGTGTTGAGAGAGAGAGATAAGGGAAATCGGCTTCGGAGTTGGGATCGTTCATTTATTGATTTTCGTATGGAGTACAATTATGAAAAAAATTGTGTAAGTTTACAATGGGAGAGCTAACCTATTTATAGGTCATATAAAAGAATTCTATTAGGAAACAATCTCTACATTAATAATGATGATCTGTTTGATTAAAGAATAAATCACTCGGAGAGCAAGTTGGGTGAATTCGGTTTTCATTCCATTCAGGTGTGTTGGTTCTTGAATTGGAAATATTTGAAGATAGGGGTGAATGGGGTGAAATTTCTTAGCCACCAAGTCTTCTAGAAATGGTCGCACGGGCTTCTTTGAGGTGCACAGGTTTGGCCGTCTTGACAAGGCGGCGTGGAAAGCTTATCGGAGGTGGGTCTGAATCTTAACTAACTGGTGTTTGACGGGCCGGTGAGGTTGATGTCGGCTGCTCGCTCATTGGAGATAAGCGGGCCCCACGCATACCTTGCGTGGGCAACAGAGGCGAGCCCGCATGCCGATCGTTGGTTGATCGATTGGACGCATGCGGAAGACTAAGGCGACGTTGGTTGATTTGAGCAGTCGAGCCATGGACAATATTCGGGGGCACTTGGGCGCGAAGAGGAGCGAGAGGGTTTAGGTGAGCCTCATTTGAGCCGAGTAGTCTATGGTTGATTGTGTTCGGAGTCGCATATCGGCCGGTTGAGCATTACTCGATCGATGGGCGTGTTTGGGCACCGAAGGAGGCGTGTCAATGAGCGATCCTCAGCTGGGCCGTTTGGTGGTTGTTAGACGCGTACATACGTTGGTTGGTCGTTGACCATTAGGAGGTATTTTTACGGTTAGCCTCGATTGAAAGTTGGGTACAAAGTTGCATTACTGAAAGGGGAGAAGGAAGTCTTCAACGAACTCGGGGATGAGTTCGTTGGTTATGTCTCGGGCCATTTTTATATTAAAATAATATGGGACGTAACACCATGTCTCCTATTTTTAAAACACCTAAAATACTCATAATATTTCAAAAGTTTCATAACACTCATATTTTAAGAATACCATGTCAAAAAATTTGACAAAACTGTGATATACTAAAATGATCACAATAGTTTATACAGTTAAACTCGAGTTTTGGCATGAAAATAATTAATTTTCACTGTAAATATTTATCACAAGTTAAATAGTGTACCAATAAATTAAAACGGATTTTACATAAGGCAACTCCTGAGTCTATGGGTGTTCATCAGGTCAGATTGAGTACACCCGGCCGAGTTTGGGTTCACCCGACAAGTCTCGGGCCTAAAAAAACAGACCTAAGAATCGACTCGGGAGAGGTGTTGGGAGGTCGAGTTTGGGTTTAGTCGGGTGTTGAGTGAGTCGGGTACAACCCAACTCACAATTGAGCCCATTAGAATTTTTTAAATTACGCCCAACTGAAAAATACAATTTCAGCCCAAATCAATTAAACCATAAACCCCCAAATTAAAACTATAATATCTAGATTCAATAATTAAAACTCTAATATCTAGATTCAATAATTAATCCCCAAATTGAAATCAAAATCCTAAATTAAAACCATAATCTGAACCATAAACCCAAAATGAAAACCCTAATCCCAATATTGAATCACAAATCCCCAAATTGAAAACCCTGATCGAAACCCTCCGATTTGAGGCAGAAATTAGAACCCTCAATTAAAATTGAATAAATCTTAATTCGAAACCATAAACCCCTAAAACTGACCCTAATCGGAAACCCTAACCCCCAAATTGGTAATCCTAACCTGCAATTTCAAAACTGTAAATCAAATCCAAAAGCCCCAAATTAAAATATAAACAAAAATAAACCCGAAATTTGACCCTAATTCGTAACCTAACCCCAAATTATGAATTCAAAACCCAAACAACCCAAAATTGTAAGAGGGGAGAAGAAGAAACATGGCCCCTAAAACATAATTTTCTATCTTACTGGTGTTGTAGGCATATCTTCAGCGTTGTGTGTGAACTGTGAAGTTTTAATCTTCATCTCTAGTGGAGAATCAAGTCATTGGTGTTGCATGCAATTCTTCTCTTGTTGTGTGATGATCGGCTCTTCAGTCTCCAAGACTCCAACTCCAACGGATCGATTCTTAACGATAATTCAAGAATCGATCCGTTGTGAGATGCAATAGATGGAGATGTGACCGAGGCTTGGACGTGCGACTGAGAGACACGAGAAAGGAAGCGGGGATGGAGAGGTCGAGCTCTGCTAGGGCTTCAAACGAGAGAGAAGAAATTGAATTGAATGAGTGAGGTCTTGTGGTGAATATGGTGATTCGTTTGATATTTTGTGAGAGAATGAGAGGTGTGTGGAGTAGGGTTGTCCACGTTGCAATGTATGAACGGCTGAGATGGATTCAACTTAACAAGATTGAGGGTGGGCGTTTTTCCACGTCGCGCGGTCGACCTTCCTCTCTAATAAGTCACCCGTCGAAAATATATGGAGTCGAAGAAATGTTTATAAGCTTCGAAGCTGAAGCTTCAAACACAAAGTGAAACTAGGCCAGATGGTAAATGGGCCTAGTCTCATACTTCGCAAGTGGTGGTGGGCTTGGATTATGTTTGGCCCATTCTGCTATTTGAGGGTTCGAGTGAGTTTGGTGATTCGGTGGTTTTGAAAATGCCCGACATCCAACTCACTTGAAATCGGATTAGGTCGATTCAACCCAATTTTCTCTCGATTTTGTCGGGTCTCGAGTCATTCGGATTTGGGTCGGGTTGGGTCGTCGAGTACCGGGTAGAAATGAACAGCACTACCTGTGTCTATCAAGTTTTGAAATGCTTGCTCGAGTTCGACTTGTTTTTAAATGACTCCAACCTTTAACTCACACTCTTCTTCAACTTATGATGAATTTGAACCAAACACAACAAACAGAGTTAGAGAAGCATGTTAAAAAATAAAAGTAAGTCATTTAACGTGGAATGTTTCCTTTACTTAATTGGAATTTCTAAATCAGCCACGGGTCATCTTTAAACATTTTTCTTCTCACTTATCCCAAATTGTTGGAAACTGTTATTTGAATTATATTTATAACATAATAAAGTGGATGACCGTTTTCTCGCCACTATGGCTTCAATTTCCTTTAATTTTTGTTTTAACACCTCATTTCAATGTTGTGTTTGTATTTCTCTTAATGGTGTCAGTTCCTTGCATATAGAACTGTTTATTTTTCTTATGTAATTTGTTACTAATTTATCCTCAAAGCGAGAAGAATATATACATAAATAGCCCTGAAAATCTTGCATGATTACTAATAGAATCTGTGTCAATATCTGAAGATCCTTTCAGTTAATGTTTATGCTTCTGGTTAAGAGCAATAAGCTACATACTGATCACTCCAAAACCAACATATAGAAGAATGCAGCAGTCTTACTTGAAGCAGAAAATATGAATAATGAAAATGGTTGCATCTTAATCATTAATTAAATGTGCCAAGTTGTTTTCATCAAAAATGGATTGACATTCTAAACCAAACTAAAATTAAAAACAAGAACAGAAGAGGTCCGAAATCACTTCTTTGGCATCTTCTTGGGCCTCAACTGCAATAATGAGAGATAAATAAGTATAGAATAGAGAGAGGTTGATTAATTAGAATTGGGGAGGTGAATGGGTCACCTGGTTGCTATGGCCACACTTTTTCTTCCTGCAATTCACAGCCCTGATAGGTAGACGGGCGTAACACCTAATAATAACAACCAACCAAATCATATATCAAACAACCAATTGATTAATTAGTAAGGGAAATTAAGAGACGTACTTGCGGCAAATCATTTTGTCCTGTCTGTATTGCCTTGCCAAGAGAACCAAGGAAGGCTCAATCAGCCCTCCACAAAGCCTCAACACAAGGTGAAGTGTTGATTCTACACCCACACCCACAAACATATTATTTATATATAGAATAAGGGTTATTTTGCATGTATATAATATATACATATGTGTGTGTGTTTAATTGAACCTTTCTGAATGTTATAGTCAGCCAAAGTCCGGCCATCTTCAAGCTGCTTCCCCGCGAATATCAAACGCTGCTGATCCGGAGGAATCCCTGCACCCATCCATATTTTCTTACACCAATATCCAATTTTCTAGGCAACCAAACAACATATATATATATATATATATATATATGATTAATATGTAATCAAGTACACGACGTACATACCTTCCTTGTCCTGGATCTTAGTCTTGACATTATCGATGGTGTCGCTGCTCTCAACTTCAAGAGTAATGGTCTTCCCTGTCAGGGTTTTTACAAAGATCTGCATTCTGATCAATCACTCTTAATTAATGATAATGATAATAATAATAATGTAGTGCGTACCTACAAAACTACAAGAGCTAAACAGATCGACTTGTGCAATTTATATGCAAACACTACTACCACCCAAGCCACGAAACTCAATTCATGCTCATCAATACCACTAAATTCGGGATTTATTCAATTTTACATTTTTTTAGTTTTTATTCATGTATATCAAATCTTATCTAATTACGGCAAAGAAATTTCGTCAACTAATTAATGGAATATTTATGACTATATATATGGAATCGTTTTGCACTTTATTTTGTAATAAATTGCAGGGAAAACTTCACTTAACTCCCCTGAACTATACTCGATTTTCACATAACTCTCTTGAAAGATAAAAGTGGTTTGTGGAGCCCCTGAAGTACACTAAAGTTTCACTTAGCCCCAACGGTGTTAGTTTGCTTGTGAAAAGTCCAAAATGCACTCGTAGTGTAATCCCGAAATTATATAATTATTTGATTAAATGGTAAATGACCCATTTACCCTTTATTAAATAACATACCAAACTTACATTTCAAGGGTAAACTTGTCTTTTCAACTAAAATAAATAATTAATACTTAAATTAATCTAGTAAATTACATTTATAACCCTACCCTCTTCTTCTTTGTCTCCTCCTTCACATCCCCAGGACCGCATCGATTCCGGCTTCACATGTACAGCGACGACGACCGGATCGAGACGGAGGAGGCGATGGCGGAGGAGTGGCCGGCGGCGGGCCTTGGTGACATCAGTTCCAGGTTCCGACGGCGTGGAGCTCCAATTCCAGGTTCCGACGGCGAGGGACGCTCGCCGGAGTCATCGTCCCGGCCATGGACGCCGAGATTGACCATAAGCGATTGGGGATCTTCACGGAGCGACGGATTCGACGGTCGTCGTCGTGCTCGATTACGAAGAGAAAGTGGGGAAGATGATTGATTGTGGGTTATGGGGTCGGTGAGGTCTGGGGGTCGAATCGGGGGTTGGAGATGTATTTCCGGCGATCACAAAACTGACAGGGTCACCTCCCATGACTCGTTCGCGTGGCCGTACAACAGATTCGAGATTCCTGTTCGACTCTGGCCGGAGATGGAGAATCTAGTACAGTCGACGGTGACTGCCCCGATTTGGCTCCATCTTCCCCAATCAACGGTGGTTATCCCGATTTGGCGAAAAATTTTCCAATCGACGGTGGCTGTTAGTTGCTTGCCTGAAAGCACTCCTGAATCGAAGCTCCATCCTTCCCCGTCCATCGAGCTCCTACTGGTCGACGGCGTTCTTGGAATACGGCGAGCCGTCGACCAGTACGGCGAGCCCAGGTCCAGATCTGGCACTCACTCAAGTTTTGAACGGCCTCTATTGCTTCAGTTTCGATACATGTGGTTTTTGAGCTTATTGCGAATTGATAATCTAGTGGTGGTGGGGCTGAAACCAGATTCGCAGGTAGAAATTGGGGTCTGGAATGGGCTCGTGCCTGTAGGCAGAGGGCGACGGATTTAAATCAAATTAGACCAGAATTAATTAATTTAAACTGAATTAAACCAAAATTAGTTTAAAATTATTCGATTTGATTAGTGTTAACCGATATTTGACCGGTATTTGGGTCGATTTTTGCCATATCTTCTCGGATATATGAAAATTTCTACGATATCTACCAACGAGTTTAGTCTTTTGAATCACTAATATTCAACTTGTCTTTTGGTGTTAGGCACTTGGGGCAATTAAAGTCGTGTGGATAGACTGTCTGGTTGAGTTAGGATGTAAATTTGATTCCTAATCACCCGAATCCACTTAAATAACTAGATTGCTTTATGAGCATCTCCAACTAGAATTTTATCATGATTACATCTACCCTAGAGATTAAGCATATATGTGATTAGAATACTAAGTGCCCTAAACCATAATCACGAAAGTAACATCAAACTCAACCCATTTCACCTTAGCCCAATCCCTGATTGCAAATTTAGCTACTTAATTCCATAAAAATACAATCAAACACAACAAAATCCATGAGAGTACGTAGCAAAACGAACAATATATAGAAACATGATTACAGAATAGGAATCTTTACTAAACGAAGGAGAAGAATACAAATTGAAGCTCAAAATCTACAAATCCAAGCTTCAATAGCCAAATTCAATCTCCAATCTCTCCCATCCCTCTCTCCAATCCCTCCCAAATCTCTATGAATTTGAAAATAATCTCAAGTTCCGTCCCGATCCCCAATCTCGACCAATGATGTCTTTTATATATACTGTAAACTTATTACCATTTTATCGAAGGAATGTCATTCATAATTTATTTTCCGAACAAAATGTATTTTATTTATAAATACTTTGACTGTGATGGCGACACATCAAGTATAGAAACATTAATGTTCCGCAATAGGTATGTCATCATTACATAATAGTCGTACTGATCAAAATACGCCGCAGTTAAGTTATACATCACTGTTAATCTGTAAAGTACACACAACGTCGATCGCATTGAAAGCGGTGTGTTAGTAGTAGGTTCAATATATCACTCATAGGGATGTAAACGAGCTGAGCTTTTAACGAGCCGCTCGAGTCGAATTCGAGCTTAAGCCTAACCTTTTAAAACTCGATATGTTCGCGAGTCGGCTCGTTTAATATTTAATAAATTATATATTTATAATAGAATTAGACAAGCCGAATCAAGTCTAACCAATCTCTAGGCGGCTCATTTTGTTATTTAATGAATTAGTTATCATCTATTCAATTTTAATGAATATTTGTATTCACATTTAAGTGAATCGAATCGAGCCGAGCTCGAACTTGTCTATTTTATTTCGGGCCGAACTCGAGCTTAGTTGTGTGAACTCGCTCGAGCCCGAGTCAAGCTCGAGCCGAATACTTTTTTCACAAGCAGAGCCTTTTTCTTATAGTGGCGTATCAAATCAAAGTATACCAATTGTTATGTCATTTTTCAACTAGTACGTAGCAGAGTATAAACGCAAGTGATATTTAGGATTGCTATTTTTGGCGTCCTCAACTTGTTTTATGAAATATGTTTACACTAATTGATATTGAAAAGAGATTGTACAAGAGATATATGCTAAACTTGCAGTGTAGTTTATTGTTGTGTTTATTCTCCTTTACTTTTTCTCATCCATTTCTTTTAATCCACTCATCAATCGGTAACGAACACTATGCATATCGTAGATTGGCCCCACCAAAGAAATGTCCGTAGGTGAATAGAATAAGTTTGTGTTTTAATTTGGAAAAGGTAAGTTGGACTGGTCAAAGCCAATCATGAGGACCAAGATTGCTTTGGGCAGACGTGAGCCTTGAACCTTGAGCTCTCTCTCCCTCGATCTTGTCTGAATCTGAGAAAGCAGTTTTGGAAGCACAAGACGCACAGAACAGAACCCAAGATTTCTCTTGGCTTTAGTGCCTCTGTCTATCTGAATCTTTCTTCGACTGCTATATAACTGACATTCTCTATCTATTCCATTAATTGTCATCATCATCATCATCATAACATTCTCTGCTCTCTTCACTTGTGATCTAATATTAATGGAGGTACATTTTCTCAACTTTTGTAATCATTTGTTAATGTCCGAGTAGCGTGTAATGTTTTATAGAAATGCAGACGGTGGAGCTGAAGGTGGAGATGGTGGGCATACATGAGAAAAGAGTACGGAAATGCTTGTCAAAGATGAGAGGGATAGAGAAGGTGGAGGTGGATGGTAATAGCCAGAAAGTGGCGGTGAGTGGGTATGCGCACAGGAACAAGATCCTCAAAGCACTCAGGAGAGGAGGCTTCAAAGCTGACTTCTGGTCTCCACAAAATGACCTCCTCTCTGCTTATACTTATACCTCTGCTGCTACTTATGGAACCTTACGCTTCACCACCTTCAACTTCAACTTCTTCTAGCCACTTCTCTCTCTCTCTCTCTATATGTACTATACAATGTTTGTTTTTCATAGCCTTATTTTCCTTCCTTCTTTCTTATTATATGTTGAATGATACAAGGAATTAATGACAGAGATGTTATGAAATAAGCATGCGGTCGTTGATTCAAATAAGCAATAAAATTAGCATTCTAGGAAACAATCGACATCTCAAATGATTTGTTTCAGTCCCTCGAGAAATGATCTTCAGTCAAAAACATAATCAAGTAACAGGACAAGTGCATTGAGTCACTGATCTGACACTGCCTCGACTTGTTTGTTTTTACCCGGGATGAGGATGCCACTATCTTCAAAATCCTTAACAGAATCAATTATAGTCTCTTCCAAGCTTCTACACTTCCACCCCAACTTTTGCAACTTCTCAGAGCTAATCGGATTCGCGCCCCTCTCTACGTCAATGAACCTACAATCGCAATGAAAGGAATGTTATTATCGTCTTCTTCTTTATGAAAATCCAGGCGATGAGAACCTACTTTCTAGTGCAGATGTAGTTGGGATACATGGTCCTCAACTTGTCTGCCAAAGCCCTCATTCTCTTGGTATATGATGATGTGCATATGTATCTTCCCTTGGCTTCAGGCTTCTCATATACTAACAACAGAGCCTCTGCTACGTCCCGCACATCCACCAGCGGATGATCGAAATCTTCTACTTCCTCCATCCCATCTATTGTTTCACATGAAAATGTCACTTACAGCATTGTCAGCGATTAAGTTATAGAATTGACGGAAAAACCTGTGACAAGTGCAAGCAGCACTAAGCTGCTGGTATTGATACTTGGTTGAAGCCTGGGACCGATAACAACTGATGGACAAATCGTTACAATGTCCACTTCACTCGTCTTTCCAAACTCCACAGCTTCCCTTTCTGCCCTTGTCTTGGCCAACCAATAATAGTTCCCAATGGAGTTGCAAAAGTCCATATCGGACCAGCAATCCTCATCCAGCACCTTGTCCTTTGCCCATTTTGGGTTCACCATGATAGCCCCAACAGAGGACACAACCACAACCCTCTTCACTTTAGCTTTCACACATGCATTTAAAACATTCCGCGTCCCATTTATGGCTGGCTCAATCATATCCACCTGCAAAACTAACATCAATCATTCATTCATTCCTGAAAATAGCAGCAATACAAATTCAAACAATGGGAGATTGAAAATTGCCTCAGGATTGGGCACTTTATAAAGAGGAACAGGGCAGGCGACATGGAAAACCCCAGTGCAGCCAGCGATAGCAGCACAGAGACCTTCAAAGTCCAGCAAGTCTGCCTTGAACAACTTCAGATTCTCAGATGAATTTCCCAGCTTCTTCAAATGGGAATTTTTGCTATCACCTGCACAACAATAAAAAATCAGACCCAAATGATATCAACAACAAGGCGGAAGAATGGTTAGAATGAGATACATGGGTCTCTAACAGTTCCATGAACCATGTAGTCCTTGGAGAGGAGAAGGTTGATGAGCCAGGAGGCGATGTAGCCTCCAGCACCAGTCACGCACACTCTTTCTTTCTCCACTACTTCGTCCATGCTACAACCCCCACAAGCTTTGTTCATGCCATTGCCAACACCTTGTTATATAGATACACCAACCCAATCAAAGAAAGATGAATATAATAAAGACATGATCTTTTGGTGACAAACCAACAAAACACAAGTTTGCTTACTCACAACTTTATTCATCATCCTCTGTTCAGTAACAATCTTGCTTATTTCTTCTCTATCACCACACAAGACTGTGAATGGACATTCAGTCCAATTACGCGAAGTCCACTTATTTAGTATGAAACTAATTCGACGTTTATTGATTATGTTCATATGTATATTGAATATAGCAATAAGCTTGTAACCTAAACTTGCAGGAGCAAGATGGAAAGACTCGCACTAAAATGAAGTGTCAAGATACAGACATGTATATTATTACCACTCTGACTCTCCGACTCTCTAATCCAAGATTCCAGTCTTTCTATAGCTTTCGATAGAATCAACAAGAGTCTCTTCCAGCGGTCTCCAACTCCACCCCAACTTTTGCAGTTTCTCTGAACTCGCCATTTCATGATTATTGGTCTCAGTATAGCTGTCAATACATGAATGCAATTAGAGGCAAGTCAGTAAGTCCCTTTAAACAACATACAAGGCGCGAGAAGCTTATTACTTCTTCGGGTAATTGTAGTCTGGATATAAACTCCTCAACTTGTCCACCAAATCCTTGAAATAGATCCGATGCGCCATGCATATATATCTCCCCTCAGCTTCTGGTTTCTCATACGCAAGAAGCACAGCTGCAGCTACATCTCGCACATCAACTATACGCCTCGCCTTATTTTCCAAGGACTCGTATCCCTCTGCATCATAAGAATTATGCACAAAACCTCATACCAAATGAAACCCGATTCCATGCAAGATGATGCGTACAAGTAAGTACCTTTCAAGAGATTAATGAGAATCAAGGTACTTGCATTTGCTACAGGCTGCAGAATTGGTCCGAAAACCATAGTGGGGCATAAAGTCACAAGATCAAGGCCGGTTGTTTTTGCATAGGCCCATGCCGCACTCTCTGCTTCAGTTTTGGAAAGACAATACCATCTCTATTGCAGATAAGGAAATTGGTGCTCAGAGAAGCCGTACAAACTACTTTGCATGAATATCAATGCGCTGAGTAAGGATTATTACCGCATTTGTCCTGCAATGTTCCTTGTCAGACCAGCAAGTCTCGTCCATAACTTGGTCATTTGGCCAACAAGGGTTCATGCCAATTGCAGCAAAAGAGGATACGTAAACGACTCGTTTAACTTTTGCTGCAGTGCATGCCTTGAGAACATTGAGAGTACCCTTGATGGCAGGTTCAAGCACTTGTTCCTGTGCCAAGCAAAAACATTATCACTGTAACCAATCTCTCCTACATGCAATAACTAAACAAACAAAAATACAGTGTTTCTTGCCTCAGGATTTGGTACAGTTGTGGATGGAACAGGACTAGCAATATGCAGAACTCCAGTGCATCCTGTAATAGCTGCACAAAGAGAGTCATAGTCCAACAACTCAGCCTCAAAGAGTTTCAGGTTTTCTGGTGCTTTGTCGAGTTTCTTAAGGTGAGAACACTTGTCATCTCCTGCAGTCACATTTGCATCATGATTTTGCATACAGTCAGAAACAAAAACAAATAACTCCTCGAGAACAAAACAATATCTGAATCAGTAATAGAATAAACAGTGGACCGGTCGGTCAATCAAGATTCCATTTGATCATGCTAAAATTATTTGTGGTGGAGATCATCAGCAGATGATAAAAGAACATAATATTGAATTCAAAATGAAGTCAAATATTGCATGTATGTAAGAGGTAATGAACTACTGATTTCTCTGAGTGTGCCGTGAACTACATATCCATTGGAGAGAAGAAGCTTAACAACCCATGAAGCTACGTAGCCTCCTGCTCCTGTTACACAAACTCTTCCCTTCTCCATGTCCCTTTTGATGGAGTGGAGACTCCGTGTAGTTTACAAGTCAAACAACACTCAACATTTACAACTTGTGTAACTCATGTAGATGTAGGAAGGCATAACAGCTGTACACCAGCAAAGAATAATGCTCTTAATCATATATCATGACCATGACTATGCTAGGTCAACAGCCACCAACATTGACTAACCTATTCTTTGATTTTCATCATAGCAATAACAATCAAGAGGAAAATGTAAAGGTTGTGTAGGTAATCCACATACATCTACTATATTCCAATTCACTCCACATCTTTTCTTTATAGATTTAGCGAGCACCTAATATACTAGTTGGACCTTCTACTTAAATAGGTTAAACGCAATATCCGAAATTGGTCTGGATCTATCATATATTTGTGTTTTCTCCTTGTTCATATATTAATAGTTCATGTTACAAGAGGGAAGTATTAATATACTGGTTAATAGTTTAAGGTTTTGGATTGGAGTAAGTTTGAGATAAAATAAAATGGATCAAACAATTGAGTTAGCAACCATGGATGCAGTTTACCCCAAGATTATGAACCAGACTAAGTTTCAGTCTCGACATAGCATGATATTTAAGCTCATCTCCCTCTTATGCTTAACCTAACCAATTATACTTTATCGTGAACAAACATATGCTAATCTTCTTCAATAATAGGATTATCATAAGTTTGTCCATACTTCTTCATCATTCAGTATTTCATTAAGCATGCAACACTTTATAATCTTTGGAGAGTAGCTGTTAAGAGTATCATGCACATACAAATAAATATATGCAATACACTGTAAAATGAACGCCCCTGGGATACTTGGTTGTCTATAAAAGCTCATCAACATTGGAATTCAAAAATGAAAAACAAGTTCAAGCAGGCATTACATACTAACACAAGGGTCTATTCTTTCTAGTTTTCAGCCAAGAGTCCCGCCTTGCGATAGCATTCAACAGAATCGACCAGAGTTTCTTCTAGTGGCCTGTAAGTCCAACCTAGCTTTTGTAGCTTCTCTGAACTCAGCATAATATTATAGTCCATGTCAATTATTCTGACAGCACATAAAAACTTGTATAAGAAAACAACTAAGATTGACATAGTTGTATCAGACAGGCAAACCATGAACACGAGCCTGACACACACAAGTTCAAATAAAAAAATTGAAAAGCTTGTGTCAAACAAATGGTTCATACAATAATATCTTACTTCTTAGGATACTTGTATTCAGGATATATACTTGTCAGTTTGTCCAGAACTTCTTGTCCATTGATGTGGAATGCTCTGCATATGTATCTCCCTTCAGCTTCGGGTTTCTCATACAACATCAGAATTGCCGCAGCCACATCACGTACGTCTACTACACTTTTTACCTCATTTTCTGGCGTATCGTCCTCTTCTCATAATAAGTTTTGAAACATAGGCATATGAGAAAGGCATGTTTTAGAGAGATTTCAAGATAAAGAGATATTTCAACTTAAATCACATGATGCACACGAAGCAGCACTCGTGCTAATCCAAAAAAAACATAATGTATTGTCTCAGAAGAAGTAAAATTCAAGTATTCTCTGAAAGATGTGTAAAACCAAAATAGTCATTGTCTGTTGACATAACTCAAAACACTGCAAGCCTAGAACCAATAAGTTTATACTCACAATGATCACAAAAACATAAAAGGTAAACATTTTAGTAATAGGAATAAGCCATTGATCTGCAATTCTAATTTATTGCATGCAACTTCATACACATAGACAATGACATAACAATGTATTCTCGGGGATCTTCGTTAGATGTTAATACAGCATGTCAGAAAATATATAAATTAGATAGATACCTTTGAAAAAGTTAAGAAGCAGCAAGCTAGTTGCATTTATAGTGGGTTGAAGCATTGGCCCCCAAACAAAGGTTGGACAAATTGTTACAACATCGAGGCCACTTCTTTTAGCGTACTCCCATGCCGTAATCTCTGCCTCAGTTTTAGAAAGGGCATACCAACGCTAGACATATGCAAGATCAGGTCACTAGTACAACGACGAAAGCACTAGTCCACTACATGATAATCATGGATACGATCTAATTGAATAAATCCAGATTCAGAAAGTTGATTGAATCAGCTTACCTTATTTGCTGTGCAGTAGTCCTTTTGTGACCAGCAACTCTCATCCATAACCTCACTCTTCCAGTCCGGATTGCAAATAATGGCAGCCACAGAAGAGACAACAACAACGCGCTCTACTTTACATTCAAGACATGCCTCTAGCACATTAGTTGTGCCTTTTACAGCAGGATCAAGAAGTTGTACCTATGCAAATGCAAATACCACATAGAATTAAGAGAAATCATAATCTAACATGACCTACCATCACTTTGCCAATGGGCTAAACACCCTTTAATATGTGTCAACTACTTTCTTAAACTGATGTATCGAAACACTTGCTCATATTTTCTTCTGGTTACTAACTTGAATATGAATTATATCCAATGTTTTAAAAATCTCGGACTAGTGCCCGATTAATCCCCAACTAGCTATAATAAGGGCTAAGATCTGAGATGACTTGTTTTATGTGTTGGGGTTACCTGCGGATTTGATGCAATAGAGGGCAATACTGGACTGGCAACATGCAAAACTCCAACACATCCTGAGATTGCCGAACGGAGAGAGTCGTAGTTTAGCAAATCTGCCTTGAACAGCTTCAGGTTCTCTGATGCTTTCTCCAGTTTGGTCAAGTGGGCATATTTTTCATCTCCTGCTTAACACAACCCACAAATTAGTAAGAGGTTTGATACAGAATCTGGTGGGATGGATTGAATCACCAAAGACCCATTTTAGAAATTAAAAAATTGGTAATGAAGGATGTAAGTTACTGGGTTCTCTGACGGTTCCATGGACGATGTAGCCATGGGAGAGTAGGAGCTTTACGACCCACGAACCAATGTAACCTCCCGCCCCTGTCACGCATATTCTTCTCTTCCCCTCCTCTGCCATTTTTACCGTTTCTTCAAAAGCAGAGGCCTCCTTTTATATTATATCGTCTCTGTCCGTCTACTCAGTCTAGTAGTAATGAATGACACGCGTTGACTGTTCTTGCTCTTGGTCGCTCTGCCTTAGTAATTTTATTATATGCAACGCCAACAAGGGTTCATCTAGTGCACTACATCTTTGCCTTTGCTGACGGAGATTCTCCGACTAATTTGTATTTTGAAGGGGTATTTTTGTATTTGCTTACTGGAATAGTTTTTTGGGTAATTACATATTAGTACACCCGCCAAAACCTCATTCCAGGATTGGTATCGATTTTTTTTTCTCAGGCCCCCAAATTTAAAACGTTAACACTTAATTCCAAACTCTATTAAATCTAACATCAATATATTTTATAATGACCAAAATGCCCTCAAGTTATAATTTCAATCTTTTATATAATTATTAGGATAATTGTGAAATGACTATTTTATCCCTAACTCAATACCCAATTGATGATAAATTGAGGTCAAATTTGTCTTTTCAAGTAATCAAATAAAGGAATTAAAAATTTAAATACAATAACTACAAAATGACCACATTACCCTCAAATGAATAAATAACCAATTTTGTAGTTAAGGGTATATTAGTATTTTTGAATATAAATAAATAAAATGTATGTGAAATGACATTGTTGCCCCTTTCTTCAACCTCTCAATCTCCCTCTGTCATCTCCCATCTCCCTATCCCCTCCGTATCTCATGGCTCATCAAAACATACTATTTTCATCAATTTCAATCAAAATCAATAAACATTTGATAAAAAGTAGAACGAATTTATTAGTAAACATGTTTTACATATCAAACAACATGAGTTGCCGACATCGAGCTTCACATGAGGGTTTCCGAGGATTGTCGAATCGCCGATAACTGGGTGGCCGGAGATCTGAATCAGTCGCTAGAGAATCGACGACATCTAGATCGCTGCTCGATCTTCAATTCCAGTATTTAATTGCTTTTCAAATTTCACAACCCTTAGTCTTCCTGAGAGCGGCTGAGGAGGTTATGGCGGATTTGTGTTTGGGGAAGGAGACCAGTGGGGAAGCATCGACGTCGACTCCAGCGTCCCCTAGATCGAAGTCCAGAGCCTCCGTGTCTGCACTCGCCATCGTCGCCGCTTGCGGAGGAGGACGGCTGAGTAGGAGCTTGCAGAGGAGGACGACAGACACATCGCATGACTCGGGGCGAGCTAATCGCCGACATGGTCTGAAACCCAATTGCTGGCGTCGTCTGAATTTCAGATATGGTATTTGGTATCTTAAAATTAAAAAAAAAATGATATCATTGTAAATTAGAAGCAATTGTTTCTAATTAGAAACTGATATTAATGTTTGCCCACAGATTAGTTGTTTCTATTTATTTATATATTTTTGTCTAATAAGAAGATGAAGATGTTATGGTTGAGAGGTTTGCTGGTGGTTGCGAACAAGAGGGGTTGGAGATGGAGGTTGAAGATGGAGGGCATAATATCGGTATGCTTTGATGCGTTAAATTCATGGAAAAACCATTGCCTTTTTAAGTAAGGCAATTATGCAGAAAGAGAGGTAGAGAAAAGTAGTTTTATAATTCATCTATATGGGTTTGAGCTTCTTTTGTGAATGTTTTCCATGTTTACCTCTTTTTCCTATGCATATAAAAATTAGAGTGCAAACTAAAATTTTCATTCCCTATAAAAGAAATTGTTTCTGAGTGTTTGGTTGGGGATAAAATGAAAGAAAATATGCAAATATGAAATCTTCACATTAATCAGAGACAACCATAAACGATCGAGCTTACTAGACGAAGAGTTTCTGAGAGTGCACCAAATCTAAAGAATTTGAGGTTTTGAATTTCTTTAGTCGATGGGTACTTGGTATTTTTCAGATTCAGAGAAGACGAGAGATAGGCGCAATGCGTGAAAAATTTCTATAGCCATAAAATTTTAATTTTGTGTCTACTAAGCTCGTTTTGGCTACTGCAACCCAAAAAATTTTGCACACGTCCTTTCAAAAAGATTTCACTGAGCTGTCAAAGTTCGAGTATTAAACTGACTCACCTGACCTTCTACACTTGATAAGGATATTTTATACCGCTTTTCTAACAATGATTTACCACATTTTGACTCTGTTTCGTCCCAGTTGGGTACAATTTACCCTCATTTTGTGTCTCTTTTATTTCACGGGTATCCTGAGTGAATATTGCATATTGTGGGTCATTTTGGACTAATTCAGGACTGTTTTGTGGCTAAGGGCCACGAGCCTATGACCCTGTGGGTCGCTCCCGTGGCCATCAACTTGAGCCTTAAAGCCCAACGATTTCAACCAGAAGAGAATTACCCCGTGGTGAAGCCATGTGACAAAACGAAGGCCACGCCCGTGGTGAACTCCGAGACCCTCAGCTAGATGTGTCTCGTGGGCACGACCCAATTCAAAATGTGCAGAGTCCTGCGGAGTCGTGACCGAAGCTTGCAAGCGAAAATTATGACTGTGACCGAGTGCCGCATTCCGTGACCACCCGGTCGGTCAACAGAAGAACATCGTGGACGAATCATGAGCGAGAATTACACGACAGATCTTAGTTATTTAATTCTAAGCACTCAAAATTAATTTTTAAGTCAATCTTAGTTGTTCGAAAGTTTTGGTTTTAATGCGAAAAATGTAAATCATGTAAATTGTGAGATTATCAAAAGAATTAAATTTAAATACTCTAACAACGGGGAAGAAACAATGAAATAAAAATATTAAAGTCGGGAAATAACTTGTGTGTTTGTGTGGATACAGATAGAGGGAGAGACTTAAAGTTGCTTCTCATCGGTGATTGGGGCTTGATCTCAAAAGGTATGATTTATTCCTTAATTAATTAGTTTTAATCGCAGATCTATTGCATAGTGGCGATCCTGACGGGTTCGGGATTTGTTTATTCTATTTTTATGCTGCCAATCTTTGTTTTAGACCCTCCGAATCCCAACATACATTACTATCATGTACCAAGAGGAAAGTTGAAGGCTGGCGCAAGTAATCTGGTCAAGCCAAAAAACACGTCATCCCCCTCTAAATTTTTTTATGAGAGTTTTTTCATTTTTTGGGAAATTAATTTTAAGACAGATAAAATGGGTGTAATTTTTTGCAAAGTTTAATTAAAAGATGCAAGTTTTGTCACTTAATATTAGGTATTATATAATAATATTAACAAATTGCGGAAATTAATAAATTATAAAATACTAATGAAATATGAAAATTACAAAGATGCATAAACTATTACAAATTACTCGATACAAAACCGGGAAATAAGTCGAGGCGTGTTAGACACTTTCCTTAAAGTGTATTCGCTCTCCCTCGAGTGTTGGAATCAACGAGCATACACCTCCCAGGATACAACGACTTCGAACTAGCACCGTACACCAAAAGTTTAGTTCCGGCGAACTTGAACTTGTGACTTTCTCTATCACCATACTTACGAAGAATATTTGAGACCAAAGAAAGAGATGAAGAACCAAGAACTCATGTTCTTGGTGTTGAGATGAGTAAAATGAAAAGAGAGGTGACCATCTATTTATAGTCTCAAACTCTTCAACCAAAAGACTCCTTAAATCAATGCAAATTAATTTGTAAAAATGAAAGGTTTAGCTATAAATCCATGATTTCATAACGTATGCATTCAAGATAATGAAATGCATATAATGAATATTAAATCATGAAATAAAAAATAATTTCATTCATATAATTGTTAATATGAATTAATTCATATTTTCCAACAATCCCCCACATGAATGAAATTGAGCGACGCTAACAAACGACATAGAAAAAGGGCACGAGTAGACTCAACATGATATGGTGATAGATTCTCCAGTCGATACCTGTATAGGATAGGTAGGGGGTACCTTTGAACCTTCCATTGTGAAAACATGTCGACTTTACTGGCTGACCAATAGACGCGATGTCTTTGAATTGTTCTGCCATTTGTGTAAATGATAACATGCCTCACGCGTGTATCTTCCTGACTCAAGTTCGGTTCTCATGGTTATGTTCATTTTGGTCGTGAACATCGTCCTGGTTCTGCAAGAGTTTCTAAAGGATTTAACCCCTCAATCCTTCTTTGAAGCGACCCCACTTCTCTCTCACATAGGTGATTTCTTATTTAAGAGTAACCCGCTTTACTCCGCTCGAAACATCAATATTTTCGACGCATAAGAATCATTAAAAGCTCAATTGCTTAACCTTTCCATACGGGTGTCACTGTTTGCATGATAGAAATAGGACTGGGGAAACCCCCACAGTGACCTTACCAGTCTTAACAATTAGGTTGTCCCATTGAACCATGATCTTGGGATCTCCAGTCAACATGGTTGGGTTTCCTTTGTCTTGACTATACAATTTCATGGGCTTAAGTCTCATTTCTTTAGATGCCTTATGTAGTCAATGCTATTGCACTATAGTTGAGAAGTTGGTTAACAACATTATGTCTTCGACACATATGTCTAGACTTGTTGTTATTCCTTGCCCTTGATAATATCCTTCCACAAATATTTAGACTTTCATAGTTGTTTATTCTTTTCATCAACTCAGATTTCATTGTGAATATAGTTATCAAAATTTGTTCGAAGGATTTTCATATCATGGCAAAATCTATCCACCAAATGGATATAAGATATTTAACTTGTTTACGTGTATCCTCTTACACCTTTTGAATATCTATTATAATGTAGACCATAATCAAGATTCAATCATGGATACATTAACATTCTCATGGTAACAATGTAATATCCAAAGTTTTGGATCATTCACGTATCTTGATGGTCTATGTAAAATAGATGCAACATCCGTCATGTACATGCCATTAAATACATGATATTGTCTATCACTTTCGTATACTCATTTTGAGAGATACTTTCGTTTTTATTATTTCACAAGTGTTAGCTTAAATCAATAGATTTTATAGCTAAACACCATCACATTTGTTTAATTTTTCAAACTTTATCAACATCGTGTGACCGATAAGTTTGCTTTTCTTGCAACATTGATTCCCATATTCTTTTCACATATGTCACTCATTGATAAGGAATCTAATTGACAACATAAAGATGTCAAATATTTTTCATGTCACTATTTAGGTGCATGTTTAAGTTTATTTCAGAACTTCACCAACTTGCACCATTTTCTTTCACATGTAGGAGCTATATAACATCTTTGTTAGTGTTATGTTTTAGCTTATAACATACAAGTTAGAAATAATCAAATGATTTTTCTATCTAGCTGTTTTGCTAAACCTTGCTAGCTCATCATGCTCTTAAGAATTTTCTCACAATTCTCAAGAATTCATTTAGATGACCTCAATTCATCTCGTTTGTCTGAATATATCAATTCTATAATTTAATATAATATTCGCATGTATATTTTTCAAATCATACACAAGAATTTTATATGCACTACTGTTGCATGTCCATTGTAGACACATTCAATAATTTTGTTCATGTATCCATTTTCCTTAGAGTCGAAGTCTAAGCTTTTGCTAAGCACCCCCACACTTCCAAGTAGCCGTAGGAAATTTTTCTTCCTCTTATTAACTTAAAGAAAGTTTTATCAACTTTCTTTGTATTACCTTATTCAAAGGTAATTTGCTGAAAAATCATTGCCCCACATGTATAGTGGTGACCCAAAAACTTATAAATATCACATACTTCTCTCATAAAATGTGATATTTTGTTTTCAGCAACATCATTTAATTAGTTGTGTTACAATATGAATATTTCGTGTTCGATACTCATATACCAACCATTTCAACATATTCATCTTAAAGTCATAACAATTGACTTTATCTTCATTATTGCTTTTAAGCAACTATACACAATAATATTTTGTAAAATCAAACTGAAAGTCACAAAATATTTATTCTCATCTCTTATTCGAGCAAATCGTCAATCACAATCTCAATGTGACTTTGCTCAAGAGGTTCAACTTTTCTTTCAACAATTTGAAAGACATTCTAATTACACAAAATTCACATTTGTATTTGCTTACCAATCTTGAAAGATGGTAGATGGTCCAAGTGAATTAATCCACATATAAATTATAATTCACTTGACCAAGTCTATCATACCATTATATGACTCAATCATATAAATGAAAGACTCTTCTTCATTGATATCAATCCACATAATGACATTTTTTATTCATGCCCATCGCGTCATCGGTTATACAACCTTTGTCCACATATATTATATTTTGGACAAACAATTTTTTTTTCTATGAATCAATTATTAGTGAAATCATGAGTATCAAATAATGTATCGACAATTACATTATTTCTCATGTTGCACATATAACAATCATCAATAATCTTAAGATTATTATTTTCAATTCCATCTAAACAAATATGGCTTCAAACAATCATGTCAAGCTAACACTGTTTGAGATTTGATAGTCTAAAGTTTATTTTGAAATTGCAACATAACTAGATCATCACTTATATCTATTATGTTGATCTCATTACTTTGTTGATATGATTTCAAACTAATCATTATCCACTCAATAATGAAAACATTATTTCATTCAACTTATTCATATTCATATTGATATGATTTATCTCAATGAATCAAAACAACTAATCATATCCAAGTATGATTTTTCAACACATGAATAACATCGTTATCTTTAGATTCATGATTTATCAATCCATGAATGACACTGCCAATTTTCATTGCGTTGATCATGCCCAACTCATATTTATGAGTTCGTGAATGAGATCGTTACATCATTCAACTTATATGATTCATCAATTCATGATGATCAATTCAAAATAAGAATCATTCAAATCAATAATATATTTATGATTTTCAATCCATGAATGAATTCAATACTCATATTGATATGATTCATTATTACATGAATAAACTTATTATTTTATTCATGTTAATCAATTCATATGATTTAACAAATCATATTTTTCTTATGATTCTCCACCATTATTTGATAATTTTATTCACTTGTACAATGATCATTTACAATGAACATTAAACCATTCAATACATAGTTTAAGTACAAGAGAATCATCTACTCTTTCACTTTTGAGGTTCTTCATGTACCATACATGGTGAATCCATTATGACCACCATCTTTTGTTGTCCTTTCAACGATGAATCCAACAAATTATTCAAGTCATTCGACATATCATATCGAAATAAAATTCGATATATTTGTGGTAGACACTCGTGTCTTAAACCCACTTGGAATTTGACCCAAAGGTACATTCCCGGCCTCAGCCATATTGACATATTGTCTAATATTTTCCATAAGATGAATTAGGCAAGCAAGCTTGTTACTCCCATCACCAAACTCTTGTTTTCAATAATTTCTTCAAAATTAGAGCAATTACGAAGTCCCGATATATGCATAAATATGATACATCCTTTGTTTTCCATCTCTACAACAAGAAAAACAAACCTTATTAGCATTTGTAAGTTTATAAATTAACTTACATGACCAATTTTATTATACTTCAATAATTTATTCAAATCTGAAGCGAGTATGAAACTTCATATCCAAAAAAAAAGACTCATGACTTCCAACTTTTGTATCTACAAGAAATGAAAATCATTAGTATATGTAAGATTTAATATTCATAAAATTGAAATTTTAACCTTCTTGATTTTCGCAACCTGTTAAAACTAAAAAGAAAGTTACACTTTAAGATTATTAGGTACTATATAATAATATTAACAAATTGCGGAAATTAATAAATTATAAAATACTAATGAAATATGAAAATTACAAAGATGCATAAACTATTACAAATTACTCGATACAAAACCGGGAAATAAGTCGAGGCGTGTTAGACACTTTCCTTAAAGTGTATTCGCTCTCCCTCGGGTGTTGGAATCAACGAGCGTACACCTCCCAGGATACAACGACTTCGAACTAGCACCGTACACCAAAAGTCTAGTTCCGGCGAACTTGAACTTGTGACTTTCTCTATCACTATACTTACGAAGAATATTTGAGACCAAAGAAAGAGATGAAGAACCAAGAACTCATGTTCTTGGTGTTGAGATGAGTAAAATGAAAAGAGAGGTGACCATCTATTTATAGTCTCAAACTCTTCAACCAAAAGACTCCTTAAATCAATGCAAATTAATTTGTAAAAATGCAAGGTTTAGCCATAAATCCATGATTTCATAACCTATGCATTCAAGATAATGAAATGCATGTAATGGATATTAAATCATGAAATAAAAAATAATTTCATTCATATAATTGTTAATATGAATTAATTCATATTTTCCAACACTTAAATCAGTTAAGAGTGGGTAGTAAACTATGATTT
The DNA here is from genome assembly GCA_963920655.1 of Geranium rotundifolium. NCBI lineage: Eukaryota > Viridiplantae > Streptophyta > Magnoliopsida > Geraniales > Geraniaceae > Geranium > Geranium rotundifolium. The sequence continues at coordinate 21,509,537 of OY987318.1, read as the reverse complement.
TTAATTGTTTTTCCATCAATAACCAAAATCTTTCATGGGATCTCGAAAGTTTGATATATAATTCAGAAAATTACCTCTTCTTTTTCTAATGCATTTTTCTAGCTAGTCAAAAATAAATTTTATTTCTTTCTTAATTTTGTCATAAATAAATCTTCTCCACCGCTTAGCTCATGAAACACGAATTTTGCCTGTCTCTAAGATGACAAAACATGTAATGTTTTTCTTAATTAAGTTGACATTGTTAAATTTTAATTGGTTAAAAGCCTCAAAATTAATTGTTCCTCTTTTTCATGAATCACACATGAAAAGCATTGAAAATAATATTTAGGTTTAATTTGTTGTATTCTCCTCTCTTGTTTATGGGGTTTAGGCTAAATCCACAAGTGCGTCGCTGCTGTACAAGCCAGGCCCAGTCTCGGGCTTTGGTACACTTACGGTGTGAGCAACACTGGATTTTGCGAAAAGTAATATACATTTTTTAACCTTATCTGATTTCAACAAATAAATATGATTTTCAAATATTATTTGAATTTAAATTTAAATATGATTTTTAAAATTCAACTCAAACATTTGAACTTCAAGTATCTTTATGAGTTCTGTTTCAAAGGATTAAACATGAGCATTAATACGTCTATTACAAATTCTTAATGGCTTGGTTTAAATATTAATGTTTAGTTTCATCTCATAAATATCAAAGGATCTGCCATGTCTCTATATTGAAAAACCATTTGAAAACAATTTTTTTTCGATGGCTGCTATTTTTGCTTCCCCCAACATACATGCTGCTTTGTCTAAACTCGAGTTACTCGACGATACCAATTACCGTCGCGGTCTCAGAAAATTATGACTATTTTTGAGCAAGTAGATTTAGATTATGTCCTACTGCATGATCCTCATGTTCTTTACTCTGTTAATGTTTCAAATGCTCCCCAACAAACTCCCTATAGCAGCCATCCTGAGGAGGAATCAAGATGACATTCGAAAATTTGGGAAGAATAATAAAACCGCTAGGTACCATATCTTAAGTCAAGTGACCTGTAAAATATTTAACTTATTTATGCTACTTAAGTTTGCCAAATTTATTTGAGAAACGCTGGAGAAAAAATACGGAGTTGACGATATTAGAAAGAAGAAGTACATAGTTGGCATGTGACTCGCGTTCAAGATGGCTGACACATAACCCATCATGGACTAGGTTCATGAGTACGAGAACCTCTCTACTGATGTCGTCAAGGAGGGAATGAAGATGTGTGAGGTTTTTCTTGCAAGTGTGCTGCTAAAAAATCTCACCTTCAAAGAATGACTACCGAAACCACCTTAAGCACACGAAGAAAGATCTCTCGCTATATAAGCTGATTGTCCATATGCGAACCGTCTCGAAGACAAAATGGATTCTCTATTCGCTCTATTAAGGCTAATATCGCGACTGGTCCTTCCAACTCCAAGGGGAAAGGCAAAGCAAATGTTGGAATCCAACATACATATGTGTGAAAATTGAGCATGGATATGGGATAGACGTGAAAGGAGAAAATGTCTATTCCAAAGCTTCTCTCTTTGCTTCAAACTTTATTTCTTTTCTTTTTGCCCTTTTAATTTCATATAATTTCAGACCATATTATTAGCACAATCTTCAAATTTTACTTCCTTTCTCTAAGCCTTTATTTTCAAGTTTTTAAGCTTTTATTATAAACCAAATAACTAACCTAGTGTCATGTTCTTCGCTAGGTGGTACAACACAAATTGTTTTGGAGGTGAAACCCGAATTCAATCCCTCCAGCCAACAAAATTATATATTTTCTTATTTTGTTTGACGAGAGAATGTTGAGAACTCCATACATACAAGAAGAGAAAGAAAATATGGGAAACTCCATATTGTGGGAGTCTTTGAAGTGTATTATTTCTTCTTTTAACTCTTTACAATAACGTTTTAGCTATTGTAGGGAGCCCTTGAAAACCAAAATAATAGAAGTTATTGTCCTACAGGCAATGAATCAATGAGTGTGAGATCAAAGAACACAAATAAAATCCAACATTTGTACCTTTTATTTCATAAAATAAGGAGATCAAGCGCAGACAATATTGCAAGTACACCACAGAGCGGTTGTAAAAGCTTATGATTACTGATAAACAGTCTGACTTGACTATACCTATCTCCGTTTGGGAGGAATTGAGCTGCTTCTATCCTATTCCTAGTCAAGGAGTCCGGACTCTCGGTAGCTTTCAATGGAATCAGTGAAAGTTTCCTCCAATGGTTTGGCATTCCATCCCAACTTCTGCAATTTCTCCGAACTTATCTTTGGTTCTTCGTCCACTTCAATGAAACTGCATTGCACAATCAGGAAATCAGTCTTTGAAAATGAAAACAAGTATCCTACATAAATATTTTATGTGGGATGGGCATGAGCTTACTTTTTCGGATAGTTATAGCTAGGATATAGATTCCTCAGTTTGTCTACAAAACCCTTCATCTTAATCATGTGCCCTGCGCATATATATCTCCCCGCAGCCTCTGGCTTCTCATACGTCAGTACAAGAGCTTCAGCAACATCACGTACATCTACTATCTTCTGAAGTCTATTTTCCTTTGATTCATGTCCTTCTGTAATAGACATGTCACGTTGCAACACGATTAATTTTGGTAAGAATAGAGCCTCTGGAACCTAATGCAAGAATCTTCAGAACATGAATCAACGAATCTTGCAATTTAGACATGAAGTGGTGATAAAGTGGATGATTAAGCCTATAGCAAGAGAGCACATTGAGGGAAGAAAATATTCTAGTCTGATAGACATCGTTCTAAATTCGAATGCCAAAGTCATTGTTGGATAAATAAAAAATCTCTTCATAGAATCCCATCCCATATTTTATGCATTTAAAAATCTGCATATGTCATAAACAACGATAAAACAGGAAGGCATAAGCATGCATGCACCTTTCAGTTGTTTGATAAGAAATCCACTACTAGAATTCAACGTGGACTGCAGCATCGGCCCCAAAACGAGCGTAGGACACAGTGTTATAACATCAAGCCCGCTTCTTTTTCCATACTCCACAGCCTCACTTTCTGCTTCAGTTTTTGAAAGGCCATACCAGTTCTGTACAAGCAGACAGATTGGCATTTAGCATAGTTATTTCACTTTAGAAATCATACTATTAGTCATAAAATAAAATCATGAAGGAAATGCAATCACTAGAATTGTAAATTGTATCATATGGAACATATAGTTTGATTTATGGTTGAATTCTGAATCTTTTACCTTCAATTTCTTCTGAAATTCTTTATCAGACCAACATGTTTCGTCCTTGACTTGATCCTTGGGCCACTTTGGATTCATGGACACTGCAGCACCAGAGGACACAACAATAACTCGGTTCACTTTTGCTTCGGAACATGCTTTGAGTACATTAAGTGTCCCCTTCACAGCAGGCTCAATCAATTCTACCTGCAAGAAAGGTACTTGAAAATGAGTGAAAATAAAATGAATCATTAATAGAAATCAGTCAATGCTCGGCCAATAAAATATATAAGGTGGAGCCATGCATGGTTACCTGACTAGGTTATCAGGAGTAATGTGTTTTATGCAAGACCCACAAAAAAACACACATAAATCATAAATGCACAATCAACTGAAAAGAACATTGCAGTGCGATGTGATTCACTTGCCTCGGGATTTGATACTTGATCGGTTGGCAGTGGACTAGCAACATGAAACACACCCTTGCAACCTTGGATTGCTGAATAAAGAGAGTTGTAGTCCAACAACTCTGCTTTGAAGAGTTTGAGGTTCTCAGAGGCTTTCTCAAGTTTATACAAATGGGCATTCTTCTCACTTCCTGTATCACAGTTTTTCAGAGTGCCCATCAGCAGAATAATATATCCTTCTTCATGAAAGATTAATCACGCCAAATATAAGGTTTTACTTTTTAGTAAGTTTTAAGGTGTCAGTCTAAGCTCTCATGGAAATAGAATTAAGCACACGTTCAACTTGTGTCAACTAAACACTAGAATCACATATCCAAGTTATAACGAAAAATGTTTCTAAATTGCAACGAATATTTTAATAAACTGGGCGGTAAAAGTTAATGTGGCAATCCAAAATCTGATGAACTAAATTTAATAAACATGTACCAACTAAACGGCTAACTTGATTTGAAAAATAAAGATGTGCAAGGTAAATGAGACAAAACTGGATGGTGAAGAAAACAAATATGCATTTAGATAACAATCCACAGCATGTCAATAAGCCACACCTAAAACAATCCAATATAGAACAGGACTTTAGCATCCACCACCACCAATGTCATTTCTTTTCCTCAGTCAATCAACAACCCATTGAAATGAAATGCATATAGAACAAACCCAAACAAAAATCACTTAGAATTACGATTTCAAGTAGCAACAACGACAAAAATTGCAACAAAATAGCATCCAATTTGTGGTTGATACCTGGGTCCCGAACAGTGCCGTGGACAATGTAACCCTTGGAGAGGAGAAGCTTCACGAGCCAAGAAGCAACGTAGCCTCCTGCGCCTGTAACGCACACTGTTCCTCTCTCTCCCGCCATTAATGGGAAATTGAAGCTAGGGTGAGGAAGAACAGAACTTATATAGATATGGATTTGGGGCGGTAGTGATCTGTGAAGATCCAGTGAGTCTGGGAGAAGAAGAGCAAGTGGGAGTGGCTCTCGTTGCGTCAGCGGTGATGTCATCAGTTCGTCCACACTCACACAGACACGACAAGTCCACGCATTCACACGGCGTAAACTAGAGGTGTTCATGGGTGGTTCAATCTCCTAATAAAAATATAGGGAAAATGTCACTTAGCTCCCTCGTGGTTTACACGTTTTTCACTTAGCTCCCTCGCCCAACAAATGCATTTTGAGAGACCCCCGAACTTTCCAAAATTCTCACGGAGGCCCAACACCGTTAGTTTGCTTGTAAAAAGTCTAAAATGCCCTCACATACCCATCAAATTTTCAAAAATTGCCATTGATTCCCAAAATGTGTTCATATCACCTAAGCTTTCTCGATCATGGTAGAGCCTGGCTCGCAGACGTCCCCGACCCGTACGGTGCAGTCGCCGGAGGCGAGCACGTCGGCGTGGTGTCTCCCTTGGAGGTTCTGACGGAAGGGTCGAATTCACGCTGGAGTTGGCCGAAAAGTTCTTGAACCAGCTCGACAATGGACTCGGGCTGTAAAAAGGAAACTTCGAATATTGGTGTAAACAAGTTGGTACTTAAATTTTGGGGATTAAATCACTAAAATTAGACTTTTTAATGCAAAAATATGTCAAAAACTCTTGATATTCGATGAAAACGATTTGCAGGTGGCAGGAGGTTGAAGATGGGAGATGCGACGTCGTTTAGTTTATATTTACTTTACATATAGTATAAATAAAAAAGAAGGTTAAATCTAACCAAATGACCAGGTAGCCTAGTGGTCTTGCGTATACTTCTCTTGCTCGAAATATAAAGGAGTGGTGTACTGTTTTGGCTTCTTCTTTTTAAAATAAAAAATACACACATCCCAAGTTCGAAACCTAGTCCAATTGGGTACAAAGGAAACACCCAACCACTGAGCCAATAAGCCAATAGAGAGTTTATGTTTATAATTTAATTGTTATATATAAAAACCCAACCACTGAGCCAATATAAGTAAAGACTGAAAACTCAAAACGGCAGCGTTTCCTTCATCATCAACCTCCAGCCCACCTGCAATTTGTTTTCAACACCCATCTCGAATTTTTGCTCTATTTTTGTCTACAAAACTCCGATTTGAGTGATTTATATTTCAAAATACTTGAAATTTAATTGCCAACGTTTTCATACCAATATTATGTTCAAATCTAACATTAAACAGGAAAGCACAAAAACGAAATTCGAATCTAACACGAACTCAGAGCTCGCCTCCTCGCCGATTCAAAGATGTGTCTCAACGGAATGTCGTCGACCTCCGAGGACCTGACCTCTGCAATTGACTTCATCGGTCGCTCCCCCATCCGCCGCGACCTCGACCTCGACGCCGTCAAGTCTTCGCGGTCGGACCAGATGGTGTTGTTTCTTCGTGGTGGTGGCGGCAGCGGCGGTTGTTCTTTCCGTCGACGCCGGCCAAGAGTGATGGAATAGGAGAAGACGATCGTCACTGGTTTTAGAGAGAGAAAGATTGGATTTTGGATAAAGGGCATTTTTGCCATTTTTACAAAAAACCACACCCACATGGTAGTCACGTGATAAAAAACTAACACCGTTGGACATCAGTGAGAATTTTGAAAAGTTCGGGGTCTCTCAGAATGCATTTGTCGGGCGAGGGAGCTAAGTGAAAAACGCGTAAACCACGAGGGAGCTAAGTGACATTTTCCCAAAAATATATTGTCCAAATTACAGAGATGCAGTTAAGACTTGACTGACCCGTTAACCGCCCAAAGTAGAGCGGGTCTGATATACTAAAAACCGCACGAGTTTGCGATTGGATTAGTTGACGACCCGCATCACCCGCCTAAATTTTCACGATAATATAAAACTTCAAAACACGAAAATTTAATTTCATATTAGGCATAAAACTCATTAAAACAATACATATTGATTGCAAATGTTTTTGGTACTTGGAGCATTCAAAGTGAGAAGACGCAAACTCTGAAAAAGGAGAATCAGTAGTCATCAAGTTCAGTTTGTGGATATGAAGAGTTGTTCAAATAAGCCTCCTAAATTAAATAGGCTACCTTACTTATTGAGCTAAATTAATTAAATGGATTTAAAGTTGTGTAGTGCAGGCGGGCCGGTTAACCACGATTTTGATGTATTCAATCCGCCCATTCTCGTGCGGGTCAGGCCTTTTTCATCCGCAACCCACCCTTGAACTCGCGGGTGAAGCCTAACGGGCCGCAGGCCAATTCGGGTGGGCGGTTGGGCCGGTTTTTAGTTGGAATATGAACACTCCTAGCGTAAACGTATTTAGACACTGCAACGGACTTGTGTCCTGCCCTTATCATCCTCGGTTTTCTTATTTAACTGATTTATTTAAGCTAGTTTGATTTCTAGTTTGGAAAATAAAATTAGATATAATTTTACATACTTTTTTTTGAAGTTATAATTTTGCATACCTTTTCTTTAGTATGCGTTTTTGTGTTTTTTAAAGGGTAAAGGACATAAGCCACACCCAATTTACACTAAGAGATCATAAATTGACGGATAGCACATACCGTTAGAATTTTGAATGGAATATGTTAAAATTTTAAGTTAAAAAAAGAAAATGCCCTTGGCCAGACTTCAAAATTTTAAAACCATGTCATTCTGAGGATTTTGGTTGTTTCTTGGCTCAACCTTCACCAACCTCATCTTCGACTTTCGAACAACTTCGCCGGTTGTACTCGCCTCCTTGCTATTGACCGGAGATGCTCGTCGTGGTCGTCGCCGGAGATGCTTGCTGGAAAAATCGACCCGTCGCCGGAGCTTGAACTTTGGATCAGTATCCTGAGGAAAAGCTGATAGTCTATCTTGATGATAACATTGAGACAGAGTCCAGTACAAAAAATGAAGTTGAAGGGGCTGACTTCTTTATGATGTGTTTACATTTCAAGAATGTGAAGATTTAGGTTCTATAAACATCAAACCAAGTTGTGTACATCCCAAGTTGCCGGACTATGATGATATTCAAGCTAAATTCAATGCTCTCAAGACATCATCATCTGCAATAACCATTGCAAGCCAAACGTAATTGTATATCCTATGACTTTTTTACCATTACTGTTCGAAATTATGTTTAGGGATGATGATACTTTGTTACACCTAAATATAGCGAAATGACACTTTTATACCCTAACTATTTTTCTTTCTTTTTTAGTACTCTAACAATTTTTTTTGTGACAACCTACCTCTAAAATGTCTAATATACCTCAAATACCTCTAGCCCATTAAAAAAATCGAATTAAAATATAATTGAACTAATAGTGAAATCAGACTGGTTTAAATTGGGCCGGTTCAAATCAGATACATTTACCCGACAATGGGTATTTTAGGTATATCAGGCATTTTAGAGGTAAGTTGTCACAAAAAAATTGCCAGGGTACTAAAAGAGAGAGAAAAATAGATAGGGTTTGAAAGTGTCATTTCACTATAGTTAGGTGTAACAATGTGTCATTAGCCCTTATGTTTATTGATCTAATTGGTTTTCCTATTGTTCCTTCCTAATGTAATTCATAATAATGTAATACACCAAATTATTTTTATATCAGCAATAATAATACTAGAAATGGAAAGTTACAAAAATGTGTCTTATTGTATAACAATTTTGTAAAAAAAAGATATAATGACAATCGCCGGAGAAATCGACCCGGCGATAGGTCGATTTCTCCGGCGACGACCACGGTGAGCATCTCCGGTCATTGGCGAGGAGGCGAGGACGACCAACGAAGTTATTCGGAGGTGAGTTCGGTGACGGTTGAGCCAAGAAACAACCAAAATTCTCACAATGGCATGATTTTGAAATTTTGAAGTCTGGTCAAGGGCATTTTTGTCTTTTTACTTAAAATTTTAACAGATTTCATCCAAAATTCAACGTGCTATCTGTCAGTTTATAATATATGGGTGTAGCTCATTGTCCATTTAAAAAAAATAAATGATTATCTGTCTTTTGGAATAAGTTGGGTGTGACATAATGTCATTTACCTTATTTTAAAATATAGATGATTTTGTAAAACCCCTTAAATCAAAAGTATCAAGTTAATTAACTTGGTTAATTTTTTAAAAATTCAGTTAATTTTTTGGAATCAACTAAAATACCTTGTATTTAAAGAATAATATTTTTATAAAATAAATATAAAGACTGATTTTGGTATAAAAATGTTCTTAAAAACAAATAACCATGTTTAAAAACTGTTTTTATTTTATATATATAGTATTTCAAATCTTAGTGTGAGCTTGCGGAGGAACGATGTGTTTACCGTGACATTTTAGTCACAAGATCATCTTAAACAAGATTAAACATTTGAACGAATAAAGGAGAGATACATTTTTTATCCTTGATTTTTCTTGTCAAGTACTAGGAGGACATTTTCATGATATTAAAAGGGAAAACGACACTTTGTTACACTTAATTATGACGAAATGACAGTTTCATACCCTAACTAATGAATTCTTTTTTTTAGTACCTGGACAATTTTCTCGTGACAGCCCACCTCTAAAATGTCTAAAATACCTAAACTACCCCTGGTTCAAGAAACCATTATTGAACCGATTCAATTTGATTTATCTCTAATTCAATTTGGTTTATATTTAAGATGCAATTACAGTTACATTCTAAACTCTAAAATTAAATTCAAGGGCATAATAGTCATTTAAGAGGTATTTTAGTTTCTTAAAATAGGGGTATTTTAGTCATTTTAGCATATGTTGTCACAAAAAAAATTGTCATGGTACTAAAAAGAAGAGTTTGTTAGTAAGGGTACGAAACTATCATTTCGCTATAGTTAAATGTAACAAAGAGCCATTATCCTTTGAATTTTCTTTTAAAAAAAACACCTTGAACTAGTTCCTCTCTCTCTCTCATATGGTCACATGTTAGCCTGGTACTAACAGATTTTAAGATCAATTAATAATATACCTTATCTTGCAACTATACAACACCTCTTTAAGCTCAATAACTAAAGCTAATTCAGAAGTCTCCTTAAGAATTGAGGTGCCAGGTACTCCTATCCCAAGAACACTTGCCTTGGCTTTATATGGGATATGCCCTGGCTTTATATGGGGAACACTTGTCCTGGCATTTTAGATCATAACCGTGGTCATTCAAGTGGGCCTTCTCAAGCCTGCCCAGTGTCTAAGGGCCAGGTTTGTGGCCTCCCTCTGTGGCAAAAAGATTGCTACAAGTGATCTGTTGGGTTTTTGTGCCCTAGCACAATGTATTTTCAATCTAATCATGTAATATGATTATTAGTTGAAATAAAATCGGCATTCATAATACTAAGTGTTGTAGTAATATCTTAAGTATGATTTGATTTGTATCATTGATGTGTCAACACATAATAGTAGATCTACAGATAAGATAAAATCTTATTTAAGCAGTCCCCGATCAGAATAGCTTCATAAGAAGCGATCGATATGAGGCTAACTCTAAATGATCACGCTCTACTGATCATGGCCAGAAGGGGGCTAGAGTTAGGTCATAGTATCACCAGACAGGGGTGATATAGGACGACCCGATCATGAGTAGACACAGTCATAAATATACTCATATGTCGGCACATGAAATCACATCCTCATACGGAAGGATCATTGAGGTCACTATGTGATGAGTGACGAGTTTGACTTAGTCTAACGTCTCTTGTAAAAGGGTTATAATAACGACTGTGATTGGCTCGATCACGAGTTACATGAGTTGAGTCAATAGATCGCTGAAGGATTTATCCCTAATACGGACGTATGAGCAGATATCTGTTTAGGCCACTTGATGAGTGCAACTGAAATACAATAGCATGACCATGCAGTTGATACGGAGTATCAGTTACAATTCAGTTAACTCAGATCAAGAAACATGACAATTTAACGATGATGACTTGTCTATGCCTCGTGGTTATCAAAGATATCAAGAGGATAAAAGGATAGATTCATGTACGACAAGGTTAAGTCGAAATCTCGATAATCTTAAGAGTTGGATAATCATGATGTCTTGCTAGAGGCCACTCATGATGGAAAGGGTAAAATGGTAATTTTACCAGTCTGCCGACGTGTCGTGAGCCTAGAGGGTCACACACTAAAGATTGAGTAAAACGAATGGAATCATATAGAGGAATCATGAGAGAGACAAAATCCGGTTTTGGATTAAACCGGATTAGATCGATTTTGGTTTAGAATTAAACTAGAAATCAAGAACGGTTTAGCTGGATCAATTAATTATAATATAAATAAATAGATTTAATTAATTTAGCTAATCAGGGCCTAGCCAGATTGGGCTAAGCCAAAATGAGCTTCTCTACACTAATTAATTAAAAGCTTTAGGCTTTAAGCCCATTAAGGCATTTAATTAATTATTGCCTAAAAAGGGTTATAAAAGAAAAATTTTCAGATCTGAAAATTAAGGAAAATTATTTCCAAAACCCTAACTACTCTCTCTCTCTCTAGCCGAATTCGGCCCCCTCTCCCTCTCCTCCCGTTTTGCTTGCTTCGATCTTCTAGTAAGGATCGTTGTGAGTATCCCCGGATTGCTCTTCCTGTGTGGACGTTCTTTAGAGATCACTGAATTCTGTTTAGTGACAAAGAGATTTGAAATCAAGGTAATTATACAATTTTATTCTAGCCTAGATCCCATGATCAATTCATGATCATGTAAGATCCTTATTAAACATGGAACTTTGAGGTTAATTAATTATACGGGCATAAAATTAATTGATTGGAACCCTCAAATAATTCTTTCATGACCACCCTCAATCAACGACCGTGGTGATTGGCCACGCCCCATTGCCCCGCCATAACGATTTAGCCACTTCATATCACGACGAGACTTTGAGCGAAATTAATAGGCACGACTCTCCACCGCGGCGATTGACCAAGACTCATGGCCCCTCTGTCGCGCCTTTCCCACTCCGAATCGTGCATCATCGTGGCCGTTTCTTGAGGCTGAATTAAAGGGTCACAGACCGTGGCACTTTGGCCACAGCCTCATGACCCCCTGCGGAAATCTCAAGTATAAATAACCCTACCACATTTTAGAAAGGACGTATCTCATTTTATCAATTACACACTTTCATATCAAAATCTGAGAGCTACAGAGCCAATTTGGGAGCTAGAAACATCATAGAGAAATGAGGAATCAAAGATTGAAGGGAGAGGATTATCAATTAGAGCTCAATTCCATGGATTAGAGTTTCTCAATTCTGGATTACCGGGTTTCATCTTTTTCCTCCTTCTGTTGTTATTATTATTTGTTAAATTAATTTCTCATTTATGTTTCCATTGAATTTTCGTAATTATATTAACATATGAATCTGTTTATGCATATTTATTTGAATAATATTTGATTGAATTTAATCAATATGCATGCATTGAATTCCCTTTCAGTATATGTTCTTATTAAGTTCAATTGATAGCATGTCTGACTAATTAATTAAAGGATTGAGGCTATGAAATTTAGGTAATTAATTTTATATGCTTGTTGCTTCGAGTAGGGTGATTTCAATTAATATGTGCTTAATGTTTCATTCCCTTAATTGTGAATAGATTTAATGTAATCCTGATCAAAATATCAGGGAAAGAGAATGATCTCATACCCGACCGGATGATACTAGAGACAAGCATTTCAGTAATGAGTTTTTTTAGTTTAGTTTTTTTATAGAGTCGGGTATCTGTATGGACGAATTTTCACTATCGTAGAACCCTTAAAAAGAAATGGGGTGATCGTGTGTCCGTGGAGGAGGAAGGCCATGTGATTGTTCAAATAAAGATTGAAAGTTAGTGAGTAAGGTATTGATACGAGCCGGAAGTGCCAAATTCAATGATGACAGAAGGGTAGGAGTGTTGCCTATTGCCACCAAAGAAAACAATCGGCCATGAGGAGCGGAATAACAAGTTTAGAGCATGACTTCTTATTTTTATTTTTTTATCAGCTAACATGACTTCTTATTGACCTATTGGATGGAGTGAGCTCTCATCACCATAAGGAAGACGTGGTGATTCTGATGGTAAAAGAGCATTGTGAGCTTTGTGAAATCCCAAATGATGGAACCGAGAGTCACAACTATTGAATGCCCATAACGACATCGCACTCGTGTATTTAAAGGATCAGAAAATTCGCATGGAAGATATCATCATTAATCTCTCATTGTAAGTTTATGCAGACCGAAGTTGTGGACAACTTATAACCGTTGTCCACTGTAACCAAGACTGCCTTTAACCGAGTGACCTCGCAGGCAAATCGTTTGTTGAGGTTCGCACTAACAGAATTGTGTGCTCCCAGAGTTAACTATTATGAATTCTTGATTAGCCATATTACCTTTAACCCACAAGGTTTGGAAACAGGAGTGCTAAGCAACACATGTAGGGAGATTCGTGGGTTTCCCAGAGCTTGCATCTCGACGTCGGATGCCACACAATCAACAAACACCACTCTATCATCCTGGGTTAAATTGTCCTCATGCACGAGAAGCTGAAGAAGTTGGGATTGTGTGCAACGATGATCACGGGAGAATTTCTCACCGCACCATATCTAGAGACATTTTTTGAATCAGTCGTCTCGCGTCTGTCATTGGGCGGAGGTAGGAGTTCGGAAGATCTGTGGGTTTGTAGATTTCAGGTTAGGGAATGGAGGTTTTTGGGACTCAGGTGCACTTAATGCAGGTTTAATGGAAGGGGTTTGAGAAGTTGTGAAGAGGGTTATTGAGATTACTATATTTGTTGTGTATAGGCACGTATGAATAGAAATTTTTTTGGATTAGGGAATAACTTTTTTCAATCCTTTTTTCATGAGCAGTGTTTGATAAATACATTTAGAAAATAACATTTTGATAGCATCCCTGATTTCTAGCTTGATATTACTGAGGAACATGGACAATATATCTTTTTCCAAGAGGTTGAGTTATGTTACAATACCTTAGAAGTAAGCTTTAATCAAACCATCTTGCTTCAGGTGTGCCAAGTTAGACATGTAATTGTATACTCTTCATAGGTGAACGATGAATGCGCGTATTCAGGTAATGTTCCACTTCAGATTTGTAATTCCTTGTTGCTCCATTTGTTAAGCATAATGAAGATGGTGCTTAATTATTGCATCTTCAAAAACAAGCATACCTTCTCTAATCAAGTCATTTTCAGGGACGTTTTCCGTAATGTAAAACTGTTGAATTTGGTTCTCTAGCCGATAAAATCGGTGTCGTCAAATTACGGAGGTTCATGACGCTTGAAGTCTTTCTTGCGACCTTGGTCTAGCGATAAATCTGATGGTGCTCCAAGAGTAGACAAGGGTTGACAAGCTTGCTCCGGCTTGAAAGATGAAGCTGGGGTTGATGGGGAGCCTAGAGATGTATTGGAGGGTGTGTCTGGAATTCGGTTGAGCAGAGTACGCAAGATGGAGGTAATGTTCTGAAGTTTGGACCGAACCTCTTCCATGTAATTCTTAAGGGTCGAAACCTCTCTATTGGTAGCCGCAAGGCCCTCTTGAAAAACATTTACATGTGGTGTAACCATGGGTGGCATGGATAATTACCTATGATTCTAGTGATGCGACTAAAGGAAAAGATAAAGAGGAAATTAAGGTTTAAGAAGCTAGAGGAGAGGGGGAGATAAAATAAAAGGAGAGGAAAATGTAACCAGAAAATTCGTATAATTTCACTAAACTCACTGAAAAACATAGCATTGTTGTAAGAAATATGTGGGTGGACCCCACCATGGCACACGTTCCACATGACCATGCATGTAATAATTTGCTCATTTGTATGGTGTACGGGGAAATGACCACATGACCAAAACTTGCTTCTCTTTTTCCCTATAAATATGGGTTGTGTAAGTCTTGAATGAAGGAGTAACAAAAACACACTTAAAGTTTCATCCCTAGCTTCTTCCTTCTACCTTTCACTAAGTAATTCAAATTATCATCTCTATTATGCTCACTTACATATCTTGCTTACTAACTAATGTTGGTGGTATTTTAAACCCTGCATTTAACATAATTTATACAACATGTTATCAGCACGATTAACTTAACTAACGTAATTTATTTTTCACTTTCTAACTAACTAATTTATATTTATTTATTACATTTATGTTGATTTTTTAAATTTATTTATGCTTATTATATTTATATTTATAAGTATGCTCTGTGATCGCCAATCTTGTATTGGATTTTTCACATAAGAAATTTATCTGTTATTATTATACACATTTTATATCTATATATAATGTTTTGTAACCCAAAATTTACAAAACTAAAGGCATATTTAACCTGAAGTTCTAAAATTGTTGGGAAAGAAATTTAATGAACCTGACGCTCATGTAAACCAGAAGTTTACGATTTATAAAATTTACGGAACCCAAAGTTCTAAAATCAAATTATAAATCTCGAAATAAATTATGAGATATCAGACTAAATTTGGAGTTTTAAAAGTTAGAACCAACAATTCTAACTACCGCAAAATATGTCATATTTTGAATAAATATTTTGGACATATTTTAATTGTATTATTGCGGTTAATTTTTCATAATGTCAAACCTAGTGAAGTGCCAATATGTTGCCCTCGGTCTCGATGGAAAGAATTACTTTGAATAGGCGTTGGAAACTACTCTCCATCTAAGATCTATGAATCTTGGAGAAGTGACTGTAGATGACAACCAAGAGTCTGTGCAGAATAAAGCAAAAGACATCATTTTTATACGTCATCATATAAATTCCGGTCTACGAGCTGAATACTTGGATATTCAAGATCCACTTGATCTGTGGAAGAGGTTAAAGGAAAGATTCGAATATATGAAGGTTATTGCCTTACCTCAGCCATTACATAAGTGGTCTAATCTTAAACTGCAAGATTTCAAGACCATCAATGAATACAATTCTGCTGTGTTTAGAATTGTATCCATGCTCCGTATGTGTGGAGACAAAATAACTGATGATATAATGCTTGAGAAAACATTCTCCATGTTTCACCCTTCTAATATGCTCATGCAACAGCAATATCGGGAGCGAAAATTTGAAAAGTTCACAGACTTGATTGCATGTTTACAGATTGCTGAACAAAATAATGAATTGTTGATGAAAAATCATCAAACTCTCCCCGTTGGCAGTTCTCTATTCCCTGAAGTGAATGTGACAAATCATTATAATTATCCTCTTTTTGGGAGAGGCCAAGACCCTAGTCGTGGTCATGGTCGCGGTCGTGGCTGTGGGCGCGGTAATTTTCACCATCGTGTGAGAAATGACAAAATGCTCTACCAGAAGTGAAACAAATTTGAGAGACATGATAAAGGAAAAGGCTCAGAAACTCATACTCCCAAAAATAGTGAACATGAATGTTGTAGATGTGGTGTAAAAGGACATTAGGCACGTACATGTCGTACTTCCAAGCATTTAGTGGTCTTGTATCAAGAGTTACTTAAAGGGAAAGAGAAATTCATAGAGACAAATTTTATGGACAACTCGGATCCTATAGATCCGACTAATTTGAATATCTCTGAATTCTTTGCAGATGACGATGAAAATGTAGGAAACTTGGTTTCTGATGATGTAGCATGAACTGTTGTTAAATAATCACGGGATTGTAATATATTATGATTTTGTTTCATGTATTCCTTTCAGACGTTATTTTAATCTAATGCTATGTTTTTTTTCTTTTATGAAAGGATATGGATTCCAGAAATGAATTATCAGTTAACAAAAATGGCAATGATGTGTATCTCTCATTTACGTACTTTTAATTGTGTTGTGTAAGTGCCTATTGCACCCCTCAATGCACAAAAATGGGACCCCAACGACGATTGAGAATTTATGTTGGTTTTGATTCACCATCTATTATTAGGTATCTTGAGCCATTGACATGTGACTTATTTACTGCACGACTTGCAGATTGTCATTTTGATGAGTCAACGTTCCCACATTTGGGTGGAAGTAAAAAGCCTCCTGAAGTTAGGCGTGAAATTGAATGGAAAGTAAATTCTATGTCTCATCTAAATCAACGTACATCACAATGTGATAAAGTTATAATGTTATATGTTAGTGTGTATTCATTAAGAAAACAAACCTCATATTAGAAATTGTGGCAGTGTACGTAGATGATGTGAATTTAATTGAGACTCCTGAAGAGATCCTTAACACAGCCGAATATCTTAAAAAGGAATTTGAGATGAAATATTTCGGGAAAACGAAATATTGTCTCGGCTTGCAGATCGAGCATATTTCGGATGGAATTTTAATCCATCAATCTGCATATATCGAGAAAATTTTGAAGCGCTTTAATATTCAAAATGCTCACCTACTAAGTACTCCAATGGTCGTTCGGTCTCTAGATCCTAAAAAGGATATGTTTTGCCCCAAAGAAAGAGATGAAAATATACTTGATCCTGAAGTACCATATTAAAATGCGATCGGGGCTTTATTATATCTTGCACAATGTACAAGACCAAATATAGCATTTGTGGTAAATGTACTCGTAAGATTTAACTCAGAACCGACAAGACGACATTGGAACGGAATCAAGCATATATTACGTTACTTGAGCGGGACGAAAGATTTAAGATTATTGTACTCAAAATTCTTAAATAATGTTGTCTTGATCGGATATGCAGATGCTGGATACCTATCTGATCCCCATAAAACATGCTCTCAAACCGGATATGTATTTACTTGTAATGGCACGACAATATCCTGGCGCTCTACGAAGCAGACTTTGGTTCCAACATCCTCCGATGATTCAAATATTCTACATGAAGCTAGCCGGGAATGTGTTTTCTTGCGATTTGTCATTGAATATATTCGAGGTGCATGTGGAATTTCGTCAATTGCAAACTCTCATTACATAATATATGAAGACAACACTGCTTGTGTAGCTCAAACCAGAGGCGGGTACATCAAAGGAGATCGAGTCAAGCACATATCTACTAAATTCTTCTACACTCATAAACTTCAGAAGAATAATGAGATTGATGTCAAACAAATTTGCTCAAGTGAAAATCTTACAGATTTGTTCACTAAAAGCTTGTCGACATCCACATTCGAGAAGTTAGTATGGCGAATCGACATGCGTAGACTTAACAAGCGACCAAAGTAACTCTGTCAGTCATTAGGGGGGGCAAATATATGAAGATGATCGTACTTTAGACTTTTGTGCGCTGCACACTTTTTCCCTTATTCAGGTTTTGTCCCACTAGGTCTTCCTGAAAAGGTTTTTAACGAGGCAACATTAAGCACGTCCAATATTGCCTACATAATTATTCATGCATGGTGGTGTCCAATGGCAAGTGTTGTAAAAATATGTGGGTGGACACCACCATGGCACATGTTCCCACATGACCATGCATGTAATAGTTTGCTCATTTGTGTGGTGTACGAGGGAATGGCCACATGGCCAAGAATTGCTTCTCTTTTTTCCTATAAATAAGGGTTGTGTAAGTCTTGACTGAAGGATTCACAAAAACACACTCAAAATTTCATATGTAGCTTCTTCCTTCTACCTTTCACTAAGTAATTCACATTATCATCTTTCTTATGCTCACTTACCTATCTTTTTACTAATTAATGTTGGTGGTATTTTAAACCCCACATTTAACATATTTTATACAACAAGCTTCAAATTTAAAGAATATAGGAGAGGACTCTGCCTCCATGCTCTTGGTGCCTATGCTAGAAGACAAACCGAAAGAGCCTTGGGCGACCCAACACATTGAGCCCAAGTGAAAGGTGGGCAGCTAACAAATCGAGCTCAAAAAAAATATTAATTAAGCTACTGAAAAACCTATTTTAAAAACCCATAAAAACCTACTCACTTTTTCTAATGAAACTTTCTTATTTATTATGCCATGAACAAAGTTTGTGACACGCAACTAATTTTATGCTATAATAGTTCAAAGGAGTATATATCACAATTTTATTTCCTTCATATATTTAGGGTTCTTGATTGATCGATTTTTTCTCTCTTGTCTTTGTTATATGAACTTAACGAGAACGGGGAGAAGATGATGACATATTATTAGAAAATATAGTTTCATTTTTTTATTAAAATCCGCTTGATCTACAAATAAGGAATCTATAAAATATTAATGCAACTATATCATGAAGAATATATCTTGAGAAGTCCTTCCCTTAATTGCAAGGAAGGGAATGCCGAAAATTAAATCCAGTAAATAAAGGAACTTGTAATAAGGTCACATTAGCGTAGTAATTATATGTTGATATCAAAAATAAAAGTGAAACAAATACGAGGAATGAGGTATAGAATGCATCAATATATACAAAAATTGTTGGCTAAACAATATTTAACAGTAATTCTAGTATAGACTCAACCTTGTGATACCAAAACCGACTATGTTACCTATTTCCTCAGATTATATCTTATATAAAAAAATATCAAGACATTATCAGTTCAAACACTTAATTTTAAATGAGAGACATTGAACATAAAGACATAGTTACTTCCCATGCAAGAGAGAGAATAAAGTGTCAAATATCAAGGTTGTAGATGTCGCACGACGTTATGATGGAGGACAGGGGCCATGACGGCATCATGGTAGATTTTCATTTTTTATATATTATTTTTTAATATAAATGAATGTATATAGGTACTAAAAATACATGTTATCCTACACGTTATAATATTTTTAACTTTTTTCTTAAAAAATAATTAGCCTGGACAGAACCAGCCTAAATTGTTTCAAAATCAGTTTAAAAAAATCGGCTCAAAACGCTGCGACATCACAACGTTGCGCCCGTGTAGTTTTCAGGGCCCTGGGGTTGCCATAACGATCATGACGGCAATTATTTACAACATTGTCAAATATATATAACATAGCAATTCATAAATAGCTAAAACACCCAAATCCAAAGTGGTGATCTAGACCGTCAATCAGAGGCAGCCCAAGAATTCTTGGGGTCTTAAATGAAAATTAATGTTATGCCATAAATTTCTATAAAATAAGACGATACTTCAAAATATTTATTAATTGAGTAAAAATAGATAAGTCTAAAATAATAAATTGTATAATTTATCTTGCATTACAATACCAACGCCATCTTGTCTCTTTTTCATGTTTACTTGAAGTTGCCTTTATCTCGACAAACCTTTCGAAATACTAAATTCTATTATAGCCATTACTATTAACATGAAAATTTTAAAAAGAAACTTTACATACATAAATAAATTCAAATGGGCCATTAAATTGTGGATTATAACACCCAAAGTTTGTTTTAAATATTTATATTTCATATAATATGACACACAATTTGATTATTGCAACCAACACCAAAACTATGAACAATTTCAAAAATATGAGTACAAAATGAAACAGAGCAAATATGATTATCAAACTTACATAATTTTTCTTAAAATATTTGGTCATCAAGATTTTTATAAGACTTCTAGATTTTTATCACGAATCCATATTTGTTTTTTACAACCATCACCAAATCTACAAACATATGAAAATTGAAGGTACAAAATGAAATATAACAAATATGATGATCAAAACTAGAAATGTTTTCCTAAAAAGTTTAATTATCTAGGAAAGAATGTGCTTGCATTTAATTGATACAAATGAACAAAAAGAAGACTTCTTATACTGCAAACGGCTCTTGAGTTTGGTGACAGTAGTTAAAAAAGATAATATTAAAAAAATATCTAGCTCTCTTGGCGAATAGCATAACATGCACACACAATTTGGTTTTTGGAGATTATATTTTCATCTTCTTCTAGAAGGTTACGATATAATTTTTTTTAACTTCATATTTTTGGAGGTCCTATTTGGATGAGGGCCCCTTAAGTAGTGGCTTCACCCGCTTAATGGTTAAGACACCCATGTCATCAGCTTCACTATCACCAATATTAATATTCTTCTCATGTTTAGAAATGTAAGAAACGCACACAAGACATAACATTGCGGTAAAAATCACAACGAAAAATTAGCATTTAAAATGTATTTCTCACCCTTGATTTTTCTCCTTCTTTGAGCTCTCTCCCGTATACAAACAACTTGCCCTTTTCTTGAGCTCCCATTCACCTTCTCGTCATCATCTTCCTATTTTTCTATTTTGATCTTTTTTCTCTTTTAAAATAAAGCTCTATCTTCTCAAGTTGTATTTCTTCAGAGATGATTTTAAAGAGGTTTTAAAAGTTAACTAGATCTGTTGGAAGTCTTCGAGTGGATCATTCTCCATTCTTGGACCTCTTTCCTTTAGCTTATCTTCATCGAGTTTTACTTCTTTTTTTTAAGTATATTTTTTACCACTGATGAGAGACGTATTTCTCAATCTCACTCAAGAGAGTCATTTATGCAGATAATTGCACGATGTACACCAAAAATTGGACAATCTTTTCCCTTTCCTTTGCAACTTTATGTTTGTCCTTATGTAAACATATAAATTGTTCAAATAGTCGAATGTGTTGTTTCGGTTCAAAACCACCCATTAACAGAAATAATCCAGTGTCCCAGTTTTTTCTCTTTGATTCTTTTCCTTTTATGTTTTCTCTGACTCTTGAACGAAACATCCATACCATTAAGCGAGTGAAGCCACTGCTTAAAACCTCTAACCAAAAAAGGGCCAAAAATATAAAAGTATATAATAAGAGGAATTTTTGGTAGATTAAAGTTTTAGAAAAAACTAGATGATCCATAAAATATAATTGGATGATGTTAAGAAAATAATTTGATAACACGAAAAATAAGAAGAAGAATTTGACATTAAAATTTAAGATAAATTATGTACAGTTTATTGTTATAAATTTATTTAATTTTACCCAATTAATAAAAAAAAATTAGAGTATGGTTTCTTATAAAATTTAAGGTCTAACATGAATTTTCGCTTAAGGCCCTAAGAATGTTAGGGTTGCTCCTTCTCTTGTACCTCAATATTAATGTTGACTTGAGAAGAACTCCCAATGCTATGGTTTCCGGTGTAACTTCCGTTCATACCTAAATCCCGTGAGTTCAAAATTATTTGGATGAAATCCCCCATTCAGCTCCAAATAACGTAACATTTCTTCTTTGTGACTCTTTAATCCAATTACATACATGCTGTCAGCAGCAATCGAATGCTAACAGATCGGTAATCAATATCATGCTCAAAATTCGACACTTTAGCATCCCACATAATTGTGTTGTTTGTATATAGTGCTACAATCTCTAGCAACCAAGACTTTGCATTTAGAGCTTGCAAAATCAGAATCGCCAAGACCTACACGTTACAAGAAGATATTAAGACTTTAGAGGTAGATTCATGGATATTAAAAAAACTTCAAATATATGAAAGAGAATGACTCATCTCTGTTGCACTCTCTTCAATACACAAAGTGATATTTATTTATGAGTTACTCTGCAAATAATAATTAAAATTGTTTTAATTTGGTCATCTATTGAAATTGTTAGATTTTAAGCATTATGTTACTATTATAGAGACTAGGGTGTAGCTCCGCCTGATGCGCGTTAATATTTTTAAAATTTTATTAAATAATTAAAACTATTTAATATACTCAAATTTAAATAACATATAATTTATTTAATAAGAGGAATTGAAGTATTGTAGCCAAAATAATCCAAAATATAATTTGTATCATATTTTAAAGCTGATTACTTAATAGGCAACACTGATGTCTGTAAGCCGATGAAACATTTATATTCAATACATTAAACCTACATTTTTTAAATACTAAATTAAAAAATTTATTAAATAAAAGAGAAATAAAAAATTTAGAATAATGAAAATCTCAGCAAAGGGATTGCCACATGGAAACCGAGGATTATATATACATAGGGATACACTCGGCTACAAACCCATGTAAAACGTCAAAACCCATGTAGAACCGTCGGATCTGAGACACGCGTTGTCTCAGCGTACGACATGTAACATGTCCATCATGTTCTACAATATTACACTACATGTTTTACATGACTTCAATTTTGCACAGGTCCAACATGTCTTATAACATTGCTCTACATATTCTACAACATTACACTATATGTTCTTCAGTTTTGACACACACACACACACACACAGATCCAACATTGCACTGCTTGTTATACAATTCGGACGTTTTGACATTTTTAATTGGTTTGTAGCTGATATCTCGTCCGAACTGTATAACATGTTTTGACATTGTTTCGTTTTGAAGTACCCTTCTACTGCACCACATAGTATATGTCGTGCAATCTCACTTGTGGTCAATTCAATGATCATATCTCCATAATAAATGAGATTTATTAATACTCATCCTATGAGTATAGTCTAATATATATAGGGGCACATTCAAGTGCTAACCAGCAGGGCTGTGCGAACTGCGAGAACCAGTTGCTCGCACGTATTTCCTTTATTAAGTCATGTATTTCCATAAAATAGTCAGTCGGTGTTTCCATTATTATGACTTGTATTTCCATAAAATAGTCAGTCGGTGTTTCCATTATTATGACTTGTATTTCCATAGTATTGGGGAAATTGTGTAACAAGGGGGACAAGCATTTTTCCATAGGAAATCACTGAAGGGGGAATGGTGTAACGAGGGTTCCACGGGTTTAATGAGGGGGTCAGGTATTTTTTATGGAAAATCAATGAACCTTGTCGGGAATGGTGTAACGAGGGGTTGGGTGTAACGAGGGGGACAAATATTTTCTATAGGAAATCAATGAACCCTATCTGGGAAATGGTGTAACGAGAGATCCTTGGGTGTAATAAGGGTTTATAATGGGTTATGGAAATATATATTAAAATAATGGAAACCCTAACAAAATGTTTTATGAAAATACATAATTTAATAATGGAAATACGCGCGCATGTGTCACCACTCAACTGGTTCGCACGGCGTAGTCTGGTTCACACCAGATCATGACCCATAACAATGGTTTATAATGGGTTATGGAAATATAGATTAAAATAATGGAAACCATGACAAACTGTTTTATGGAAATACATAACTTAATAATGGAAATACGCGCGCATGTGTCACCACTCAACTGGTTCGCACGGCGTAGTCTGGTTCACACCAGATCATGACCCATAACAAGGGTTTATAATGGGTTATGGAAATATAGATTAAAATAATGGAAACCATGACAAACTGTTTTATGGAAATACATAATTTAATAATGGAAATACGCGTGCATGTGTCACCACCCAACTGGTTCGCACGGCGTTTCTGGTTCACACCAGATCATGACCCATATATATATATATATATATATATATATATATATATATATATATATATATATATATCTGGATTATCATAGACCTAGTACGATGATCACACGGTCAAGAACAATTTAAATCAAACTATATAATACATGATTTTTATTATCGTAAGGTGTTATGTATACAACTTAATCAAGAACTAACATCAACAAGTATCGATATATGATAACATCAAAAGTCGTTCATTAATTTATATTAGTAATACACTTTGTGTAATGTGCATAAATTGAAAGGATGACATTAATTTGAAATTTTGATAAATAGTCGGCAATTATGAATTTATAAAATTTCTATCCAAATTTTAATATTTGTACAAAATATAATTAAATAATCTTTAACAAAACTTTTTTATAACAAGTATAGTAAATTGAAGAAGGCATAATAATAATAATAATAGTAATAAATAAATGGATTGGAGTGTAATTATCCATGGGATTATTTATGAAGTTTTGGTAGAAGTGTTGGTTTTGTGCAGTGGTAATTGGTAAACAAATGTGGTTCACACACAGATGCACCGACCGAGTAAACTTGTGGAAACGCGTAGTGTGACACACATGTGAAACATCCATCCACCCACACTATAATGATTAACAAATACTGCTTCTGCTTGTGTTAGGGAAATCATAATTATCTTCATATTCATTTTCATTTTTGTCTCCGCCGGAGATTCCATGGATATCCGCCGGCGGCCACCTAAAGCGCCTACCTCACACCACCGCCTTCAGAAGAAGCAATCTCCGGCTATCGACGATGACAACCGCTCCCAATCGCCGATCCCCAAGGCCTCAGACGCGCTTCCTCTTCCTCTGTACCTGACCAACACCATTTTCTTCACCCTCTTCTTCTCCGTCGCCTACTACCTCCTCCACCGCTGGCGCGACAAGATCCGCACCTCCACTCCCCTCCACGTCTTCACTCTCTCCGAACTCGCCGCCATTTTCTCCCTCATCGCCTCCTTCATCTACCTCCTCGGCTTCTTCGGCATCGATTTCGTCCAATCCTTCATCTCGCGCACCTCCCATGACGCCTGGGACCTCGACGACAACTTTCTCATGGAGGACGAGCCCCGCCGTCGACCCCCTGTCTCGATCCTGCGGCAACCCAGATCGGTGGTTCCCAAATCGGTGGATCCGGAGCCGACTATTTCGGCTCTGACGTCTGAGGAAGACGAGGACATCGTCAAGGCGGTTGTGGACGGTGCGATTCCTTCCTATACGCTCGAATCGAGGCTCGGCGACTGCAAGCGAGCCGCGGCTGTTAGGCGAGAGGCGCTTCAGAGACTGACCGGGAGGTCACTTGAGGGGCTGCCTCTAGACGGCTTTGATTACCAGTCAATTTTGGGGCAGTGCTGCGAAATGCCTATTGGGTATGTTCAGATTCCTGTTGGGATTGCAGGACCTCTGCTGCTCGATGGGTTCGAGTACTCGGTGCCCATGGCCACTACCGAAGGGTGTTTGGTGGCGAGCACCAACAGAGGTTGCAAAGCTATTTACTTGTCTGGAGGAGCAAGCAGCGTGCTGCTCAGGGATGGGATGACCCGAGCTCCCGTCGTGAGGTTTGGCTCGGCAAAGAGGGCCGCAGAATTGAAGTTCTTCTTGGAGGATCCTTGCAATTTTGATACTTTGGCTGTCGTTTTTAACAGGTCGGTTTCAATCTCCTTGTTTCTGCTATTTTCTGCTCAAATATTGAATGGTTGTGTATGTTTTTCACTTTGTTTGATTTTGATATTTTCTGATGTTGATTGATAGGCCAACATCACCAGGAATATTTTTAGCTCAGGCTTAAAATCCATTACTAAGTATTTGATTGATTAGGATAATTTGAGATGGGTTTAGGAAAATATAACAATACCAGAAAATGGAAATTGTTTCCAGGAATGGTAAGCTTGAATATACGCACTTGTTGGCTTCAGTTTTCAATCGATTGCAAATTGTTAAATTGACTCCTGGGAAAGAAACAATTTTTGTTAGCATTTATTACAGCACAATGGTAATATGAGGAATAAATCTGAACTTAGCAATCCCTATAATTCTATTTTTCAAAGAGAAGAAGAGAAGAGAAAAATTGCAACTCAATAGAACAGTTTTGACTTTTGTAGTTGCAGCCTTGCAGGCTAAGCTTGATTGGGGCTTTCTGATTCCTGGATCTCAAATTTGGAACTTTAAGTATAAGAGCTTTGCCTGGCAGTTCCAAGGATTCTTCAGAAAGTCACCACTTACCATAATGCGTGTTTTCTCGGTTGCAGGTCAAGTCGATTTGGAAGACTCCAAGGTATTCAGTGTGCCATTGCTGGGAAGAATCTTTATGTGAGATTTACCTGCAGCACAGGTGATGCAATGGGTATGAACATGGTGTCCAAAGGTGTTCAAAATGTTCTGGATTTCCTTCAAAGTGATTTCCCTGACATGGATGTTATTGGCATCTCAGGTAAGTTATCTGCTCCTGCCTACCTACCTGAAAATGTCACTTTGTAGTTTAGCTTAATGGGTAACTGGGAAACATCACAGTTGAATCCTTCCTCCTTCTGTTTCTTTTTTCCGATGTCAAATAGTAATACTTAAGTCTTGAATAGAATCTAGGGAAAATGTCATTTACCTCCCTCGTAATATATGCGATTTTCACTTACCATGCATCTTGACAAGTCCCTGAAGTTTCACAATTTCTCACGGAGGCCCAACGGTGTTAGTTTTTGGTCAAAGTGACGAAAATGCCCTGTATTAAAAAACATTTTAAAAAAACATTTTCTTCAAATATATTATTTTTATAAAATAAATAATAAAAACTTATTCTAATATTATTTTTTAAAGAAAAAAATATTAAAAATGAAAAACGGTTTTTAAACATCGTTTTTTATGTTTTAATATTTTTTTTATTTATTAAAAAATAATTTTTTTTAATACTACAATCAGTTTTTTATTATTGATTTATGGAATAATATATTTTTAAAAAAAGTTAAAAAATGATTTTTAAGTAATTTTTAATTTTTTAAATACAAGGGGTATTTTTGCCATTTTTACAAAAAAATAGTTGACTTTAACCAAAAACTAATGGCGTTAGGCTTCTGTGATAAATTTTGAAAGTACAGGATCTGTCAAGATGCATTAGTCGGCCGAGGGAGGTAAGTGAAAATCACGTATACTACGAGGGAGGTAAGTGACATTTTCCCTAGAATCTAATATTGTCTGTAGAAGCATGTTGTTCTCTAACCATCTTGGATTTGGTACTGAAATTCCAGGCATCAGCACTATATTCGCTCTCTCCTTTTTGGGCTTGTTTTCCTATCCTGCACATTTCATTATCATCATCAATCTCTGAAATTAGCAATTTCTTGGTTTGGTTTTCAGTTAATTTATTTATCTTTCCTTACGTACTCTATCATTGATCTCAAAGCAATCATATTGCATAATATATTGTTAAAGCTTTTTCTAATTTGTCTTCTTCTAGATATGTTCCAATAAGTAATGTTAACATGTTGAGCTGCATAGGTTTATTATATGCATATTAAGTAATATATGTTGCTATACCATTGATATCTGAGCTATTGGTTCTGTTTTCCTCTATTATTATGGAGGTAGTTATATCAGACACTTCAACAATATAATAATATCAGGCTCGTAGTTGATTTCTATATGGATGCATTTGTACGAGCTTTAATGAGGTTCATTCTTTGCATCAGTGATGTTGTTGTTCATATTCTAGGCCACTTGTTCTTTTCACTCTCGAAGAAAAGCTTGTAGTATAATTTATGGAGATATTTGAGTTTTATGGTATTGACATTCTGATCATTGTTCATCAGGAAATTATTGTTCGGACAAGAAACCTGCTGCAGTTAACTGGATTGAAGGGCGTGGCAAATCGGTTGTTTGCGAGGCAATTATCAAAGATGAGGTTGTGAGGAAGGTGTTGAAGACAAATGTAGGTGCCATGGTAGAACTCAACATGCTCAAGAACCTTGCAGGTTCTGCTGTTGCTGGTGCCCTTGGTGGATTCAATGCCCATGCCAGCAACATTGTATCAGCTGTGTTTATTGCCACAGGCCAGGACCCAGCACAAAATATTGAGAGTTCCCACTGCATCACCATGATGGAAGCTGTGAATGGTGGAAAAGATCTTCACGTCTCTGTGACTATGCCTTCCATTGAGGCAGGCCATATAACAGCATCTTTTATCCTTTGAATTAATTGAATTTTAAAAACCTTGTGTAACACTCCTACTTGCCTCAGGTGGGTACAGTTGGAGGTGGGACCCAGCTGGCATCTCAGTCGGCTTGCCTGAATCTGGTGGGTGTGAAGGGCGCGCACAGAGAATCCCCGGGATCAAATGCAAGGCTGTTGGCCACCATTGTAGCCGGTTCAGTGTTGGCTGGAGAGCTGTCCCTGATGTCTGCCATTGCAGCAGGGCAGCTTGTGAGGAGTCACATGAAATACAATAGATCCAGCAAAGATATGTCCCAGATTGGTGCATCTTAAATGATAAGGGAGAAGATGGTCCCAGCCAAGGGCATGACAAGAAAGTAGTAATAAAAAAAGTAGGAAAGCAAAGACGTTGGGAAAGAACAAAAGGCCAGCACAACCACAGCAGGGCCGGAGTTGTTGGCCCCCATGTGACGCGAGGCTTGACGACCCTTTTGTATTATTGTGAAGTTGGACCCCTCCTGCTACACAAGTATGACAGCATGTCTGTTCTACTTCTAGTGCAAAAGAATCAGAATGTTTCTGGTCTCTTTGTGAGCTTTCAACCTCTCCTTGTTGCTATGCTTGTTCCCAACTGGTTGCTTGAGTTTAGTGTTATTTCTGTGTCCCCTCTGGTTCTTTCATATTTGTTCTTAGAAATTGAATTTGGACAAGCACTGAACTAGGCTTTCTGGTTGTGGCTTGTGCAATATAATGATAATGCATATATTGTTTCCCCCAGATTGTGTATCTTTTACGCCTATCCTTAGGATTTGATGGCCGTTGCAACATACTTTACTGTGATTTTAATTTAAAGTCCGAGAGTAGGGAAGAGCGTGAGGCGTATTGGGTCTCTTGGCCCATGATTTTGAACCTGCCTCGTAGATATCGAGTTTGACTGAAAATCTAGGCTCCAATCTTGCAAAAAGTACATATGTTGGGTTCAATCCGATCTTAATTATCAAGTTGATCTGAACAGGCATGTTTAACTCAAATTAAATATTGGGACACAAAAATCATTTAATGTATCATCGTTATCATTCATTCGCGAAGTAATAGTGGTTCAGGTTGCCTCATCCAGTGTTCGAGCAAGTCATGCCTTCGTTTGGGGGGTTATGGGATGTGGGATGCTTGGTTATGATCCAAACATGTGGAGGAGAAGATATTATTAAATAGTTGGATGGAATATAGGATGGGTGATGGAAGGAGGAGATTCAAGGCATATACATGGAGCCAATTCGGAAACCAGTCGAGTAAAATCAACTCGTACTAAATATAAAACCCTAATAATAACTGCTCCAAATTCAAAAAACCCACTTTCTATTCACCATTCTGCACTTGGTGACCTCGCTGGTTGGCCTTAATGTTGATGGGGCGGAGGGAGCGCGACCGTCTCGTCGTTGGGCCAGCAAGGTGGAGGGAGCAGCGGCTGGGGGAAGATAGAGGTGACGACAAGATGTAGATCTGGTCGTCGTGTGCGATCTAGACAGATCCATCGATGAGACTATAGGGGTGTATTTAATTAGGATTTTAATGGATTTTGAATGAATTTTAAAAGTTGAAGGATTCTTAAAGTTTACAAGACTCTTTCAAGTCTATAAAGAGTCTTGATGATTTTAATGTAATGACTTTGCAAATCTCATGATTTGAAATGATATTTCTAAATAGTTTTTTATGCCTGCAAAGACTTTCAAAATCATCCATTTCTCAAAATCATTTAAAGTCATTGACTTTTACAATACCTTCAGATTTTAAAAGTATTTTTAAAGTCATGATTGAATACCACAAGTTAGGGGTGTTCACGGTTCGGTTTTTGAACCGAACCGACCGGTTCGGTTCTTGAA
This sequence comes from Geranium rotundifolium, assembly GCA_963920655.1. Lineage (NCBI taxonomy): Eukaryota > Viridiplantae > Streptophyta > Magnoliopsida > Geraniales > Geraniaceae > Geranium > Geranium rotundifolium. Next base: position 21,479,659 of record OY987318.1, on the reverse strand, counting down.
GAATTCAAACAGAAATCGAACTGAAAAAATTCGGTCGGTTTGTCAAACCGAACCGACCGGCTCGGTCGGTTTTCGGTTTGAACCGAATTGAACCGAAAATCAACCAAAAAACCAAAAAAAATCATAAATCAAGCAAAAAATGATTAGATTTCGATCGGTTTTTAGAGGTTTTATGTATAATAATTTGACACGAACTAAAATAAAACATTAATAAAGCCCAAAATAGAAAAATCCAATTGAAAAACACCCTAAATTGAAGCATAAGCCGGAGAATTCATTATAATTTGGACCGGTTCGGTCGGTTCGGTTTTTGATCAGTTTTGGTTGATTGAACCGAAACCAAACCGACCAAAACCGACCATTTTTCGGTTCGATTCGGTTCGGTTCGGTCGGTTTTGGTCGGTTCGATTTTTTTTGAACACCCCTACCACAAGTCTTTAAAAATATTTTTAAAGTCGTGATTGAATACCACAATACTTTAAAATTATTTCTAAAATCATGATTGAATACCACAAGACTTTGAAAAACTTCTTAAATCCATTAAAATCATGATTGAATACACCCCCTAAGGAACAAATATGGGAAACATCGGTTTTGAGGGAGGCAGCGATGCGGGTGATGTTGGAGGGTGATTGGACAGGAAGTGTGGAGGTCTATCAAGCCATGTCGTCCTCCAATTCCAATGTTAACAAAACGTCACTTACCTCCCATGTACTATGCATAGTTTTTACTTACCTCCCCTAAAACAGTTAGCGTTCCGTAAAATCCCCAAACTATACTAACGTTTCACTTAACCCCAACGACGTTAGTTTTTTAAAAATTTTGTTTTAACTTTTTTTTTGAAAATGAAGCAAGTGTCCTTGTATTTAAAAAAAATTTAAATTATTTTTCAATATTTTTTTTTAAAATATTTTTTTTATAAAATAAATAATAATAACTTATTTTAGTATTAAAAATAGGCGAAATTCCTGATCACTACTCTCTACTATACAACTTTTGTATGTCACTGCCATCTACTTTTTGTTGTTGCACGTCACCGCTGTATGATTTCATTTAGTTTCATCGTCCACCACAGAGTTAAGTTTGATGTAAAATGTTCATAATACCCTATATTAAAATATTCAAAAAAATATCTTTGAAATTTTTCTTAAAAAATATTTTTTATCACATAAATAATTAAACACTGATTTCAAAATATTTTTTTTTAAAAAATGATTTTTTCAAAAAATATTAAAAAAACACTTTTAACAACGTTTTTTTTCTTCTAATTTTCTTTTAAAAATAATAATTTGAAATGACTAAAATACCCTTTTGTTTAAAATATTAAAAAATTATTTGTTTAACTTATTTTTTTTAATTTTTTTATAAAATAAATAAAAAAAACTGATTTGAATATTATTTTTTTTAAAATATTAAAAATAAAAAACGTTGTTCAAAGTGGTTTTTTATTTTTAATATTTTTTTGAAAAAACCATTTTTGAAATCAGTGTTTTATTATTTATGTGATAAAAATATTTTTTTTAAAAATCAAACTATATATTTCTTAATTTTTTAATTTTCTTAATATACGGTTCAACTGAATGAACCATACAGTGGTGACGTGTAACAGAAAAAATATATCTTTAAAGAAAATGTTTTTTAAATTTTTAAATACATGGGTATTTTTGTTATTTTGACAAAAAACTAACATCATTGGGGTTAAGTGAAACGTTTATATAGTTCGGAACTCCTCAAAACACATTCTGTTTTCGGAGGAGGGAAGTGAAAATCGTGCATAGTATGGAGAAGCTAAGTGACATTTTCCCTTAATAATATTATAAATTTATGATAATTAGTGATCAACTATTTTGAAATTGTCAATAATAAATTTAAAGTGTCCTTAAAAATATTTGAAGTGTATAACGGCGGCATGTACCCTACTTTTAGGGTTTGTTTCGTCACAACTGGGTAAAGTCTCGCGTCGTCGATCTCCTATGGGTGTCGAAGTCTGCGTGGTACTGATGGCGACGTCAGCGTGGTGCGGCGGTAGAAGCAGAGCTCCTGTGGAGGTAGATCATGGTTGGGTGGTAGATCGGGTTTTGATGGAGGCGAGGTCTTGTGGTTTGGGGATGGGCTGAGATGGGTGAGGTTGGAGTTGCAGATGGGTCGTGCATGGGTTGGGACGGTGGAGCATGAAGGGTTTGGGGTTTTTCTTTTAGTTGGTTGGTAGGCCGGTACTGGGAGGGAACCAGAGTTATCTGGCGTCGGTGGGAAGACTCATGCAAGCATACCGAACTAGGGGGCCTCGGCTAGCTCAAAATTCAATACATGTCTTCTTGTGATCGTTATTGGAAGGAAACGGGGTCCCTGGTGTGGATGGGTTGATCCGGTTAAACCCAATGAGCTGGGAGGATTTGAATTTTGTGATGCTCATATTGATCGTAGGGTTGATCGAGGAAGCTGGTTTAAGTCAGTCTGCAATAAGATCACGGGGCTTCTCCATCCGTATGAGTTGGATGTCATGGCTCTGCATGATGCTAACTGGTTTGAGTTGATTGGTTTCGGGGTTATCAGAGATGTTTGTGTAAAGCATTCCGTAGCAAGATCACGGGGTTTCTCCATACGTATGAGTTGGAGGCCGTGACTCTACATAGTGCTAAACGGGTCGAGCTAAACAACTTTGGAGAAATCATTGGCAAACGGTGTTGCGTATTATTCATTATCTGAACTTTCTTTATTTTGCTCGAAATCAAACGGCTCACGAATTGACCGTGTTTGTTTTAATTAACAGTAGCTAGGATCATGGTGAGAGGTCTGTCCCACTATCAGTACCTTCAACTGTTCGACTTGATGCCGAGTTAGTTGCTATTTAATTAATAAAATTCGTTTCTCCGTAAAAAAAATGTATGAATACCATGATAATTTAAAGTGTACTTGCATGATATTATAGCTAAAATAAAATAAGGGATAATGACATTTTGTTACACTTCACTGTAGTGAAATGACACTTTCATATCCTAACTATTTTTGTCTCATTTTTAGTACCCTAACAAACTTTTTGTGACAAATTATGCTAAAATGACTAAAATACCCTTAATTTAAAAAATCAAAATAAAACTAGTGCAATATGATTTATCAAACTATATTTGAAATTGTTCAAATTTAATTTTATATTTTCGGGCATAATTGTACTTGCTAAGTACAAATCAAATTGAATTAGAGATAAAAAAAATTGAACCAATTCAATTTATAGTTTCTTACACCAAGGTTAGTTTAGGTATTTTAAACATCTTAGAGGTATATTGTCAGAAAAAAAGTTGTTAAAGTACTAAAAAGGAAAAAAAAAAATTAAGATATGAAAGTGTTAGGTGTATCAAAGTGTCGTTACCTATAAAATAATGGAGGGGTTGTGAACGGGCTGGTGTGGTTCTTCTGTGTCATGGTTGGGCTCGACTATGCTGCGAAGTGGTTACTTGGTCGAGAACCAAAAATCCGTTGGCTGGATTCGATGGGCAGCAGTTGGAGAAGAAGGGTGGGCAATGTTAGGTATTCGAGGCTGGCCTACTTCCTCTGGTTGAAGCCCTCCCAGGACCTCAGCGTGAGCAAGTTATAGTTTCTTTGTTTATTACAGGCAAGGAAGCCCATTCCATCATTTTTTTCATGGAGTCACTGAAATTGATTGCAGGAAACTGGTCTAATAAAGAACAAGAGGAGTGGCTCCGAGGAATAATTTACTTGACTGCTCCACTCAATAAGTTGAGCTTTCTTGAGGTGTGTCTACATGACTTGAGTTGCTAATAGCCTAATATACGACTTCATTCACATATGCTACTTTACTCAACTGTCCATCTTATATTTGTTGTCATTTATACTTGTTATAGATCCAAGTTCTATAGTGTGTTGGACAATCCTTTTCAAGGCCAGATTTAATAATGAATAAGGGTATCAGTCTGTTTGCACCATGGGAAGGTCTTACTTCTTATGCTTGAATATGATATGGGAAGATGAGAAAATAATAGGTTTGTCAACATTATGTTCTAATACCTGAGATTGTGCAAGTGTGTTCTGTGCTGGAATTTATATTAATTGGCAAGGACACTGGACAGTGAAAAATGTGGTTCAGGTGACCCAATGATATAAGATATACTTAATGAATCATAGTATGCAACATGGGTTATAAATAGACTGAACCTCACTTTAATACACTATTTAATAAAACTACACTCTCACAGTCTCAAGAGTAAACTCTTCTACCACCTTGCATGATCTCAGTCATGTACCCAATAGTGTTTCGGCTCAACATTTTGTGTCGGTGTTGTTGAAGTGAGTGATGAGTTGGGTATTGATTGATTAGAGGGAGGTGAGTGATGAGTTTGGTGTTGTTTGATTAGAGGGAGGTGTGGATTGTGGGGATGGGGTGGGTGAGCAATCATGAGCTGGTGATGGGCATTTTGATCCATTGTCGACAATAGAGGGTGGTGATGTTGCTCCTGGGAAGAGTGATAGAGTGGTTGAGAATGTGGCTGAAATTTTAGAAGAGAAAATGTCAAAAAAGGGATGTGCTGACGAAATGCTGGTAATGGATGGGGAAGGTAGGGTTCAGGATGCCAAGGGGAGAGCATGAGGAGAGGCGGAGAATCAGGGAAGAAATGGTTCTTCCCAAAGGCTTGAAGCTTCATCCAACTCACGGGGAAGAAGAGGAAGGGGCATTTCTGTCATCCAAAAAAATATTAATGGAATATTCTAAAACTTTAATAGGGTTAATGAAAGTGTAACAACAAAATAGTTAGGGTGTTGCAGAAACAAGTTTAAAGTTATGTAAAAACAGAGTAAACTTAAGTGCACTAAAGTGCAACTTTCCCAATAATAATTCAGCCATGTAAACTGTCGAGTTTTAACTTACAAATTGTATAATGAACATAATGCGTGTTTCCCATTTGAATATCAGAGCATGGATGCTTGAGTACATCAAGAGCTAATGACCTCTTTATTCGAAACAAGTGTTGATCAAAATGTACGAATGAAATCAGTTTCTTGTGTCATTGTGATGATAGTGGTTCAACAAATGAACATACTGTTGTGACCGATAGTCAAGCTCATGTCGTGCAGGGTTTTCTGGTAAAGAATGATAGGTGATAGATGATAAATGATTACTATTCAAGGCAATAGAAAGGCCTGAAATTCATCTGCACAGGATTTTATTACAGTTGTACAATGTAAATAACAAATGAAGTTCACCAGGTAAGTTGTGTCATATAAAGGTAAGTGTTCATAATTGATAAATTCCAAGTTCAAATTTGTATTTGCTGTTGGAAAGGGCCTCTTTCTCAGCTACCAACTGTTGTGTAAACAGAAGCAAGGTCGTGCAACTAGGCAAGTGAGGGAAAGTAGTATTAGATCTGATAGGCAGTTCCTTTTATGCACCTTATATATGGTTATAATTGTAATGCACTTATTCTTGATTGTTTCCTCTTTCTATAGAATCGGAGGGGACAACATTGGCAACCTTGCTGAGGTGAGAAGCAGTGACATGCTTCAGATGTTATTAACTGTAATGCCAAAGAGGCTCATCCATAGAATAGCCATCCTCTGTCAATTATGGGCACACTTGTAGCTTTGGCTTGCAAAATAAATAAACTTGCATGCCATTTCAAATTGTTTTTCTCTCCCCCCCCCCCCCCCCCCCCCCTTTTGGCCACCAATCAAATATAAAAGTTTGTGTTTATTCATGAAGAGACTGTTAATTGCAATACATGAGTGATGTTTTGTACCTACGGTGTCAATAAACTGTGAACTGTGAGGTGCAAACATCTTTGTTGCATTCTTTCTCGTCTGGGATTGTTAGTAAATATGGAGCTGTATAACTATGCACTTGAATCTTAGAGTTCTGATATCAGGCAGAATCTTAAATCAAATTATACACACATTCTGGGTTGGAAGATTCAGCAGTATCTATTTTTGTTCTGCAACAAACATACTCCCCCAACCCAATCATGAACAGCTACTTTCTTTTTTATGGGATTCATGTACTAAATTTAGTTCCATAATTGAATTTACTTTTAAGCAAGAGGTGGGCCTATGCTATGAAGATTGAATTTCAGGGGTTTAGTGGGCCTTGCACTTCACGTGGGCCTAGGCCCCACCCAGCTTTATTGTTCTCCATCGTCTCCGATTGTAGAGTTTCTGATTTTTTTTGGCAATCAACGTCACTCAGAATGCAATTTCCTTCCTACCAAATTGTATTGTGTATCAATATTGACCATCTCAATTTTCTGTATCTATGGATATATATGAATGAAAAAAACATACTAGCTCGATGCATATGGCTACCAAAATGACTATTTTAGGCTTTTCAATTTCCCCCAAAGTTGAGTATGAAATGAAAAGTATTGATTTGCTTTCTTTTTCACCTAATTTCAACATATTGGAATTTGGACCAAATCAAGAGGCAGTCCAGTCCAGTCGTGTCATGTCCAATGCACAATAATCACAAATGGGGTTAGGTTAATTACATTTACACTAAAATCAATTAGCAATTCTTGACTGCAAAACAACAATTTGCCAACATGCCAACGCCACTTGCTTACCTCTTTATCCTTGATAATTAACCCTTTTTGTCAGCCTTAATATATTAGCAAGTGCGTGTCTCTTCCTCAACTATTTTACTTAGTGGGTTGTCGGTCCCTTATTAAAGTTAGTATCAACCTTGCAGTAGTTTTGGTTTGTTAATTTGTTTGAAAAAAGTGGCCTCTAAATTCCGAAACACAATGATGCAGCTCGTCTATTGGCATTTTTATTTCACTTTCATCTTTTGCTATGAGATTTCTTTATTCTTAATTGTTCAGTTTTTACTCTTACCATTGGTGGATAATTATTAATTAATTCACCGTGACTATCATACATGGAAGGTACACTACACTGCAGCATGAAAAGGGGCATTTCAGATTCAAATAATATGATACTCGTCGTATAAACCATTTTGACCTTCTATCACTAATATAAAATTCAGTTTATGGGTCATGATAAATTGAATTAAAATATTATATATTAGTTCAATCTAAATCGTAACTTTGTTTTCATACCATTCAAATTTGAAATAAGGTTATCTCGTTATACCCCACGAGATTGTCACAATGGTGGCCAATCAAATAAAGGTCTTTTGTCACCATTATATCGATTATGTTGTGAAAATTACATGTTAAACTTTAGGGAGTTCAACGTTTAATTAACATGGAGTTAAACCAAACCAAGTCTTTAATAAATTAAATGAAAGTAAGACTTGGAAGTACATAGTTGAGCAGAATATGGAGCAAGATGGAGCAAGAAGAAGCTCTTGGATGATGCAATTTTATTCATCATTCCCTTCTCCTTTTATAACCAACTACATGCAGAGTTGCAATAAATGTAAGGGTAAACCACACTCTATCATTCCACAAAACAATGGATGTGTATTGGGGGATTTGACGTGTATGGGTAAGAGTTCTCATGGAATACTATGCATAATGGGATCCATAAGTTTATAACACTTCCTCTTGAACATCATCATACATAAATAATTATGTAGGTGGTGTTGGACATGCTTAATGTTGCCTCGTTAAAAACCTTTTCGGGAAAACCCAGTGGGACAAAACCGAAATAAGGGAAAAAGAGTGCAACACACATAAGTGCAGAGTGTGATCGTCTTCATATACTTGCTCCCCCTGATCGTTGTTCTCCCTGATGAATGACAAAGTTACTTCGGTTTCTTGCTAAGTCGATGCATGCCAATTCGCCATACTACCTTATCGAATGTGGATGTCGGTAAGCTTTTAGTGAACAAATCTGCAAAATTTTCACTGGAGCGAATCTGCTTGACATCAATCTCATTACAATTTTGGAATTTGTGAATGAAGAAGAATTTTGGCGATATGTGCTTGATTCGATCTCCTTTGATGTACCCGCATCTGATTTAAGCTATACACGCTGCATTGTCTTCATGTATAATGGAAGGTAAGCTTGTAATGGACGGGATTCCACATGCTTCTCGTATATGTTGAATGACTGACCGCAAGAACACACATTCACGGCTAGTTTTGTGTAGTGCTAGAATTTCTGAACAGTTTGAGGATGTTGCGACCAAAGTCTGCTTCGTGGATCGCCAAGATATTGTCGTTTCATTGCAAGTAAATATGTACCCGTTTTGGGAGCGTGCTTTATGGGGATTAAAAAGGTATCCTGCATCTGCATATCTGATCAAGTTAGTTTTACTTGAAGATTTGGAGTACAATAACCCCAAATCTTTTGTCCCGCTCAAGTAGCATAAGATATGCTTGATTCCGTTCCAATGTCGTCTTGTCGGTTCTGAGCTGAATTTTGTTAGCACATTTACTGCAAATGATAAATCTGACCTTTTACATGACATTTAGATATGTTACTTCAGGATCAAGTATCTTTTCATCAATCTCTTTTGGGTCAAATAGATCCTTTTTAGGATCAAGTGATCGAACAACCATTTGAGTATTCAATGGATGTGCATTTTGTATGTAGACTGATGAATTAAAATTTCATCTGAAATATGCTTGATCTGCATGTCGAGACAATATTTCGCTTTCCTCAAATCTTTCATTTCAAATTTTCTTGAGATATTCTATAGTGTTTATGTTCTCTTCGGGAGTCCCAATTAAATTCATATCATCAACACCACAATAACAAATCACTCATTTGTTTTCTTGATGAATATACAAGGGCATATAACATTATTTTTGTACACTTCTCTAGTAAGGTATTCGTTAATACGATTATATCACATCCAACCAGATTTTTTCCGTCTATACAATTTCTTTTGTAATCTGATCAAATACAAATTTCTTGGGACTATTTTTAATTGTTTCGGGAAATTTAACTCCTTCAGGAAGTCTCATATAAATATTTGTGTCCAACGTACCATATAAATAGGCAGTGACAACGTCCATCACACACTTATCCAGTCCTTTGGAGACTGATAAACTGATCAAGTATCTGAATGTAATCATATCCATCACAGGTGAATGTGTTTCATCAAAATTGACCCTAGACCGTTAAGAAAAACATTGAGCTACAAGCCTGGATTTATATCGAACAATTTCGTTTTTCTCATTTCTTTTCTTTGTGAATACCCATTTATATCCAAATTGGTTGAAAAACTTCTGGTGTTCGAGTTATGGGTCCAAAGACTTGACGTTTACCAATGAAGTCAATTCTACTTGAATTGCTTCTTCCCAATTCGGTCAATCATGTCTTTCACGACATTCATCAATATTTCGTGGCTCAAAATCAAAATTATTCATTACTTCATTTGTCATCGCAAATGCAAATATATCATCAATGACCACTAGTGGTATGTTTAGTATTTTCAAGGGGAAGTGTCATGTCGAACAATATTTGGCCAGATGTTATGACCCCGATAATTTTTTCTACAACGATGACCATTAAGAAAGAATACAACATGCTGATGATGCTCACCTCCAGTCCGAAGTTTGTTGTAAGTGTCTAAACAACTTTATGCACCTACTCATCAATGAACATAAGCAGTTGTTGCACCATAAAATTTTCACATATGATAATGAACTTCAATTTTCTAATGTGCGTTGTTGTGATATGGACTATCAACAACTTTCGAAGGATGAGAATGTTAGGAATGTTTAGACATAAGAGTATATGTCATATTTGCACGGACTCTATTGGAGCCACACACAGTCAATCATATCTTATATCGGTGCTCGAATATTTTTATAAGATAATTATAAATTGCGGAAATTGACGAGTGCCTTTACTGGGAAATATGAGAGAAGAGAGGATCCCCCACTTCGCTCAAGGGGTGAAGTATTAAGAGAGTTAGAGTGATATGAGTACCCATCCATGATTCTACTTCCAATGTTCGACGGGAGACATGACGGTAGGTTGTGTTGGGCTCACCTGAGAATATTCAGAGACTTTAACTACTACAAGACTCATCAAATTAGACATACAGAGCATTTCGAGAAGAGTGTATGCAAAAAACATCACAATCATCGTTATAAGACTAGGGAAAGACTAAAGAGACATAAAGACTCATAGAACAATTCAAAGAGCAAGGTATACGGTCAAATATATGTCATATTCAGACACATATTGGTTGAACCGTGCTCTCGAAAGCGGGTATATTGTGAAGGCTAATGATATTGTTGGAGAATATGTCACGAGTTCAATTCCTAAGTTGTTTCGTAGGAAATATAAAAATAAGGTGAGCGTGAAATACACCTATTTCATTCTCCCGCAATATAATGGCTATCAATTTCCACGTGAACGCCAATTATGTAATTGCTATTAAACTATGGTATTATGTTGCATTGGATAGAATACCATAAGTAGATTTTTCTTTTTATTTCAATGGAGAAATGTTACTAGAGAAAAAAAGAAGATTAAGATATCTATTTCTTTCTTCGTTTGGCCCCTATTTGAATGAAGCCTTTTCGCGCCCTTTTATTTTCTTTCAGTTGTGCACAACGTGGTGGATGAGCTTTCCTATTAGTATCATTTCCAGTGTATATCTCAGTCTGTTGTCACTAATTGTTGCATCGAATTATTAGCGGTAGTATATACTATATAGCAGAAAAAATTTAATAGTAATATGCCAATATGCCGACGCTGCGGACATTCCCATCATCCACTCCTATGGTCCGGATCTGGCCGGAATCCTTCCCTCCAGCCTCACTCGGCGCCAAAAAACGTGGTCTCCGACGATTTTGATCCAGGCATGAAGGAGGGCGAGCTCCGGGATCCGTTGTCGTCCAATGCTTCTCCAGGAGGATCGTCGAACTTCCCTAGCGCCTCGGCATTCGTCCGAGCTATTCATGGAGACACCTCGGTTGGAAACTCCTCTGGTGACGCTTTCTCCACCGTTTCGTTTCCCTCACCCGATGAGCACAAGGATGGCTCGGGAAATTGTGTGGTTGATTCAAAAGCATTGCACAATTCTCCTGTGCCCTATCCCCATGGCACGCTCAATGGGCCTCTCCACGTGGGCTCCTCTTCTTCTGGCGGGCCTGATAACTTGGCGGGCCTAACTCGACCGGCCCATGACAACCCTATCTTTGATAGTGCTATATCAGACCGCTCTTCGGAGTCAAACGAGCTCGACATTCTTTTGGCTGCCATGATTAAGAGATCAAAGGGTCGAATTAAAAAATTTCGCTCTCATTCTCAGCGGCGAAGAAGATGACGATCTCCGGAATCTCAAGTTTTAAACCATTAAGATCCTATTTAGCTTCGGGCTCGTGCCTCTAGATCATGGGATGTATGCCCATCCTTGGGTATCACCTGCAATATATGAGAATCTCAAATGATCAATATTCTTGAAGGCATGGAAACAAAAAACAGGGCATCTTAAGCCACATTTGGCTATTCTTGATAGCGTTGCTTTAGAATCCGTAGATGGATGCTTGGCTAGCGAGGTGGCGACTCGTTTCGTGAGTCAACTTCCTCGTTAGGTGTTGTAAAATCTTCGATTTTCTCTTGCAAATGGTAGACAGTTCAAAATCGACTAATGATTTTGTGTTGGCCAAGGGCCTCTCACATCTTGGGCCTTCTATTTCTTAAACTACGATTTCTTCCCGAGAAATAGAGTTTAGCAATACATTGGGCTCTTAGGAGATTGATATGATCGTCAATAATTCATAAACGGATCTTACCGCCCTTTGATGCCTTTATTTTCTTATCTCGACGCAAACAAACTCGCCATCTTCTTATTCGTCTTGTCTCAGATGTATCTCCCAATTTTGTCCATACTCGTAAGAGGAAAAGTTCAAGTCTAAGACCAATTCCAAAATCTCCTCTCATACTCAACCCATCCTTTCCTTGGATTCTGGTTTGAAAGCTATGGAACCTACTCTTTCCTAAAGAAAACGGGTTTCACCGCTCAAGAAGAAGATTCAGATGAAGATATGGTCCACCTCCTCTAACTTCAAGATGAGGAAAATGTTTGACAAAAGTTGAAAAATGGCCAAGTTAACATGTGGGTTAACTTGTGATTGTGTCAACTTGAGCTGTAATTTCAGAATGCTTAGACATGGCTTTGAATGATGTAAAATACATTTACAAATTTCAGGAACTGATATCTTTCCAATGGTATATCACAAGCTCTAAATAGAAAAAGATTAGCGAGAAATTTAGGAATAAAGTTGGACCTATAATTATCTCTTAACAAAGTTTTCATTTTGTAATTAGTAAAGTTAGGGATAATTGTCAATGCCACTAATTGAAATTTATCTTGGGAATTATCTAAAATTTCTATTTCCTAAAGATGAAAATTGGTAAGATTTACTTACCTTTTTCCTTATAGGTTCGGCTAACCCTCTTTGCTATAAATATCAAGCCTACCTCCAAAGTCGATATACGCTGAAATGTCCTAGTTGTCTCTCTCATATCATTCCTCTTTTATTGCTCTCTGCAACACAATTCGACTTCATTCTTCGTTGTGTCCTAAGAGACAGTTTCCCATACAGAACAATAATCGTTTTCTGGCAATAATCATCTTAAGGAAAGCGGACTACTGTGCCTCAATGAAAACCAATTACGTCCTATTCATCTGTCTCGCTTCAAATCTTAGGTCAACTAATATTTTTTATTTGGTATTGTATTATCAAATTAATAAAAGAGGAGTATTATTTTCAATTTGACTGCCTGGTTCATTATGTTTCCATCACTGTATGCATGAACTCTCGATTTAACTATTTTATATATATTTCTGAACTAACTCGTGTTTATTAGAAAATGATCGAGATCTCGCATCGGCAGTCAAAACTTGATAGGATTATTATCGTTCTATTTCGTGTAAATCTTTTTCTCACTCCTCGGGATTTTTTATTCCTTTTCAGAATATATTTTTAATAATATTGCAAATCACTTATAAAAAATTAAATTTTAAGTAACTCTAGTTTAATCAAACTGTCAGTTCAATTGGTTTTGATACATGAAGCAAATTAAAATTAATTGGTCAAGATTTAATTATATGCTCATCTTTCTATTTTACTTTTCGTTTGTTATTATATACTTGAAAAGATCATTGCCGTGAATTTGAAGTGGGTTACTAATTATCTCCATATTCTTAATGTATGAGAGCCATAGGCACTTCTTTCATAGCATGCCCTTTTTGTATATAACCAGTGGTGGGTTTTTTTTATAAATATTTTATTATCAACATAAATATCCAATGAACGATTAATTCATTTTATATCCCAAGTGAACACGAGTTAATTTAGTAATAAATAAAAGATGCTTGAATTGAGTATCTAGTCATTCTCAGACTAATGTTCCTAACAACTGTTGAAATAAGGAATCGCTGAATAAACAAATTGTTACTTGCAATTGGTTGGAAACTAAAATTAATTTTCTAACTCGTTTTCATATAAATTAAAGATCAAATTACAATTCTTTAAATGGATAAAATACATCGTCGACCTCACCTCACCTGAACTGAACAATTTTAAATATTTGTATCTCCATTTCACTATTATTAATATAAGTTTAAAATTTGATATACAAATATTTAATGAGAAGAAGTTTTTTTATTCTTGAGCGACAATTTTTGCTCAGCTATTCTATGTCCACACTCTGTTGTGAAGTGAGTGAGTATTTGATTTTATCGTAAGACGGCTACCTCACCTTCGTGATGTATCTTAGAATTAAGGGAGATTTTTTAATTTCTTGCCAAATTTGTAGTATTATTTAATGAATAAAAAACTTGCCTATTCCCTACACACATAATTTATTTACATGTACCTAACTTGGTTCTCCCAAAGTCAACCTTTTATGCTATAGATATATAATATAGGTTAGGTTGGAGAGTTATATATAGTTAATTGAGGTAGCTGAGGCAAAGTACATGTTCCTTCATCTTTCTGCTCTCCTTTTGTTTTTGGTGATAAAAACCTAATCAAGTATAATGACAAGGAACCTTGTTCCATATAATTGTAATCAATTAAGTATCTGATACTATTACCTAATAATAACAAAAGAAATGCTTGCTTAAGAAGTGACATGCATTATATGACCTTTATCTCATATCTAATTAGTACTGCTCTACGTCAAAAACAACTTTACAAGATCATTTTACTATTTTGTTTACTTATTATATATAAGTTTGACATTCTTTCATACATTGGAAACAATGTTTCGACCTCTGTTCTAATGGCTAATGTCACATTGTATTGTTTTACGTGTCGTCATATATTGTAATATATATTATTTCATATCAGAAAGGTGTTGCCAATCCATTTATATTATAATATACATTTTGAGGCTCCAATTTCTGTTCCACATAAGCTTTTAGATAGATCAAAATTTAACTTTCATTTAATTTTGCATATTCAATAATTCATCTATTGTTTCATTTTCATGTATAAAATCATATATAATAATTAATTCAACTTACAAACTAGAAGAATGTTAATATCTTGCACTGAAAATATGTAAATTCACCATTCATTTGATAAAATAGACTCTCGATTGTTAGTGTATATTCTACATAAATTAATAAGTCATTAAGAAGTGGAATATTTTAAAATCATATCACAAAATAGGTAGTGATAACAAGAATACAAATGAATTTTGTATGATGAATATTGTAGTCAAAGAAAGTCATAATAAAAGTTCCATTATAGGGCAGAGAAGGATCATAAACCAAAGTGGGGGAGAATAAATGGCCATGTCAGCAACAGTAATGATACCGAGATGCTGACGTGGAACCCGTTCCCTTGTCCACGTGACAGTGTTGGGGATTTAGAGGAAACAAAATCATTGGATTCTATATTGATTTATGAGTTGAGTGTTGAGCAGGAGCTCTTCGTTAACACCAAATGCTTGTCTTTCCTCTCTTTCTCTTACTTACTTACATGTTATGAACTTGGGATGTAAAAACAAATTCAGTAGGCCACCTTATGCTCCACGATTCCGTATTACTTCAATTCACTCAAAATTTTACTATTTTCACCTACTCCTCTCAGCTTACTTTTATACAACACTGCCTTCTTTTTTCCATAGTAAAATGTATCAAATTTTACAAATTTTAAGGTAAAACAAATTTTATTAATTAAATAATATTATCGAGCTGAACAGTTGAAACTACAGATAGTGAGACAAACTCTTCAACACAATTCTAGCTACTATTAATTAAAACAAGTTTGGTCAATTTGTGAGCCATTTGAGTACTGAAAAAATAAAAAAGACCGCATATTCTGATACATCATTCGCTAATGATTTCTGCAAAGTTGTTTAGCTCGACTTGTTTATCATCATGTAAAGCCACGGCTTCCATCTCATACGAATGGAGAAATCTCGTGATCCCGCTGCATAATGCTTTAAACATGCATCCATAATAACCCCAGAGATCAATCGACTTGAACCAATTAGCATTATACATAGCCACGGCCTCCACCTCATACGGATGGGGAAACTCCGTGATATTGCTACAAACCGCATTAAACCAACTTTCTTGATCAACCCTACGATCAATATGGGTATCGTGAATCTTTAAAATTTCAAGTCCTTTCCACCAAAGACCCTTCGTGACATATTGGAGCTAAAGAAAACCAAAGCTCCCTAATTTGATATGCTTGCATAAATTTGTCCACCGACGCTAGAGAACTTTGTTTCCCTCCCAATATATGTCTGTAAACCAACCAAAAGCAAATCACCAGAGCTTTCTAGCCCTTCCCCCGGTAAGCCCCGCCCAATTACCACCGTTCCCGTAACCAACTATTTGCCGAAGTTTCTCTGCCCATCCCTCGATGTCCCCTTCCCGGACTCGTCTTCCCTCACATATTATATCAAAATAATACCCCCATCACTTTTATCATCATAAACTACCCTACCTCCCACACATAAACACTCGTATCCCTCAACCTAACTCGACCCTACCATAGAATCTAGTAAAACCAATTCATTCTCTGTCTCCTTTCTCCCACAATAGCAGATCTAACCAGCTCCTCTTTCTCGCCACCGCAATGCCTCCGCAACCTCTCTGTCGCAGACGACTCACACCCGAATGTAGATCTCCTTCGCCCCTTCAACAGGCGTCTCCGCACCTACCGCGACACCACTCAGAACCTTCGCCGAACCAGTCGATCCGCCGCGAGACCTCCTTGCAAACCCAACCGTGAGCCCGATTCCTGACAAAAGCTCCTTCCACGCGAAGCTCTCCTTACCCAGAAGTTTCCGCACCGGCTCCCCGATGTCGCCGCCGCAACTGAGAACTCACTCGCGAACGAGATTCGCCGCGAGACTCGTCAATATTTAACGAAACCCTAATCGTTTAAAGCGAGAGGGTACAAACCGCAACCTTCAAAAAACTAGTTTCAAAAAACTAGTTTCGAAAAACTTACCTATTTCAATTCTTGAGAATTAGTATCAAGATTTGGATTTGATATTTAATAAAAGAATAAGCTTTCTAATGAAAAAAATAAATTCATCAAAAGAAAAAAAAAATTATTACACCTAACTATAATCAATTCACACTTAACTACTTTAACTTTTTTTGACACCCTAACTTTTCCTTTATGCAATTTCGTTAGTGCCGTTGAATCCCACTGTTAAAATCATGTGAAATTACAATTTTACCTTCAAATTTTCATTAAATTTACATCACTAGGGCAAGGGAGTTGTCTCCAGTGATGCACTCTAACAACGCATTCTATCTCCATTTGTTCTCTCTCTCTCTAATTATTGTTGGTTTTTTTCAATTTTAAGACTGGTTTATTTTTGGGTTTGAGATTTTTGTTTTGTTCTTGCTTTTGAAATTTTTGTTTGGTTTTGGGATTTTTTTGTTTTGGTTTTGGTTTGGATTTGGTGTTTTGATTTATTATTTTTATTTTGAGAAACAAACCAACAACAATCTATAGAGTGAGTTTCATTTGAAAGATAGAGTATATATGCGAAAATATAAAGTTTTGTCGCACTGCATCACTAGAAACAACTCATTTGCACTAATGACATAAACCTATAATTTTAATAAAAAATTTAAAGGTAAATTTGTCAATTTTAATTATAAAATTTAATGTCACTAATGGAATGAAAAAATGGAAGAAAGTTAGGATATCAAGAAAAAAAAATTAAGATAATTTAAAATGGGAATTGACTATATGAATTGAGTATAATAAATTATCATCATCCTTATATCAAATAACGAAAATGAAATGACAGTCTCATATAATAAACATAATAATATTGACTTCAATTCTCATACATGATATTGTTGTTTAATTTTTATTGATTAAATCAAAAAATATATAAATACTTGTAAACCTACTGACATTATAAAGTATCAACCATCCAAACTCATAACCACCGTATATGATGAATTTA
This sequence comes from Geranium rotundifolium, assembly GCA_963920655.1. NCBI lineage: Eukaryota > Viridiplantae > Streptophyta > Magnoliopsida > Geraniales > Geraniaceae > Geranium > Geranium rotundifolium. The sequence continues at coordinate 21,462,325 of OY987318.1, read as the reverse complement.
TTTCATATAATATAGAATATATGCCATTCGATTACAACTTTTTTACCCCAAATAAGACATACGATAAGTGAGACCAAAAACATTATATATAACAATAATTTATGTCTAACATGCTGCTTATGTTATATAGACCAATATTTTTTATTTCGTAAAAAAATTGTTTAAGCGAGTAATGACATTTTGTTACACTTAACCATCACGAAAAGATAGTTTCTTACTCTAATTAATGAACTCTTTCTCAATAGCATAAAAAAGTTTATTAGAACGTGATTATCTTTAATTTAAAATGAGAGTCAATGTATAGAAGAAGTAGAAGATGGAAAATGATGGTGACATAAGTCGTAGATGAAGATGAATAGGGGGCCCATAAATGTGGGGTGGGTGTCCGAAAATGGGAGGGTAATGAGGAACAACATGTGGATGGGGACTAATTTCATGTCCTTTGTCCATAGCCAATGGCCGCCAAAACCAGATACAGGATGCGGCTTGTCCTCGTCCGCCTATACCTACACGTCACCACTAACTACCTAGATTAGATAAGATTGATAAGGTTCACCAAGTTCCGATGTTCCGACACTGTCCACGTGCTCTCACTCCTCATTCGCTCTGACCCTTTGACCGCACGTGACCCCTGCCACCGCTACGTGCCACGCCCTCTTGGATGCTCAGTTTTCCACCGTTGGATCACTCTACTATGTGGGACCTCTCTGTTTCAGACTCGCACGTGTGGCTACATCCCCTTCTGCCCACATGCATGTATTTAGTTTCTTCTCGATGCTTCTAGTCTCTCCCGCATTTATTTCCAACACTTTACTTTATTATACATACTTAAGGAGAATTTAAAATCTTAACTGCTTAAATTAATTTTTTTTATTAATTTTAACTCTCAATTCTTTTCATGACTCAATCATTTTCTATTCACAAATCTAAACAAAATAGGTGAAAGTAATAGTTTATGCGAAGAATTATCTCATCGCTTATTTTAAACGATTCATTTCATGCAATAATTTTAACTGAAAAGACATATTAGTATACTAAATAGAATTCATTTCTAATATTGGTATACACTAAAGTATAAAGTGTTATCTTTTTTCATTCGTTTGCCCAAAATTTTGTCTCATCACTAACAGAATTGGTTCGAAATCCAACCACACACAATAAAATTTTATTTTATTTTTTTTAAAACAAATTTAGAAAACAAATTGTCGCAGCTAGAAGTGTGATAGCTAGTAGAGGGAAGTAACTTTACTGTGAGTAGCTCCGGAAAGGGAACCGGAGGCCAAAAAGGAGTTCCGAAAGGGAATCGGAGGCCAAAGAGGAGTTATGAGCCCAAATTTACAAACATTTTTATCAAATTACAACCTAAAAACAAGAAAGACCCAAATTGAAACACCGTAGATATGAAATAACAAAATCATAACAAGAACACATCACTCAAATTAAGGAGCCACTTTTATTGTTTCCACGAAAATGTTACCAGAGAAGTCTATACCTCTTATTGGAGCCATTGGACTGAGGGCTGTGTTGGGATTCGGAGGGTTTCAAACAGAGATTTACGTAGCGGAATTAAAATAAAATAACTTCGAATCCGTCAGGATCGCCAGTATACGATAGATCTACGATAAAACCCTATAATTGAGATTTCGATAATACCTTAATGAGTTCGTCGAATCCCCGATTCATGAGCACCAAAAATGAAACCTCCCTCTGTCGGTATCCATACACACACAAAGATCATAGATCTAACCTCAAATACACCTACTAGAATGTAAAAGAAGTGAGTAGAAATTTTGGCAGCGTTTCGGTATACTTGGAATGACTTGGATAAAAAATCAGCACAAGAGCACTCTATTTATAGAGTTCGGCTATGGTTTTGGAATCACGAACCAGTCCGTAAAATGGGCTAGGTTCAGTTCCCTTGAAACCCTAGCCGCCACCCTTAAGTGGCCGGCTTGATTCTCATAAGCCGAAACCCTAATAGGTCTCGACCATGAGGCTACCGAGCCACTAAAGTAGCAGCCCATTAAGGTTGTCATGCCTTGGCAGCCCCTCATGGGCTCGGCCTCCAAGGCCCGCCATGGTCGGGCCAAAAGCCCAATCCTTTAGCCCGGTCCAAGGCCCATTTTTTGTGCATTTCGGGCCCGTGTCTCATTACCCTAGGTTTTGGCCACGGCCTGCTCCAATTTACTTTACCAAAACTTCACCCAATTTCTATAATGTGTGACCCTATAGGCTCATGTCCTGTTGGCAAATCGGAGTAAAATTACCATTTTACCATTTCCATCATAAGTAGCCTCTAGTAAGACATTATAATTATATAAGGTACATGATTATCGATGATTCGACTTAACCTTATGTCACCCATGTCACCATCCTTTTATCACTAGATACTCTGATTAATCATAAGGCATAGAGTCGTGATTCTTATTTAATTAATTACTGTTTCTTGATATGTAAGATAACTGAAAAATGATACCCCGTATCATCTACAAAACCATGCGTTTCCTTTTATTCATTCTCATCAAGTGGCATAAACGGATATCATTCTCATACCGGATTATGATGGATAAATCCCTCAACCGTCTTTCGTATCACTCATGCAGCTCGTCCTTGAGCCAATCATAGTCGTTATGACTACCATGTTACATGTAACGTTGGGTGTACGTCAAGCTCAGATATTGACTACATAACGATCACAAAGACTCATCGGTCTAAGGATATCGTGACAAGTTACGACAACTAAATATGCTCATGACAGCATCTATGCCGCATATTCAGGTCGGGTAGTCCAATATCATTTCCCAATGGTATCTATGATCTGACTCCAGCAGTCCTATTGCCAATTATCAGTAGAGCGTGAACATAAAGAGTAATCCTCATACTAGTCGCTTCAAATGAAGCTTTACTTACCAGGGACCCGTTAAATGTGATTCGTACAGACCTATAGTTCTACTATTATTGGTGGCATACTCAATGATACATATCAAATTACATTTAACTTATTACTACAACACATTAGTAATAAAATTCCGATTTTATTTCATTGTAAACGATGATACAAATTATTACAGACATAACTTTGTAGTGGACTAGGGCACAAATCCTACAACCTCCCACTTTCTCCTAGTTCCAATATAAGTCACAGTCTATACCCATAAACTTTACATGACCCTCATGTTTAGGCGGTGAGAGAGCTTTCGTCAATGGGTCGACGGCATTATCATCAGTAGCAACATAGCTGATCCCCACATCATCTCTAGAAATAATTTCCCTTATAAAGTGATACTTCCTGAGTATATGCTTGAACTTTTCATGTGATCTTGGTTCTTTAGCTAGTGTTATCGCTCCGGTATTGTCACATAGTAAACTCACTAGACTAGACGGGTTTGGCATTACGTCTACTTCAGCCAAGAAGCTCATAATGCATACAACCTCCTTAGCCGCTTCTAAAGTGGCTATAACTCAGCTTCCGTCGTAGAGTCAGCAATCGTGTCCTGCTTGCGGCTCTTCCAGCTGAAAGCACCTCTATTCAATACGAATACATTTCCAGACTGACTTTTAAAGTCATCAAGATATGTCTGGAAACTAGAGTCAGTATTCCCTTTGATCCCTAGTTCACCATCTATACCCCCGTACACTCGAAAGACGTCATTAGTTCTCCTCAAGTACTTGAGGATGACTTTGACCGCTATCTAATGTTCTTACCAGGGTTAGACTGGTATCTACTTGTACAGCTCAGGGCGAACGAGACATCCGGTCTCGTGCATAACATGACATACATGATGGATCCTATAGACGAAACATATGGGATTTCCTTCATTCTTTTTAGCTCATCATGTATCTTAGGACACTGAATCTTGCTAAGCTTTATGCCATGATGCATGAGAAAATCCCTACTTGGATTTCAGCATTAAGAACCTTCTCAACACCTTGTTTATATAGGTGCTTTGACTTAGTCTCAAGATACTCTTGGTACGATCTCTATATATCTTGATCCCCAAGATATAAGCAGCATCGCCTAAATCTTTTATTGCGAAACACTTCCCTAACCAAGCCTTTGTTTCTTGCAAGGTTGGCATGTTGTTTCCAATGAGCAATATGTCAACGACATAAAGCACCAAAAAGACAATTTTACTCCCACTCGCCTTTTTGTAAACGAATTGCTCATTTTCGTTCTTGATGAAGCCGAATTCCTTCAAAGCTTCATCAAAGTAACAACTCCGAGAAGCTTGCTTCAATTCATAAATGAATTTCCGCAGCTTACAAATCTTTCCATTATTTTTCAGATCGACAAAACCCTCAGGATGTGTCATATACACATCCTCAGTTAGATTCCCGTTAAGTAAAGAGGTTTTGACATCCATCTGCCATATCTCAAAATCGTAATATGTAGCTATGGCTCGAAGAATACGGATCGATTTTACCATAGCTACTGGAGAAAATGTCTCATCATAGTCAATTCACAGAATTTGCCTATAACCTTTTGAAACCAAAAGTGCTTTATAGGTTTGAGGTTTGTCATCCGTATTAGTATTCACCTTCAAAACCCATTTGCAACCCATGACTTTTACACCAGTGATTGCCTCAATCTAGTTCCAGACTTGGTTATCTGACATAGATTGCATCTCCTCTTGCATAACTCCCAGCCATTTCTTAGAGTCGGGTCCGTCTATGGCCTCCTGAAAGGTTGTTGGATCATATGAATCCACAACTTCCAAATTACCATCGTTAGATACGAGAAACCCATATCTGACTGGTGGTTGACTTGTTCTTTCATATCGCCTTGGACCTTCCGGAAAATCAGCGAAAATTGGTTCTGCCTCTACAACTAGCTTAGGCTCCATCATTTCTATACCATCAGTATTAGGTTCTTGAATTACTTTAGGTGTACTGCATCATCCCGAATTTCTTCGAGATGTATAGTAATTCCACTGACCGTTTTGGAAAAAAATTCTTTTTCCAAAAATACACTGCCACGAGCAACAAAATTTTTTGTTCTCGCTTAGTTTAGAGAAGTAGTACCCCCTTGTGTTCCTTGGGGTACCCTACGAATACACATTTAATGAGATTTTGGTTCGAGCTTATCGCCAAGCAACCGCTTGACATAAGCCTCACAACCCCAAATCTTTAGGAATGACAAAATGGGCTTCTTCCCATGCCATATTTCATATGGCATCCCTTCCACTGCCTTCGTTGGAGCCATGTTCAAAATGAACGCGATTGTCTCTAGAGCATAACCCCAGAAAGAAATTGGGAGATAAGCGTGGCTCATTATGGAACGAACCATATCCAACAAGGTTCGGTTTCTCCGTTTGGACACACCATTCAATTGTGGTGTTCCTGCCGGAGTTCTTTCTGATACGATCCCACAATCACTAAGATGATCAATAAACTCTTGGGATAAGTATTCACCACCTCGACCCGACCGAAGTGCTTTAATATTTTTCTCGAGTTGGTTATGTACTTCAGTTCTAAACTCTTTGAACTTGTCAAAAGTCTCGGACTTATGTCTCATCAAGTAGACATAACCATACCTACTGAAATCATCAGTAAATGTGATAAAGTACCCAAACCCTCTTTTGGCTTGAGTGCTCATGGGTCCACATACGTCAGAGTGTATTGTACCCAACAAGTCACTTGCAATATCACCTCTGCATGTGAAGGGCGCTTTTGTCATTTTTCCCATCAAACAAGCTTCACATCTTTCAATCGAACTAACTCGAACGAACTTAAAAGTCCACACTTGTGAAGTGCTAATATGCGGTTTTCGTTGATGTGCTCTAAACGACAATGTCATATTAGAGTATGATTTAAGTAATCGAATTTAAACCTTTTGGTATTAACATTATAGAGTTTTCAATATTCAACATGTATAAACCTCTAACTTTACTAGCACTACCATAATAAATATTATTGCGATAAATATTGAAATTTCCATTTTTATTGAAAACTCAAATCCTTCTTTGTCCAACAAGGAAATCGAAACAATATTCCTACAAAACATAGGTACGCAATAAACATTTGATAGTAATAGTACAACCCCACTAGGAAAAACAAAACCAATGGAGCCTATAACAGGTTGCAACAACACTAATTCCATTGCCAACTCTCAGGTCCACTTCGCCTCTGCCCATATCCCTTCTACCTTCCAGCGTATGCACATTAATACAAATGTGAGATTCAACACCAGTATCCGGTAACCAAGAATCACAAGTAGAGAGATTTAACTCTATAAAGAATATACCTAAAGGTGTGGCCCATTCACTCTTCCGATGATCATCCTGGAACTTCTTGCAGTCCATCTTCCAATGCCCAGCTTCTTCACAATAGAAGCATGCAGTTGTCTTCTCCTTAGCCTTCCCTTTGCCCGCAGGTGCTTTGGGAGGGTTAGGAACAGCATGTACCCTCATCTTGCCTGCCAGGTGCGTTGGGGCCTTGCCCTTGTTCAAACCAGGCTTCTTGAAGCTGGTCCCCTTATTGACCATAAGAATATCCTTGGTTTGCTTACCCTTGATGCTCCTCTCAGCAGTTACAAGCATACCATGCAACTCTGAGATGGTTTTTTCCATATCATGCATATTATAATTCATAATGAATGTATCATATGCAAGAGGAAGGGATTGAAGAACTATATCTACAACCACCTCTTTTCCCAATTCAAGACCTAGTCTTGTTAGGTGATCGAGATGTCCCTTCATCTTTAGGATATGTAGGCTCACGGAACTGCATGCATCCATTTTGCAGGCATGAAAATCCTTCAAGGTGTTATACCTCTCGATCCTCGCTTTCTCCTTAAACATTTCCTTTATCTGATTCATCATCTGAAAAGGATTGTCGGAGAGTTCCATGAACTGCTTTTAGAGTTTTCCCTCCATGCAGCCCAACATTATGTAGGCTACATCAATGTAGTCGCTGAGATGTTTTTGGTATGCATCTGAAACGGCCCTTTTTGAGCCTGCTACTGGTTTCTCAGGGATTGCATTCTCAAGGACATATTCCTTGGGCTCATGCTTGAGGACTATCCGCAAATTTCCGTCCAAGTCTAGAAAATTCACTATGTTGAGCTTATCCTTATCCAGTAAGGGTCTCAATGAGCTATTCACATGTGTGTTTTCCATTTAAATCTACTCGAAAAATTAAATTTAATCATTTTTAATTAAATTCAAGTTGAAGATCATAAATTAAAGCACAACCATTCGATTTTTAACTTAGAATCTAACCAGGACCCTTGATTCACTCGATTGAAGTGAACGAAAGCTCACCGCCCCAATCGAGCTATGTAGGTAGGAAACCTATCCAATCACATCTCATGTAATTCCTCGCTAGGGTATGTACATATTAGTACATAACATACCCTATCTGATACCCTAGGTCAACCCTAGTTGACAATCGTAGTCAACTCTACCAAATTCAACTATGGTTCAGTTCTTATATGGTTACTACGCAAAGGCGCATGCACCCAAATAAAACTGACCAACTCATATAGCTCACATCTCCATGAATGTTACGCGAAGGTGCTCCCATCCATAGAGCTGGGAGGTTGTTTGAGTGTTGAGATTTGGGTGGTATCTCACATGACTTGAATTAATTGTAAAGTGGTTGTGTTTTATTTTCCTTGATTGTATATGATAAAATCTTACTTGATCCATCAAATCCACGATGGTTCAATTACCGATTACATGCAAAGTCATGATTAATTCAAATTTTAATCTTTTCGCATGCGGGTGATGTTCTATCACACATTCTAAACGTAAAATAAACATTCATTCATAAAACCTACTAATGCATATCTAATATACAATAAAGCAATAAGTTGTACTAAATAATTGCCCTCTCTAATCTGGTTCTCATGATTTATGAGAACCGGTTGGTCACCCTTTGTGGTTCGACAAGAAAGAAACCCTAGAGACTATCTCTGGTTCTTCTTGCTTCACACTTTTGGGCTCTTCCACTGGCTCTAGGACTTCTCCAATTCTGAATCGGCTCACCTTTTGCCTTTAATCGCCTTCCGGTCCACTGTCCTCCGCTCGGTCCAACTACATAGCATACACGGTTCACAGACCGGAATTAAATTAAATAACTTAAATAAAATTAAAGCGGCTATGCAGACCGCAAAATTTTACAATCCAAACCATCGGTTCACATACCGCAAATAAAGCAATAACGTTACGGTCTAAGGCTTTAACTGCGTACCGAACAACCAATCACTACTCAAGCATGTTATCAATCAATATGTTATCTATCAATCATGCAATTTTCGGTTTTAATATTTCCTATATATTATGATTTATTTTATCAAAACATGACTGGCTTAACACACGATTTACCGAAACCATTCAGATCTGAAAATTTTAATATTTTGGATTTTAGGGTTTTCTACCACGGTCCAGACCATGGCCCAAAACCTATTGGGCCGAAGCCAAAGTGGTCGGTGCCCTAGGGTTTGGAAACCCTAGGCGGAGCCGCCACCCCACCAGCCGCCACGGCCACCTCGTGGTCGGCGTTGCCAGGAGCCCCAGTCCTTTGATCCAAAAATTTCAAAAAAAAAATCCAAAAACTCAAGATCTGATATTTTCATAAATAAATCGGTTTCATGCAGTTCTAAAACCCAGAAAAACCAAAATTAATTATGGCAACAAAAAAACACCGAAATCACAAAATCATGCATCAAATCGCAGATCTAAGGTTATAACCAACCTCGGATACCACTGTTGGAATTCGGAGGGTCTCTAATAGAGATTTACGCAGCGGAATTAAAATAAATTAACTTCGAATCTGTCAGAATCGCCACTATACGATAGATCGACAATAAAACCCTTTCAATAATACCTTAATCAGTTTGTCGAATCGCCGATTCATGAGCACCAAAAATAGATCGTCCCTCTATTTGTATCAACACAAACACACAAAAATCAGAGATCTAACTTCAAATATACTTACTAGAATGTAAAAGAAGTGAATAAAATTTTTAGCAGCGTTTCGGTATGCTTTGGATGACTTGGATAAAAAATCTGCACAAGAGCACTCTGTTTATATAGTTTGGCTAGAGTGTTGGGATCATGAACCAGCCCATAAAATGGGCTAGGTTCGGTTCCCTTGGAACCCTAGCCGCAACCCTTAAGTGGCCAACTTGGGCCTAATAGGCCGAAACCCTAATGGGTCTCGGCCATGAGGCTACCGAGTCACTTAAGTCTTGGCATTCTCTCATGGCCGGGCCCTGAGCCCAATGCTTTGGGCCGGTCCATGACCCATTTTCTGTGCATTTCGGGCCCGTGGCCCAACACGTAGGTTTTGGACATTGCATGTTCCCATTTACTTTAACAAAACTTCGCCCAATTTCTATAATGTGTGTTTTCGTGTGTGACCCTATAGGCTCATGTTCTGTTGGCTGATCGGCATAAAATTACCATTTTGCCCTTTCCATCATAAGTGGCCTCTCGTATGACATTATGATTACCCGACATACATGATTATCAATGATTTAACTTAACCTCATGTCATCCATGTCACCATCCTTTTATCACTAGATATCCTGATTAATCATAAGACATAGAGTCGTCATCCATATTTAATTAATCACTGTTTCTTGTTGTGTGAGATGACTGAAAAATGATACCCCGTATCATCTGCATGGCCATGTGTTTTCTTTTAGTTATTCTCATCAAGTGGCGTAAACGGATATTATTCTCATACCGGAGTATGAGGGATAAATCCCTTAGCCTTCTTTCGTATCACTCATGCAGCCCAACATTGAGCAAATCATAGCCGTTATCACTACCATGTTACAGGTAACGTTGTGCGTACGTCAATTTCATATATTGACTACATAGCGATCACAAAAACTCCTCGGTTTAAGGATACCATGACAAGCTACGACAACTGAATATGCTCATGACAACATCTATGTCGCATATTCAGGTCGGGTCGTCCAATATCATTTCCCATATGATATTTATGATCTGACTCCGGTAATCTCATTGTATTGGACTAGGGCAAATAACTTTGTATTGGATTATTACAGACATAACGATGATACAAATTATTACAGACATAACTTTGTATTGGACTAGGGCACAAATCCTACAGGTTGATCTGTGGGACTATGAACAAATCATCATTGTGCCTTCTATTTGTGTCTTTCATGGCTGTTATGGTCTCTTTTTCTTTTATTGTCTCCTTCAGCGCATCGACATGGTGGTGTGATGGAGCTGGTGCCTATGGGACCTTACCATAGAGAACTACTCTCTAACCTCATCCTCTTGTGAAACATCGATCCCCTTCCACCCAGACAAAACCGGCGCCGACAATAGGTAAGGATGTTGTCGGGGAGCCTTGTCGGAGAGCGGTAGATCCGCCGGCGACATTGAAGGCACATAGAAACAATGTTAACATGCCCTAATCGCTTTGTGAAAAATTTGAGATAAAAATAATGATATTTTTGTCTTTTCATAATCAAATAAATATAAATGATACACTTTAAGGCTATTTTTGTCATTTCTGAAATAATATTTTAAATAATTAATTTAAAAATATTTTTTTAACGAAGTTGATGGATAAAATTTTGGCTAAAGGAGTGAGCGAAATGACACATATATACTTCGATGTAGTAATATTATAAAATAAAGGGAAAATAACACTTTTGTGCACCTGAATATACACTTTTGACATTTTCATACCTTAACTTTTTTTTCTCTTTTTTCCATACCTGACTTCTATTTTGGACAATTTACCCCTGGTTTAATGGAGAGAACCAGTCCAATTTCTTAAAGAGTGTGAAAAAGACGAAATTACTCTAAACTATTCATCAAATTTTCAAGTGAATGCCATTGTACCCTCCTACTTCATCAAAACAGAGCCTCCTGCGGCGGCGATGGCGGGAGACGATGGCGGCGGTGGCTGTCTCCCGGGAGGAGGCTCGGCTCCGCCAGAGACTTGCGGCGGCGATGGCGCCGGAGCAGCAGTCATATACTCTGTTTTCTTTCTGGTTAGAAAACAGAGGCGAGGTGATGAAGCTGCTGGACAGCGAGCACCTCATCGATCACTGGAGCATCATGAGCATCGTCGATTGCCGGAGCTTACCTGATGGGCTTCGTACCTGATGACCGGAGTTGGTGGAGGTGACCGAAGTTGTTCCAAAAATTTCACTCGTCGGAAAGTGTGCCGGAAAATATGTTCTGGCACACTTTCCGGCGAGTGAAAGTTTTAAATTCTTGAACTCATTTCTTATTCCCTCTCTCCCTCTATCTCTTTTCCGGCAAATCTGTTCCGGAGAAGATCGTCGGAACACCGCGTTCTATCCTTTTGGTCGGTGCACATTGCCCACCTCGTCGATCCTCGCTGCCCACCTTGTCGATGCTCGTCATTTTGTGTAGTGGAGGCTGCAGAGGAAGAACCATAGCCGGCTCCGGCGAAGAATCGCCGGAGAAGACGAGAAGGAGGGGTCGAGGACGATGAGGTCGAGACGGACACCTTGGCGAAGGTGTTCTGGAGGCCTCGTCGGTCCACCGTGCTCCCCACATACCGGAGAAACCCCGACGATGGATGCCGGAGAAACGCCGGTGAGGATGGGGTGGCGGAGGAGGAGGAAAGGAATAGTTGAAAGGGTGGCATATCTTTGAAAATTTGATGAATAGTTGAGGGCAATTTCGTCTTTCCATACTCTTTAATTGGACCAGAATCAAACCAGATTTAATTTTGGTTCAATTTCAGGGGTAATTTGAGTATTTTGAAATTTCTGCAGAAAGTTGTCCAAAAATAAAAATCAAGTATGAAAAAAAGAGAAGAAAAAAAATTAATGTAAGAAAATGTCAAAAGTGTATATCCATGTGCATAAAAATATCATTTCTCCTAAAATAAATTACATCACGTGTGTATTGATATGTCTTTTCCTTGTAACTTTCCACTAGTATACCTGTTTTAAACAAGTGTAGTTTATGTGATATATGTTTTGTTATCAACTATTATATCACTAATATTTTTTTCAATTTTATAATACATGTTTTGTCATCAACTATACACATTTTGGTTTCTCTTATTTTTTTTTTTATCATCTATACGTGTTTTGATTTTTTTTCAATTAATCACTTAATTTTTATTAATCACATGTACACTCGGCCGTGTCTCATTATTTAAGGCACAATTTTTTTTCTCTAATTCTACTTAGTAACATATTTATTTTGGGGATATATTTACTGGAAAACCATAGGTTTAGGTGGAAATTTAATAATCAATTTTGGTCATTAGATATAAAAATTATAGGATAATTATTCATCTTATATTTTCTTTCAGGTGTAACTATTCATGAGTTAGATTTTCTGTCATTTAACGCTAGTGAAAGATGGTAAATTTGTATTTTTATACTTTAGTTATCAAATTAAATTTGCATTTATTATTACTATTCTCTGTGATTTGCACAACTAAGCCACTCCTCTTGGATAATATTCTCGGCACTCCTCCGAGATATTATTATGGGGTTGCCGAACGTAAAAATATACATCTCTTAGACATTGCTTGTATCCTTCTCAATGAATCTTCAGTCCCGCCTCGTGCTCGTACTCTTCGCTAACGACAGATACAACTTCAATCAAAGAAGGTGTCGTTCTGACGGGACGCGGCAGTGGTGGGTCAGATCCCGTGGGTTGCAACAGGATCTTTGGCGAATAGGCAACGAAGAAAGCTCTATGGTGGTTTATGGCGCGGCTTGGTGGTCAGAGGTTGGTCAGGTGGTCAGAGCTTATTCGGGTTGAGTGTTTTTGGTGCCAGTGTGTTTCTGGTTGGCGTGGACATTGCGTCTTGGTGTCACCTCATCCCCAGTCTGGTCTTCGCTGAGACTGGGCTTGTTTTGGAATGGTCTAGGCGAACCGGTTCAATTATGGTTTGTTTTAATTGAACTGGTTCATTATTCCCGATTGCAGTATTTGTTGTTCTTTTTGGGCTTTTTTATAATTATTTTTTCCCGTCTATTTAAACTTTATTGCCAATAAAAAAAGAAGAAGAAATCAAGTTGGTAGAGCATATGTTTGCATTTTAAATCATAAATATTAAAAAATTTGTGCTTATTTATTTTATGCAGAATACGGTAATTTTGTTATGTGTTATATATAGTCTTGTTATCTTTTGTATATAATTAAGAGGTAGTGTATAGGAAGAGTATCTAAAAATTTGCTTTTAGCCGACAATGCAAAGCCATTGCTCGTCCGCTATAACTTAGTTGACGAACACGTCATCGTTCGTTGGATACAAGAACATTTTTAAATTGTAAGTGTTCGTTTACTTATTGAATCTTGATTTTATGTATTGATATGTATGTCAATAGTAAATTGTAGTTTGGTGAATATAGACAATACAAGATCAAAATGGCATATGGATTATATTCCAAAATTTCTACAATTTTCGATTAATATTCTACGCTACACAGTTGGGATGGATATTTGTGCATGTGTTGTTGCAATATGGTAAAATACATATAGAATGTACCAACACTTAATGTAGATAGGCATATTGACTACATACACTTTGTGGACCCTTCTTGGTGAAGTTGATAACACATTTTCTTATTCATATATTAAATAATTGGGAATATAGGACTGGGCTTCAAGTATTCACAATATCTTTTCTGTTGTAGAGCTTGTGAAGAATTTATGTCAGCGGCCTCACTACTTAGGTGAAAATCGAGTAGATGCGGAAGAAGAAGTAGTAGAGCGAGAGCAACCTTCTGCAAAAGTGTTGATTAATGCGTACGACGAGATAATGCATTTTGAGTATACCCAAGTTTATGTGGAATCAAATGTATGTTGCTTGTCGGACTTGTTGAGCTTAATGTCAATTAAGGGACATGCAACAACTTCAAACACTTTTTTTGATAGACCGTGTAAGTATAACAAATCTTTGTTGTCATCACCTAATTAATACCCTGAATCATGTATGTATGCAAAATTGTTTTATTTGTGGCAAATCTAGTTAATAGTAAATGACGTGGCTACATCGCTTGTACATATCAATAAAAACTGTAGACCGCATGCGGTGGTACGACAAAATGGGTACAAGACAGTAACATTATTTCACATCCAGCAGGTAGAAATTCCTGGAAAGAGTTCGATAAAGCGTTCGCGGGTTTTGCTGCCTACTACCAGAATGTGTGTCTTGCTTTAGCGAGCGATGGATTTAACCCTTTTGGATCCAGTTTCAATCATTGACGGGTGACCGGTAGAGCTAATTCCTCTTGATCTTTCGCCGTCGGTGTGTACGAAGAATGAGTACAATTTTCAATCTATACTGATTTCTGATATAAAAAAAAATACCATGCAAGTGTTTGAACATTTTTATGTGGCTATTGTATAGGTCCATCAACTGAAGGAGGCTATTTTGGTTCAAATCGAACAATTTTTGGCATCCCGACCTTCTAAAATTGAGACACCTATAGGAAAATACATACTATAAACAATGCTAAGAGAGGATGAGGCAGAGGTTTTATCGCGGGTAACCCAGAGTAAGACAAGATGGATCGCCTCGACACCCAGTGATCAGTAATAATGGATTTTCAATGAAGGCCCATATATCGATCCCACGAAAAGGTTTAACCAGCAGTCGTTAGGTCTCAAGTTGAACGTGATCAAGTTTGGAAATTGTGAAAAGAAAGGGGGTGTTGCAAACAAACAATTGTCTGCAAGCATCAGACAAAGTAGTAAATCAAACAATGTCTCAACAATCTAACAAAGTGACCGAGGCAATTATTATTTTTCAGGGATTGCTTGTGAGCTAGTGATGTTTTCAATTACCAATTAGAGAATATAATTAGGTTATGGTTGTCTATGTAGTGGATTTTTCAAGTTTTGCTAAACTTAGATTCGTGTGAATATACGAGAGGTGTTGAATAATTTACTCGTATCTAACCCGCAGTGATTAGAGCTAAGGATAATCGCATTAATGTCTTAAAACCCTTAAAAGAATTTACTAGCTTTCGAGTAGGGACTCTATAGACATAAATCATGCCCATCCTCCCAAAAAGAAAGATGTAATCCCGACCCTCTATTCATACTCGACAATCATCAACTAGTTTCTGTACACGAGATAGACTCTTAATCACAACACTAATCCAATTTAGTTCATGACCCAATTATGTGACCCATTCACAATCCCTTTCTAATCCAACCACAATCCTAGAACTTAACTACTCATGCTTTTGTAATTAATTCTACTCAAAATTATTATCAAACACATAGATCCCAACACTAATATCAAACAACACTTTAATAAAAAAATCCCTAAATTGGCAATCTCACAAATTCTATTAAACAATCCTAGATTAGCAATCCCACTGCAATCAATTGTAGCTCAGATCTCAACACAATCAGTAAAATCACAAGCAATCAATTGCTTGTTCTCAATCAACCATGAAGAATACCAAGAGGAATAGATGATTCTACTATAAGAAAGCTTGAATATAAGGTTAATATAGTAATCATAGTACTTATGATCCTTAAGGTAGTTATTACACAAGCTCTAGTGGTTCTAGCTCTTTCTTCTTCCACTCCAAAATATGAAGATCCTCAACTTTTCTCTATAGCCTTAGAATTGTAGAGAATTATGGGAAGGATGTCATACCCTACAATCCTTTTATACATGAACACAATCTCTAAGGGATTCTGCAATCGAGTCAAGACAACACAATCACGATAGGGTGTCGTGAGTACTGGTGTCATGACTTCTCCTCCGAGAATCTATAAGACAGTTGGATGGTAGTAACGTCTTGGTATCGTTGGTCATTGTCGTGAGAAGGGGTGTCATGACTCCATGGCGGTCTTATCCTCTTTCTATGTCAGCTCACGAAAAATAGAGTCACGACATGGTTCGTGAGTTATGACTCTCACTATCGTGACGTGCCTTAGCGTCTCACGACTTTTTCCTCTCTTCTCAGGTTTGCGACACACCCATACGCCTGTCACGACAGGGAGTCGCGACTTGGGTTGTCGTTACTCCAACTCTTGAAACTCTGAATTCTTGCATATGTGTCCTGCATCTCACGACTCGAGAGTCACGACTGGGTGTCGTGAATCGAGCTGCCATGACTGGGGTCTCCTATAAGCCTCCATTCACTGATAATCTGGACTCACGTCCACGATAGTCACAACTGGGTGTCGTGACTCCAGTTGTCGTGAGTCTTCTCTACTGTTATTTTCTAACACTTTTGGTCCTCGACTCGATCTCTGGTCTTCTCCCAGACGCTTTTTTGCTCCTTTATGCCCTTAAACGACACTTTTTCTGTAGGTCATCAAAATCTATTAATGTATGAAATAGCTCTCAAATTTTCTAAAACTTTTAAAAATCGGGGGGAAATTAAGTTAATTGTGAAGAGACCTGGATTGAGTGGAGGTGTAAATTTCATTCTCATTATGGAACACGATAAGTGGATTGGCGATTCATATAAACAGGAACCCTAACCGCAAGGTGGTTCTCATCCGTCTATCTCCGGCGCGTTAGAGGAAGCCTACCTGCTGAGGTCGTAGAGAGGATAAGACATTTGGAGGAGAATTTTGCTGCAAGTACTGCTGAGCTGGAGAGACGACTTGGTGAAGAGTGGCATGCCAAGGAAAAATGGACAAGGGGATGGAAGACAACTGCAAGAGAAGATGAACAATGTCGTTCGAGGGATGATGAAGATCTTCTATCCATACAGTGAATTTCCAAAGAAGTGAACTAGGCGTAAAACATTTAGATTAATGTTTTTGTTAAATATATCATTATTTTAATTACATTAAGTTTGTTTTGGATTGTGTTTTGATGTTTTGTTGTGCTATGTTGGTTGATTGTGTGCATTTTTGTTTATTGTACTGTGTTGAAATGTTGTAAAATGTAGCTTATGATAGATGTGCAATGATACTTATAGTTTTGTAATGGTCATCGAACATGTTGAAACTCTTTTTTAAATATTGGTTTGACATAACTAACGGAACATAAAACAATGTTCGTCGGCTAGGTGAACTCATACCTGACGAGTATATGGCTCATTGGTTATGGTTTCACCTAACTGAAAAACACCGTGATGACCATGTCCTTCGGCTAGGTTAACCAATAACTGATGAGCCATACATAACTTGTTGGGTATGAGTTCATCCATGTTTGTCGTCTAGGTGAGCCCATGACCAACGACGATATGACTCGTCAGTAATGAGTTCACCTACCAAACGAATATTGGTATATCCCCATCTGATGAGATTTTGTTTCAATGTCTCGTTCACACAACCCTATGCTAGACGAGAAAGTAATGGTGCGTCATGACCAACGAGTGATTCGTCAGCTAGGCTTAACAAGCAGGTTCTCTCGCTTTGCTATTAGTGTATAGAAAAAGGATGACCATGTATGTTTTGGCCACACGAGAAATTGGACGAGGAAATACAAATACATGTATAAATTTGTTTCTTTAATTTTATTAAAAATCATATATATTATTTCATGAAATTTGTTTTAAAATGCTTCAAATATATATTTTATCACAATTAAATATATAATAATAATCTTCTTTACCAATGAAAGAATGTGTTGTCTAAGTCATTCGTCCATACTCAAAAAAATTGCTGGCTAAATAGTAAACGCTCAATAATAATAGTTTTCAAATAATTATAAGTTTTTTTCGGTCAATTGTATTTTGGACCTTACGAAAACACATATTCGAAGTACGAACATTTTTTTATGAAATTTTAAATTATTTTGACGTCAAAATATCCATAAAAGTATTATGTGTATGAGTTCTTTCTGTACAAGAAATGTAGTATTTAATATATTCTAACATACAATTACGGTTAATTAGTTATACAATTTCAAAATAAAATCGTTGTAAGCAAAAAAGAAGTTAAAATGGTTAACTATATTCAGCTTTCACTGCCATTAACCAAAAATGTTAATAACTATCACCGTTCAAAATCAACTATATTATTTTTAAATGGAACAATTGATAAAGAAAAAAAACCTAATAATCACTACCATTGACTTATTTTTTTAGCAACTTTAGATTATTAAATCACTAACTCTAGAGGGTTAAGAGTTGAAATTATCCTTATAAAAGTAACACTTTCAATATACAACATACTTTTAAATGAACGGTGTGATTTAATCATGATGTCATCCATTTTTATTCATTTCGTCGAATTAGATCGAATGCCCAGTAAATGTCGAGCTCAAATGCAAAAGGCAGAAACTTATAACCCTCCGCCGCCATGTTGTAAGGGCCAAAACACAACTCTACAAGTGCTCCACCATGCATATTCATCCACCACAAGGAGGAAGTCATCTTGCTCGTTGTCCATTTTGGGGCCAACGACTTTGATTAAGTGCATCCCCACCATCATCCATGTTGACGTATTTTATAAAATATTGTCCTCTCAGTTTTTTCACTTCTGTCGACGAATATGCTAAATTTGTTTTGTTAATTTTAATTGAAGGTGCCAAAAAATTTATTCGTAATGATTATTACTATATTCTGTTTATTGTGATTCAATACAAGAATTATATAATTTACTGAAATTTTATTTAAATATTCCATTTATTTACATGGTATTGAAATAATAAAAATTGAAATATGTACAAATATTATAATTTCAAACATACGGGAGAGGATATTTGAAATATTCATTCCATGCCCATGACGAAAAACAAATTCTTTCTAGAATATAAGTTTTCTTCCAAATTAAATTAAAATTGATAGCCATGGTCTAAAATACGGGCCAGATTAAGTGTTGCAGCAAATAGTAGTGCCAATTATGAATTATGTTCCCTAATTTAGGGCAAGCATTAATTGTTAAAATAGGTAATACTATTTATGATTGTGACCTTAAATTGTTATGTATTTAATTTAATCAGATGTTTATAACCGAATCAGATAGTTTTCGGTCACTCGTCCGATCTGATTTTTGTTGTCTTAGAAAAAGAAATACATTGCATCCCAGTACTTACTTTGTTTTGAATCCCAATACTAACAAAAAGATAGTGATGCTTATAGTTATAGGTATAAATTATAAACTGCTTTATATATTTTATTTTATTGTTGTTCAAACAAAACAATGGTTTTCTATAATATGCTATTTGATCAAAATGTGACGCTTGTGTATATTTGTGGCGGCATTGTTTTATTTGTATATTTTGATTATTATAAGATATAATAGTTAATATGATAAATGACATTGATATGGTTAGTAAAAGCATTGAGAATTGAGAGTGACATCTCCGGGAGTAGGAGTGAGACTATATAAATACAGCTGCCTATTATTTACATCAAATGAGGAGGGAAATGAAATTGGTGCGCCCAAGAAACTAAACATCATCAAGTCATATCATAAATACTGCTCCAGTTTTTGTTATATTATATGCTTATCTATCGGGAATAAATACATTTTAAATTATTAAACCACAAATGCGCGTGAGTTTAGTCAAATCTCAAGCGCTCGGTAATTGTTTTGTTGGTCCCTTTTCACCTCCCATTTACACTATTCTTTACTTTAACCGATCGACTTATGTCATATCTATGTATCAGTCAAATGTCAATTTCATAGTCATCTAGAAATGGTAAATAAAATAATTTGTAAGGAAAGGAAAGAAAAAGAAAAGGAGTTGACAACACAACACAACACAAGGCAAGGCAAGGCAATGTTGTTAAGTGTTTAATGAAATTTGCGGCAGAGTAATTGAGAAAGTGTTGTCATTACAGAAACACAGTAGCATCGCTTCGCTGTGGTCACGTTTCCTTTAATTCCTACGATCGCCTCTGTTTTCTTTTTCTTAAATTGGGGTTTAGCCGTTTGCACTAGAAGATGGGTTGGTCTCCGCGGTTTGATTTTTGTTTTGTAACCCCCAATTCCTTAATTTCCACTCCCACCCATCATCTTGCTTCTTCTTAGTTCCGGTCGGTCGAGCCCCCTTACATATATATATATATATATATAAATCAGATCATATATATATAATAACACATATATATGGCGATGATGCCCTCCGGTTTCGATCCGAACCGGTACCTCCAGGTGCAGAGATCGTCGTCGGAGGCTAAGAGCAGCAGTTCTGGCGGCGGGTCGAACCGCCGGCCGCGGGGGAGGCCGCCCGGGTCGAAGAACAAGCCGAAGCCGCCGATCATCGTGAGCCGGGACAGCCCGAATGCCCTCCGGTCGCACGTGCTGGAGGTGTCGGCGGGGGCGGACATCGTGGACAGCCTCTTCAGCTACGCGAGGCGGAAGGGCCGCGGCGTGTGCGTCCTCAGCGGGGGCGGCACCGTCGCCAACGTCACCCTCCGCCAGCCGGCCGCCCCCACCGGGAGCGTGGTGACGCTCCACGGGAGGTTTGAGATACTGTCCCTGTCGGGGACGGCCCTGCCCCCGCCGGCTCCACCCGGGGCGGGGGGGCTGTCCATATTCCTGGCGGGGGGGCAGGGCCAGGTCGTCGGGGGGACCGTCGTCGGCCCCCTCCTCGCGTCTGGCCCCGTCGTCCTCATGGCCGCCTCCTTCTCCAATGCCGTCTTCGAGCGCCTCCCCATCCAAGACGACAACGACATAGACATAGACCAAGGGGGCGCCGCCTCCTCCGCACAGGCGGCGTCCCAGTCGTCTAGCATAACAGGAGGCGCCGCTCACCTACCGGAGGGAGGGGCGCCTAATTTCTTCAACCTCGCCCCGCCCCCGGCTTTCACGGGAGACTTGTTCGGATGGGGCAACAGGCCCCCATTTTGATCAATATTAATATTCCAAACATTGGATTTGGGGCTGCCTGCAAAACAACAGAGGTATTATCATCATCATCATCACTCTTCGCCAATATTTCCTTCTTTCTTTTCTTCTTATGCATACTGTTTCTTTCCTTTCCATTTCATAATACAAATTAATGTGTTTTTTCTCAGTTTCTTCTGCTCTCTTATATACAAGTACAATGCTTTAAATTATCTCCCTCCATTCTTAGGGCTTACTTCTTTTGCATTATCACATGTTTTTTAATTCTATATATTTTTCTTGAAAATGGATACAAACACATATATAGTTAGTTAATTAATTAATGTGTTTCACCCTTTGTGAATGTCTAATTTTATATCCATCATTGCTTCTATTCTATTCTATTTTGATGATCATCTTAATTTTATATTGTATATATATATATATATATATATCTGTGTGTGTGTGTGTTGGATATTTTTATCACATTAACAAATATATATATTTTTAATGTTATATTCATATAATAAAATCAATATAATTCATATATATATATATGGGGATTGTATACAATTCATCATGGCTCCCATATATCTGGCTGGCTAGCTTATCAAGAACACCAACCTGAGAGGGGCTGTAGGTGATTGATTAGATATATATATATGTATGTGTGTGTTTTGTTGCATTTGGCAACGATCTGTTGGTCAATTTAACCCCTAGTGTGGTTTCCAAAGGGAGCAATTTGAAAAGAAAAAGAAAATGAGAGGGTGAAGAACCCTAAGAAAAGGTCCTCTCAGACCAAAACCCTAATAGCTTCCTTCAAAGTCACTGAAGTTGATGAAGACATGCCATTGGATATGAACTGTTACTGTAACTCTTAATTTCTCATATTTCTCTTTCCGCTGCTGATTCAACACAACTCACACTCCTCTCTGACCCAGCGGTTACACCACTAAAAACAACAATTGGGAACTCAAAAATTAAAGTGAGAGAGGAAAGTTCTGCTGTCAGTTGTAGTAATGGCATTTCGAGACTTTTTATTCAATCATAATAGTGACCTAATTAATTAATTAACTAATGTGCCTGCATCTTTATCATAATAATTGTTTATATATCTCCCTTTCATGGAACTGTGGACCTTATAATCACAATTTATAGTTTCAATCATATTATGATATATTTCTTATGGTTGGATTGATTTTAATCCATTTGCTGTTCAAATTTATTTACCCCTCACTCACCTTAAGTATAAGCTAAAAGGGAAAGTAACAAAAAATAATGGTAATAATAATGTTGCAATTTTTGGTACTTTGAGGAACTGTTTGAAATATGTGATGATTTTGAAACTTGTAAAAAGGGGTTAATGAGTTGCAGGACTTGTGTTGTTGGAACTCTTGAATAGTTTAAACTTTCACATGCATGTTCTTGTTTGTGTCCTAAACGTCTGTGATTACATGTCCATTGATTATTTGTTTAATTATTGCTATGTGAAGAGTGCTCCATTCAATGGTGGATACATAAATTTTTGAAGAGCAACATATCTTATTAAATTAGTCCAAATTTTAACTGAATATTCAATCTCTATTTCTTAAATGTTTAATTAACAATTGTCATAATTTAACACAATATCAATTCAAGCTAAATATTAGTATGATATAATAAGCATATTTAACTTTTCGAGATTCAATGAGCAGAGTGATCATTTAATATTTAATTTACTTAATTAATATTTATACATAATTCTTTTAATTAAAATTTACGGTGAAAACCAGGAAAAAATGCATCTCGAACACTGATTCACATAAAAGGGAAAATCACAATTAATCGAAGGCACATCCGATGACTAAGGCACGTACATATGCTTATGTGTCTGCTCTTCTTCCTGCTCACAGAGATGTGAAGTTGAATGCGTATGTGAAAAAAAAGTCATGCATGTAACTCTGTCATCCACTAAACTTTGGGGGTAGACTTACTTTGTATCACCCTAATGACTTGACTACCCGAATGAATAGGGTGTGTGCCTCTATTTTGTCCATCTATTTGAAAGCATGACGTATTAACACGATATGTGATTTCTTGGTGAATATCTTCGAACGCCTTGATATAAAACTCTTGAATGATTGTGTGAGGCTTCATTGTTGCTCATGCAAATAGACATGTCATATACCGTCTTGTTTGAACAACCGCTAACATTCTCATCCTTAAGAAGTCACTAATAGTTCACATTACAATATTATGTAATTAGGAAGTCTACATTCATCAAGGCATCTCATTAACAAATCTAGAACTCCTCAACATCTTCGGTTCATCGATTAGTGAGCGCATGAAGTTATTAAGACATTTACTTGAGACTTCGGATTAGATATCAACATCACCATATTTCATTCATTTTTCATGACCATTGATGAAGAAAAGTTTAGCAAAATCATGAAAACCGGTCAAAAACTATACGACGTAGGACTTCCACCGAAAAGACCGAAACCATTCGTGGCCAATACGAGACAAACGTTCTGAATGTCGCGTCAAAAATTCCATGGACGTCTTATTAAACTCCATCCATTCTTCCATGTCTGTAGGATATGCCAATATATATATATATATAGAAGAAATCTACTACAAACCAAATTCGATTGTCCAAACTATAGAACAAGTAGTGCAATGTTGTAAAATCATGTATATGTGTAGTGCAAAGTTGTAGAACGTGATGGACCCGCGCAAAATTGAAGAAT
Organism: Geranium rotundifolium; assembly: GCA_963920655.1. Classification (NCBI taxonomy): domain Eukaryota; kingdom Viridiplantae; phylum Streptophyta; class Magnoliopsida; order Geraniales; family Geraniaceae; genus Geranium; species Geranium rotundifolium. Next base: position 21,438,909 of record OY987318.1, on the reverse strand, counting down.
CTTGTAGAACGTGTAGTGCAAAGTTGTAGAATGTGATGGACTTGTAGAACTCTTAAGTGTGTGTTGTAAAACATCGCTGCCACGTGTTGCACACTGAGACAACGTGCATTCAGATCCGCACTGATTTAACGGTTGACAGTGCCAGCCGAATGTTGCAGATTTCGCCAGAAAATATCGAGTATTTCTTGTCAAACTTAATCCAATTTGCACCGTCCGATGGATGTACTAATATGTCACTGTCCTTATTCTCTTACTCCCCGTGCCATCGCATCCACTTAGCCGTTTCTGGGGCAAGATATAAACGTTGAAGTCGAGGAGTCAATGGGAAGTACCACAACGTCTTCTTCGGAACCAATTTTTTCCCACTTTAGCGTATCATGCTTCTCCACAAATGCCACATGTCTGGAGTTGTAATTGTGTGTTCATAGTACAAAGTACAACCGTATAGACATACATCATATTTCACGTGTGGCATTTCAATACCCTTCATCTTCTACTTTACCGCTGCGTAGCTAGATGGATAAGTATTAGATTGGGGTAACGTACGACAGTAATCTTTGACGACCTTGGTAAAAGTCGCGTTAGACATCCTGGTGCTCTGCTTGATGGACAACTTCCTTAACAGCGTCGCTGAAGAAGTGTCCTCACTAGTCACGGCGCACGTTTCGTACAACGGCTTTTGCGACTCCGTCACCAAGCGGTTGTATGCCGTCATGGTTGCCTTGGCGACTCCTTCCTCGACTTCGGTTATTATATTAATGTTCTCTCCTTCCTCATTCTCGTCAACCCTTACATCTCTAGTTGGGTCTACATCATCCACGAACTGCTGCACATGATTAACGTACATTGGATTGTTGTCCGACGTCGAAAAACGCTGATTCCCCGATGTTGGCATCATACTCATATCCAAATTTCAACTCGAACTAGCTTCTTTACCTTCGCCATGATGGAACCACACATTATACGATCTAAAAAAAACCTTTATTCAATATATGATCGGAAATGGTGTCCATATCTTGTCCAGCTGAATTACAACACCTCGTGCACGGACACTTGAAACGCCCCACGCCATTTCTTGGAGTGTTTTGCTTCGCAAATTTTACAAAACTACTTAGTTCGCGCATCCATTCCCCACTCATTTTTATGGATCATATCTATCGCCGATTCATTCTATGTAATATATATAAATTATTATTAATGACATAAATTATTATATCAATAAATTACTAACAAAAATAATAATATACATCATGTCTTTAAATTAAATCACACGAATTAAAATATTTTTATTTTAATACATTATTTCAAAATGTACATACCTTCTAATTCTATTTTCCGCAATTCCGAATCCACCAGCTAATATAGAGAGAGAGATTATATGAAGGCTAGTATTTGTGGGGAGACTTAATATAGGTTACTCGGAAAATTTAAAAATAGTCGGGAAACTTTCACCAAATTTACGAAAATACCCTTCTTGGGAGGAAAACATGTGGGAGAAGTTGTGGGAGGGAAAAGTGGAGATTATGTGGGAGGTGCTGCCAACATTTATAGATTTTATTTGTAACGGCGCGCATAGAAGAGTGCGTTGTTACAAAATTACTCTGTAACAGCGCACAGTTCAATGTGCGCCGTTACAAACTAACGGTAACACCAACGGCTCGATTTCCGACTGTTTATGCTTAATGGTAAAGTTTTAGTCAACGGTCAACATTTTTGTAACGGCGCACATTCCATTGTGCGCCGTTACAAAGTGAAATTACTAACGACGTACAATTTTTTGTTCGCCATTACTGGTTTTTTGACGGCGCGCGGTTATTGTGCACCGTTACTCTTTATTGTGACGGCGTTACAAATGACATTTGTAATGGCGCATTCTCCAAGCATGCGTCGTCACTAATGCAAAATATGATAGTGTATGCTAGTTTGTTTCGTTCAAATTTGTTTATAGACTATTCCAATCTAATGGTGAAGTTTATAAGGGAAATGGTCTTAAAGGGAGAACGATCATAAATCATCAAATAAAAGAACCATATACAATCTTTTTCAGAATTTGAGATATGCTCTTTCTTTGCATGAGAGCTATAGCTTTATCTTGTGTATTACTTGACGGAATCTGATCCGTCTCTTTTCCATAACTTTGTGGTTTAAGTGGCTATAAGGAGCAGCAACACAGTGCAACTATCATCACAAACTCATCTTTAGTTATTCACTAGTGTAATTACAGATTCTTCCCCCAAAGTACAAGTTATAGAAAAAGAGAGGGATGGAACTCAAAAGCCATGCTTTTCGTCAGTCACTCGATTTATGAAAACCAGCACTTATTATTATGCATGTTTATTTGTTATTCGTCTACCATTTCTAGCGAGGCAGTAACTAAGCAGAAAACCTTTATTATATATATATAATATATAACTCATGTACAACTATATAAAATTACAGAATAAACATGAAATCATTGGCTCCTCAAGCCATATGGTTATACATATCATATAATGTTTAAGATTAATATTGTCCATGTTTGGATCATATAATGTTTAAGCTAATTAAGAATCCAAACATGGACAACAATATTGGCAGGGAAAAGAGGCAAGTAATTTATTGGATAATGCAAAAGAATAAACATTTAGAATGGAAAGTAGAATTACATAATGAAGGTGGTGTGCATGGGGAACATGAGGCGATGTTAGGTTTTTTGGAGACTGAGAGACCCCATGGCTTTCACATACAACGCATAGAGCCTTGACATTTCATAATCACGCATTACAAAACTGCAAGTGTCATGTCAATATGCATACATTTATTCACATGTAGAGGACAAGATCTCAAGTAAATGATAAGAATAGAGTGCATATGATATTTGATGATCTGGTTAATACATTGCATATGATGATGATCATCATCATCATGACATTTTGTCCTCTTAACCCATCTCATCCATGTCCTAATTACGGCTGGTCCTCTGCACCTACTGTTATTACTGATAAAACGAAATATGAATAATTGCAATTAGTTGAATCAGCTGAAACCATTTTTGCACCTAGGTCAGCCTACCCTTTATTCAACTTTCCAAGTTACCTAAAATTATTCTTTTGAACTTGGGTACACCGTTACAAATTTAGGCAAAATTTTAGGTGTACTTGTATAAAAAACATAATTAAAAATTTTGAGGACTAAGTGCAAAAGTGATTTCGGTATGTGTACCTAACTACAATTATCCCAAAACGCTTTGTTGGTTTCAGTTTCAATTAATAGGAAATGGATGACATTGATCTCTGTCAGTTTTCATTTCCTGACAGAACTGTTTCATAAGAGAAATGATAAAAGTAAAGCTTACTTATTGAATCTAGCAAGAAATAGCTAGATAGAGAATAAAATAAAAACAAGCAGAGACCTGCTGAATTGTAACTTCACAGCCTATGAACAAACAAGCAAGTCAAGAATTCACATAACAGAGAAATTTTGCGAAAAGGGTGTACCATACCCACAAAAACAAGTCCTAGCAAAATATGTTGGATATCTATCAGGAAAAATATAGATCAGGCTTTCTCCAAAGGGACACTCACAAAGAGACGACCATGCAGACTAACGACAGCAGATGTTCCAAGTGGATCAATTCTTCCTGGCAAGGTCACAACCTGTAAACCACAACACCGTGAAAAAAGATGCTCACACCATAAACTCTCTTTTTTATGTAAGAGGGTAAGATTGAATCTGCTGCTAAAAGTTAATGGCATTTGATTTCCTAGTTATTTAAGATAAAATAAATCACCTTTTGAAAGGGTGCGACTCCCCAAGGATTTTCCAGCTGCTCTGGCAAACCCGTTATAACCACACGTCCTGCTGGATCTGACTGGATACGTACCTGAATCCCATAGGTAGAGAGATTTACATCTATAAATATTATATCATTGTAAATTATAAAGAAATTCCTCAACAACAATTTTTGGGATCTACTCGTACTGTGCTTCCACTCTGTTCTATCTAATGCTATCTCCTCAACCAAGTCATGTATCATCATCTCTCTTTTTAATACTTCATTCCATAATAATTAGGTTTGCCTCAAACACTTATCGTTTCTCCTAACTGCACCTTCTCTGAAGGGGTCACTAGCCTCTTAAATGATCCTACACAACTCCTGCCCTCATACCTTTCATTCCTCGTCCCAAACATTCTCAAACAAGTTACAATAAATCATAGATGTTGCACTTGCACATGCATACACATTATATATCTACAATTAACTACTTTACATTTATTTTGGTAGAAGTTCATAGATATGATTTAAGAGTATGATGGTTCACCTATCTAAGCTACCCTGTAAATCGTGTTTAGAATCATTTATCACCATGAAACATAGGGTACAAAACTTTGACTTGCGTGCGGCACCATATAACATGCAATTCAGAAGATCAAACAATTTAACATCTCGTTTTTAAAGGTAGAGAACAGTATCAGAAAACAAGCAAACAGTAAGACCAATAATAATATTTCACAATTCACATCAACATCTAGTGTGAACACAGTAGATTATTGACACCATCCACCTATACATATTTGTCTCTTGAATGTACATGTTTTTATAAGTTCTAAGGGCCACAGTGAATCACACTGCCCAGCTATTGTCAAGCAAACAGTAGATCAATTATATCAGCAGTGAGCCCAATGACAACTCGAACATCAGGACAGCTACTGTTCGACATAATACCATGACAAGTTCAACTAATGTTGTACCATCTCATAGCGGTAAGTTTATTAAATGAATAAATCGGAGAAAGTAACGATTTCACGATACCTCTTCCCTCAGAAGCCCGGGGACTAGAGCATATATCTCAAAGCAATCTTTCTGTTCAAAAGATAGGTGCAATTAATTACAATTCAGAAAAAATTACTTTATGAAAACGTAGTACAGTTTCAAGGATAGAAAGAAGAAAAACGGACTTACATTTTCCAGCACATTGATCTTCACCCAGTCAGCAGGAGGTCCAACATCTGCAACTGTTATGGCCACTCTATAAGAAAAAAATGAAAGCAGATAAAAAATTAAGTGTTTAGCCTTCCTTCAATTAAAAATATAAATAATCAAATACGTTATAATAGCAGATATGACATGGCTACTGTTTTGTATTATTTGGCTTGGCTACTTGATATGGTTTTCTTCTTGCCTTATTTTATCTGGGTTCTGTGTTGGGTAATTGTCTTTAGATATAATAAAGGGGGGCCTTTTTTCCTTCTACACTTCTACCAATTATAAGAAATTCAACTGACTGTTTATACACTTGTTTTAACGTATGAAAGAGCAGCAGATGGCGTCACAAATTGATGATGAATTCACATGCAACAAAGAACCAGTTATAACACTGCTAGAAAACACATCTGAAGAACCTGGTTTATTTGAGAAGTTGGATTCGTTTAAAATTATAGATTTGAACAAAATCCTATGTTTGCATGCTCAAAGAATTTGGAGTTGATTCCAATCCAACCATGTTCAAAACATAAGTAAAAGGTGGCATTTCAAAACACCACTCCCACCTTGTCATTTGAAATGCTATGGTTTCACAAACAATAGATAGAATTTAGGTTGAACTTCAAATGCTAGAAGTCATATCATGAATTTTAAACCAAATGCTAATTCCCAAAAGCAAAGTTAAATAATTTTAACTACTAAGGAGTTCTTCATGGCCAGCATGATTAATAACTGAATCTAATGAAGATACAAGAAGTTTTATCAATTAAAGTCACATAAACATGTTTGGTAATCTTAACTGGTTAACAGCTTCAGGCAGTGTGGCTTTCTCAGTATGATGTAGGTTACTAGATGTCTTCTGTTTTTGCACACCTGACACAACAAGCAGGTTACATATTCGAGAATACACGGTAGAGCAAAATTTCAAAAGGATAATAATTTATTTGCAAAATAGCATACCGATACTTTTGAGATTCTTTTCACGCTTAATCGAGGGATTATAGTTCTTCTCCTGTCAATTAAACAGTGAAGATTTTTAAATTGCAAAACTGAACACAAAGGGAAAAGGTTACGATTTTCTACACATGGAACAAAAACAATTAATAATGGATAAAATGATTTTGTACCTCTTGCACTGTCAATTTCTTTTAGTTTGATTCCCCAATCAGGGTTATAATGGTTGTAGCCCTAGAATGTCAAGTTTTTTTGTTTACCTCCTAAGATAAGCAAAATGACCAATATGCCCCCTCATTACCCTCTTTTATATAACTTTTTTCAAGTTTATTTTGAATGAGAGTTGGTATTCACTAATTTGATCAATAATGTCTTTTGTTTTCAAAATACAAACGCGTGATCACTTTTCACTCAAAAGTTCATGGGAAATCAAATAAGATAGCACCCAAATTGGATATTGCTGTTCAAAATAACTGATAATATTGGGGCCAAAACCCTAATTGCAGACTACAACTAAAAAAATGGCAGTGCTTGGATAAAATGGAACAACCTCGCCATATCCAGTATAACGTCGGGCATGCCAACCCTGCATAGCACGTGCGGCAGAATCACGTCGTGCTCTACCAGAAACTGGAGTTTGGCAAGTATTTGCCTGCACAAGAAACTTGGAAAGTTCAATTGTTAAGAGAGAGTCAACAAAAGCATACATTTTTAAGGAGAAAGGCCAGAGATATAAGCATTCAATCGCAGAGCTACAACAAGCCTCATTTTATCAACTATTTAATTGGATTGTTTGAGCATCTAAACAAGAATACATATAAACCTTAATTTTTATTATTTGGCATTCAAACAGTAGTAGATGGAAAATTTTAAACAGTAAACAAGATATTCCTATGCAGATGTATCATAGAACTTATCTAAAAAAAATGAGTAAACACACAGCCCTCAACCCTAGAAATTACCTACATCTGTTAAGCATACAAGTCATGGTTTTATAATTCAAAATAAAAGAGTGTTAAATTTGCTTCAACTTGATTTCAAAAGGGGTTCCATAAAATGAGGACTGAAAGTACTGTTCTCTCAAACTGAGCACATGCCACACAACCCACCTTGTAACAGATATTCCACAAACTACCCTTGTAAAGTTTAAAAAGGCTACATTGGGAGTTGAGGCGTTTTCCCTTAGCTCCGCGAGGCGTAAGCCTCAAGGCGCAGTGAGGCGTAAGCCTCAATAATAAGACTAATAAGTTCATAAAATTTGACAAAAATAAGAAAAATAAATTATATATTAAGATAAATAGAAAGAAAAATAAACAAAAATCAGCAAAATAAACAAAAAAATATAAATCATCAAACAATTAACAAAAAGTAAATAAGCAATTATAGATTAAGAAAAACCAGCAAAAACAAATAATAAATAAACAAAATAAACAAAAAAACAAAAATAAAAATCATCAAGGAATTAGTTCAAATTTAACAAACATTGATAGAGAGGCGTGGTTGGCTAGAAAAGGAGTTGTGGATGAAGGTCGAAGGTCGAAGGTCGAAGGACGAAGGACGAGCTTATCAGATTAACTTTAGCTTCTTCCCAACATAAAAGGCTCAATAACAACATTTAAAAAAAATCCAGATATATAACTTTCATAAAATGCCATAATTGGCTTAAAAAATTTCAACTTTAGCCTACAATCTGAGGTGTAAGCCTCAACCGCCTTGATACCTAAGGCGTGAGGCGTAAGCCTCGGCAGATCCAAGGCGTTAGCCTCAGTACACGGATGAGAGGCGAAGCCTCAAAGGCTATTTTCGACCGCCTCACCTTGAGGCAAGCCTCAAGGCGTAAGCCTCAATAGCCTTTTTAAACTATGCTTGCAACATTTATCCATTTTACCAAGCAAAAGGGTTTATGCGGAGATCGCACTTAATTTTTCACCTATCAGCAGAGTCTGTCTCTCTGCATACAACACATGTGTCCTTAACGTATAGTTAGGAGACACTAGAAATTACTGGAAACTTTTTACCAGTTAAAGTTAGACACTACACAACATACAGACCATAGTTTCTAAAAGCAGAAAAATGGAAGAACGTATTCAAACTGGCTAGACCTACATATAATCAGAATTCATTGAACCTTCTTGCCCCCATAGTTTAAAAAGGCTATTGAGGCTTAAGCCTTGAGGCTCGCCTCAAGATGAGGCAGTCAAAAATAGCCTTTGAGGCTACGCCTCTCATCGAGTTAACCGAGGCTAACGCCTTGGCTCTGTCGAGGCTTACGCCTCGCGGCTTAGGTATCGAGGCAGTTGAGGTTTATGCCTCAGATTGTAGGCTAAATTTAAATTTTTTAAAAGCTCATTTTGGCATTTTATGAAAGTTGTATATTTGGATTTTTTATTAAATGTTGTTATTGAGCCTTTTCTGTTGGTAAGAAGCTAAAGTTAACCTAATAAATATAAGGAATACAAAATTAAAACTTAAATTAGAAGAGAAATCGCCAGCAACTCTTCCTTCGACCTCCATCCGACAACTCTTTTCTAGCCAACGACGCTTCTCCCTCCCTCTCATCTCTCTCCATCTCCTTTAATTTTTGCTAATTCTTTGACGACTTTTATTTTGGTTTTTTGTTTATTTTTCTGCTTTTTCTTAATTTATAATTGCTCACAATTGTTTGTTTAATTTTTGCTAATACTTTGATGATTTCTAATTTTGTTTATTTTTCTTTCTATTTTTTCTTAATTCATAATTTATTTTTTCTTACTTTTATCATATTATATGAATTTATTGGTCTTATTATTGAGGCTACGGTGCTAAGGGAAAATGCCTCAATTCGCAATTCTGCTTTTTTAAACTTTGCTTGCCCCTTACAAGTTACATCTACCTTCACACTCCATAGTCCATACCTAAATCATATTCTGCATGGCAAGAATGCAGAAATATGGAAAAGACTTGCAACAAATCTGAACCTTCTATGTCACATCAACACGTGAGGTGATTATACGAAAGGGTGAAGAACACCGCAACAAATGAACTACATAAAATGTAAAGAAAATATTTGACCTCCTTCTCAACACTTGTTGGATGGGAGAACGGTGAAACAGGGACTTGAATCTCGCCACTCTGGACTTTATGCTTTTCATATTCCAGAAGAGCCTGCAGAAACCAAAAAATATAAGAAAAAGATAGGAGAAAGAAACATCCAAAAGAAAGAACCATTTGCTAAGAACTGCCATCTTTTAATAAAGCTGTATAAAACTGGTGCAGGACTGAGAGTTGAGAGAAGCAACTCAGCAGCCAAAAATGGAATGGTGTCTGTGCAACCGATATTGTCCCACTGAAACAATCATTACCTTCTCATAGAATATGCGGAACGTCCACGAGACAGTAGTACACGTCCTGACATGGTGACAGAGAGAAGTTTATTCCATGTGGTTAATTTTAGTCAAGAGTATATTAGACACATTAGTAAAATGTATCTACAATCTATGAACCAGTGCATAAGGCACCAACCTGAGAAATTTAAGGTAAATAAAGAACCTCCAGTGTCATTGGATGACAGACGAGGGAATTCTAAATGACAGATAGGAAAATATCATGGTATTTCTTACTTAGGGGGGTGGAAAGACTCTCCTACTTGTCGCCACAGCTTTGAAGCAGTCACCTGTTCATAACCAAACCACACAGTTCCAAAAGATATACAATATGGTATCAGCTTTCTGAAGCAATTAAACATATTATATGTTGAAGGACCAATTAACACATAAGAAAAACCTACTAAAACTCTTACTCAAATCTGTAAATCAGGTTCCAATAAACCATCCATCTTGTGCACACAGGTACCAAGTCACTCATCATCCTTAACTAAAACTTGGAAGAAAATAACCTGACTATGATAGCCAGCCAAGGTTCACAACAATTTGTTGATTCAAAAGCACAACGTTTTTCCTTTCTCCCTCTGCAATTTTATCATACATTATTGAATGAAGTAAAACTAACGGACCTGACTGTAGAGTTTCCTACATTTCTGAGTTAGAAATATTAAATACATTATGTCAACTCAGCAAGCATTGTTTTTTTTAAACCTATACTACCCAAACCCAAAGCCCACCCAACAAACCCAGCCCACCCTATACAGTAACTACTAACCCACCCCCTAATTTCTACCACAACCCATAAACCTTCCCCACGTGACGCAACAGGACTCGAACCCTGGCCGAGGCCAAGGAAGGAGTGTCCTGGACCACTACGCCAGGGCTGCTCACAACTCAGCAAGCATTGTTGATTGAGTTATTGATGTCTTAACTTCCCTGTCCTAGACTTAATTACTTCTTCAAATGGAATAATAGACAACACGTATGACACCGAGGGAGTATGACACAGGTTGAAAAGATATTGTGTGATTTGTGTCCTTGCAGTTATTAATACTTAGACATTCTAACATTCATGACATGAAACCATATGACTACACTCTCAAAATCATCTGACTACTTTCAAGTCTGAATAGTTTGCTGTCCTTCATACACAATGGACCAGTTTAATTGATGAATGACACATCAAGATTATACTGAACATTAAATGAAAATAATACACATGCGTACCAGTTCATAGCCTCCCAATCTAATAACTGCTCTCCACAACCTATTTTCCACAGGACATAAATCAGGATTAACCCCGGGCTCAAGCAATTCCCAAGGCTTAAAGGATCATCTAGTAAACTTACTTCAGGCAGTTAAGTGGTTCTCCATAGAACTTAGGAGGTTTGAATTCCATGAGCCTCTCCTTGTAGAAAGTTTCCAGCTGCACCATAAATGCAGCCTTTTCCTCTTCCGTCCCTGCATCGTCATCCCCGGCCATCTGCAATTCACAGAAGAAATTAATGTTTCAGAAGAGCCCTATGATACTTCGTAAGCCATAAATTTTATATATTACTTCAATTTGTCAAAACTGTTTCACTTGCCCATATTATATGTGTACTACCTCAACGTAATTCTGCCCATTATTTGAATTCTTGTTTGAGACATGATCGACTTGAACTGCAAGAGAATATGGCCGGGACTGAAGGGGTTTAGCAACGCAATTAACTTCATTCGGGTTTACAACAAGGGGAGCAGTCTCGGTGCTCTTAGTTTCTGGGATTTCATTAAGACCAGGATCATCAACTTTCATATCATCAGTATTGCCCGGATCAGTTGATTTTCCATTTTCACTGGGCTCTTGACATTTTCTCTCAGTGGATTCCTGCTGTTGAGCACTGGCTTCTACAAGCTCAATATCAGTACTCCCCAGAAAATCTTTTGTCAGTTTATTATTGCTATCTTCCATCTCGCTCATATCTTTTCTACTGCAAAACACAACATTGTATTGCTTTCTTTACCATAAGGAATATTATGTTGGTACTCATAGACGGTTAAATGTAAGCAATAAAGTAAACCAGCAATTGAAGAAAAACGAGATAAATGCTGATGATATGATAATCTGCCAACGGCCAAGGAAGCAAAACTGCTCTGGGTGGTGATGTTCAAGTTCAATTTTTTAGCTGTCACCATTAAAAAACACAACCTTTACTGCAAAATCAAGCAATAATCCTCCCTCTGGCTCTCTTACAGCAATAAACCGTAAACAAATTAAAAGGGCACATTTCTCCCATGTACCCATTTCATATTTTTGTCGAGAAACAAACAGAGGCTCATAAAACTTGCACACCCAAATGAGAAAACGACAGGTAGCAATGAAAACCTAAACCTAGTTTGTGGACCAAAAAGCATGAAACGAAAGGCCACGAGGTTCAAATAGAAAATGTGGAGGGCGAGGAAACGAAAACTGACCAGTTCGGTGTCGGGGGCGATTGTGGAGGCGGAGGAATGGTTGAGAGGAGAGGCTTAGGGTTTTGGTTGCAGCAGAGGAACTAGTGTGTGTGTGGAGAGTGGTGGAGCGATGAGAAAACAGACACGGTTCATGGAAGGTACACGTGTACAGCTGTGAGTGGACAAAGATAGCGACGCCGTATGAGCAAAGCCAGAAATGGGAAAAAATCAATCCGACGGCGGAAGAGGCCGTGTCTGTCTCTGCCTGGCGCTGGAATCTGACTCTCAGCGTTACAACAATCGCCTCATAGACACATTGTCCATTTCACCCTCCACGTGCGTTTCCAAATATTCATTTCGATCCGGGTCGGGTCCAATCCGATTTGGTATTCATCTCATTTAATTCCTAGATTTTCTCTCTCCATGTGCATTTTGCAATCCCCGTCTCCGTCACAATCGGATCGGGAATTCTTCGTTTCTAACGGAACGAAAATTCCCCGTCAGATTCGGAGATTACTCATTCTCCGTTTCCAACCTAAAAAATATTAAAACATATTTATTTTCTTAATAAAATTTGTATTAAAAATTATTATTTTAATTAAACATATATACTTAAAATATTTTATTTTCCATTAAATATGTATTCTAAAATATTATTTTAACAAAAAAAGATTATTTTTCATTAAATATGCATTTAAAAATATATTTTTTAATATATCGGGGCAGAGCTGATATGGTAATATTACCATCCCTATCTCTCTGTATGGTAAAAGTTAACTTTCCGTTTAAAGCAGTTACTGAATTGTCCACCACGTGAAACTTGGATTAACCAGCCCAGCTCAAAACTACTCCATTTAAATTACCCGATTCTCTAAATATATATTGATAGATTACACTTTATTACACCTAACTATTGTGAAATAACAATTTCATACCGTAATTATTTTTCTCTCTAACAATATTTTTGTGACAACCTACATTTGTACAGTTTTTGGTTCAGCCTAGTCTATCAAATCAGTTCAAATTAAAACTTATAATTGAACCGGTCCAAATTAAAAATTGATTTATTTGTAATTAATTAAAATAATATAATAAATTTATTATTATTAGTATATGAAAAGTCAAAAACACCCTCACACCTTAATTTTCAAATAATATAATTAATTGGTAAAAATGAAAAGACCCCTTTACCCTCACTAAAATAATAAATATACTCGATGTTTCAAGGATATGTTAGTATTTTCAAATAAATAATTTTAAAAAAAATTAAAAGAAAACACCTAGTGAAATTACTCTCACCCGTATTTTCAACCTCCTTTCTTCTCTTTCCCATGGTTACAAAACCTCAGGCGATATGTTGACGTCGATAGTCTCTTCCGCAAGAAGGGAAACTTTTTCAACAGTTTCATCTGCTACTTTTTTGTGGCCCTAAAAATGGTACTTAAAGATGATGATTTTGGCAGAGATTAGCTTTTCTTGGTTGCTTTATATCTCTCTTTTCTCTATGTGTTTATTCAGCTGCAATTTTATGTTTGATATTCAAATTTGATTGATGTTTGTGAATTCTCGAGTATTTAGCTTCAGGATTGAGTTTGGTATAGATTTGTTTAAGTTTCGTACCCTGATTTCGTTCAAGATTCAGCTTGGTATCTTATACCCTAATTCTTAAAATTTGAATCCAAAAAACAATGCTGGATTCGAAATCCTAACTCCTAGAGGCGAGTCCGTAGCTGGGGAGTCGAGGCGGTGGTGCCTGGAGCTGAGGTCGGAGTCGTGGCTGTCGACGATGGCTTCATGAGCCCAAATTCATTGTTGATGGCATTTTTTGAAAATTTAAAAGTCATTGAACGACATTTTAGACAATTTTAAATTTGAACCAGTTCAATTTTTGGTTTTAATTTGAATTGATTTAATTTTGAGTTTAAATTTAAACCGGTTCACTGTTCATGACACTTTTTGAAAATTTAAAGGTTATTGAAGGGCATTCTAGTTATTTTACCGTAAGTTGTCATAAAAAAATTGTTAATGTATTAAAAAAGAGTGAAAACTAGTTAAAGTGTGAGATTATCATTTCGCGATAATTAGATGTAACAAAGTGTAATTATCTCAAAAGTTAGTGAAAGGATTCATATTTTTTAAACATTGTAGTCGCTCAATCAGTGACAGAAGCAGAGGGGGCGAAAGCAGGGGGCAGATGCCCTTGCTTGCCAATCAGTTTTTCTAATTTATATGTATTTTCTTAAAAAATTTAAGCGTAAGAATAACTATTGACCTTGATTATAATTTACCGATTACCCAAGAGTTTTATAATGCATAATCACTTTTTTTGAGGCAATACAAAATCACTTATTAATAGAAAGATAAAATAACTTCTACTAACTCCTAGTAATTAATTTATTGCAAGTGTTATTTAGTTAAGTAAAATTCATTATTGTTTATATTATATTATTATTAAAATAAATATTAATAATTAAAAACAATCATATTTCTGTTTCATATTTGTTTTTTTTATCATAATTGTGTTTCTTAACAAATGTAGATTTACCTTATTTATAGATATAATGTACTAATTAAATTATAATCTTGAGTTTTAAAAAAATTTCTCATCTCTAGTCTACAAATGTTTTCGATCATTAATTTATTTACGTTTATTTTTCTCAACACTTATTGTGACAAGTTGTGTGTTCTTTAATTCAAATACAAATTATTTTTTGATATTCAATTATTGCGATTGACTTACTGTGATGTATGATTATTTATTATAACATGCATTAGGGCTGTCCATTTCAATTCGGGACCCGACCCACCTGACGACCCAACCCAACTCAAACCCGTTTGACCCTAGACCCGACAAAACCAAGTGAAACTCGGGTCGGATGGACCCAAACCCGACCTCAATTGAGTCTGGCCTCGGGTGGGGTTTTGAAAACCACCGAATTACCCGAATTATCCGACCCCTTCTTCACAAAATGGGCCAGCCAAGAATTATTACACAGGCCCAAACCAGCTCACATATAAGAGCATGACACAGCCCAGCCCAACCCAACTATCTTGGCTGCCAACTCATGGAACATGGAAGTATATAAACGTTACAAAACGTTTATACACTTCCGATGTGGGATGTTAATCTCAAAGAGAGAAGAGAATGGCTCGGCAGAAGACGTGGAAGCTCCTTCACCGTCCATCACGATCGCACGAAATGATCTGAGTCGTTCGTTGATTGAAACGTGGCCTCTTCTCCTCCGCCCACGAGCTCACGAGTTGGTGAGTCTGTAATTAATGCGTCCCTAATCTCTCTCTTCGGCTCTGCCTCTTCCCATTCTCCTCGTTTCGTGTCTGAAAATCCTACCACGATTTCTCTCTCTTTCTCCGAGTCTCCGTCGACTCGTCCTCGCCTCGTTCTCGCCTTCCTCACCTCTTCCTCCCCGTCACGTCACGTCCATCCATCCCCAACTGCTCGATTAGGTGGCTTGCCGATTCAATCGAGCCGTTGGTTTGGAGCTTCTTCTTCACCGCCTCAATACTATAAATCAAGCGATGGTGAGGAGAAGCTACACACCAACGTCTCGATTCTCCAGTGGAGATTCAACTGAACCGACCTTCAAATCCAACGGCGAGGCGACGACATGTCTTCAAATCAGGTTGGTTTTATTTTAGGGTTTTGAATTTGGGATTTTCAAAACTGTTAGGGTTCGGTTTTGGGTTATAAATTGGGGATTGGTTTTGATTTAGGGGTTAGGGTTCGATTTGGGTTTAAAATTGGGGATTGAAATTGGGGAAATTGATTTGAGGTTAGGGTTTAATTCAAAGTCCGAATTAAATGTCAATTTTTGTTTGAAGTTGTAGTTTGAGATTTTATTTTAATTTTCAAAACTGAATTAATTCAATTTCAATTTCAGATTTTAAATTAGGGCTTTTGATTTGGGGGTTAGGGTTCGATTTGGGTTTAAAATTGGGGATTGAAATTGGGGAAATTGATCTGGGGGTTAAGGTTTAATTCAAAGTCTGAATTAAATGTCAATTTTTGTTTGAAGTTGTAATTTGGGATTTTATTTTAATTTTCAAAATCGAATTAATTCAATTTCAATTTCAATTTCAGATTTTAAACTAGAGCTTTTGATTTGGGGTTTTCAATTTCAGATTGTAATTTGTGGATTGCTTATAACAAATTGGGCAGTGGCTATATTTTGTGTTATGATCATGAAAATGTGTTTTTTCTTGGGTTTCAATTGTTATTGGGTTGAAATTTCAGTTTAATGGGTTGCTATTTTGGGCCCATCGGGTCTGTCGGATTGGACCCGACTCACCCGAGAGCCTTAACGAGTCGAGTTTCGGGTCCGAGTCCCTGGACCCGACATGAGTCGAGTCGGGTCCAAAACCGGTCGGTTCGGATGGACCCGACCCGATGAACAGCCCTAACATACATAGTTCAATTTTCAAAATTTTACACATTTAATTTTTTTCAGTATTTTAGTTAATGGATAAATTTATAATCAAAAGACCAAGTTTGATTGATCATCTAATCCTCCTAATGTACAAATCAACTCAAATTCTAATGTTGAGTTCCACTCGCATGATAGTGTTGGTTGTATACATTGAATGAAGTATAAAATTCAGTTACCGTCTTATTAATCATGTTGAGACTAATGTTAAAAGCAATAACATGAGTTTTTTTTGAAGTAAGTAACATGAGTTTTTTTAAAAGGAAAAATCGAATTTTATTAATTAAATAAATTGCAACTAACCCGACATCAAGCCGGACAGCTGAAGGTACAGATGGTGGGACAGACCCCTCACCATAATCTCAGTTACTGTTAGTTAAAACAAATATGGCCAATTCGTGAGTCATTTGATTACGAGCAAAACAAATCACAAAAGTTCCGATAATGAATTGTACGCACTACCGTTCGCTAATGATTCCTCCAAAGTTGTTCAGCTCGACCCGTTTAACATCATGTAGAGCCACGGCCTCCAACGTATACGGATGGAGAAACCCCGTGATCTTGCTGCGAGATGTTTTACATAGGCATCTCTGATAGCTCCAGAGACCAATCGACTCGAATCAGTTAGAATCATGCAGAGCCACGGCCTCCAACTCATACGAATGGAGAAATCCCGTGATCTTACTGTCGACCGACTTAAACCAGCCTCCTCGATTAACTATGCGATCAATATGACCATCGCGAAATTCAAATCCTCCTTGCTCATTGGGTTTAACCCAAATCCTCCCAGCTCATTGGGTTTAACTGGATCAACCCATCGACATCAGGAACTCACTGTTTCCTTCCAATATCGATCTCAATAAGACACGTATTGAATCTTGAGCAAGCCGAGCCCCCTAGTTCGGTATGCTTCCATGAGTCTGCCCACCGACGCCAGATAACTCCGGTTTCCTCCCAGTACCGGCCTAACAACCAACCAAAAGCAAAACCCCTCAATCCTCCATGCTCCGCCGTCGCAACCCAAGCGCGGCCCATCTGCAACTCCAGCCTCACCCATCTCAGCCCATCCCCAAACCATTCGACCTCGCCTCCATCAAAACTCGATCTACCACCCGACCACACATCCATCAAATCCAAATCTACCTTCACAAGAGCTTTGCTCCTACCACCGCACCACGCTGACGTCGCCGCCAGTACCACGCTGACGTCGACACTCATAGGAAATCGACACCGTGAGACTTCGCCCAATTGTGACGAAACAAACCCTAAGAAAATGGTACAAGCCGCCGCACTCAAGTAACATGAGTTAGTATGAATAAAAATATATATTTTTTACTTTAATACACTATAAAAATATTAGTATAAAAGTTGTCCCCTTTCAAAAAATTTATGGTTCCTTCCCTGCCCACAATCATCCGATTTTTGCGTTTGTTATGAAATTGTTTCCTTGCATAAATCAAACACATGATCGCAAAATCAAAACCCAATTAATATAAGTGCTCAGTTAAATCCAATTCATAACCAAAATAAAAAAAAATCACACAAATTCATCATCAGATCTTCTAAAAACAAAACAAAACAAGAAATTGATACCATCAAGATAGAGTTGTGGAACTCATTGATTCAGGCAGGTTCGACGTAATACCCATCGGGAGTGATCATCATACAATCTTACATGTACGGATCACACGAAAAGTACAAATTCTTGGCCAGAACCTGATTCTAAGGAACCTTCAGGCTGATCAACCCGACTTTTACGGACATGTCCGATTCTTTGGGATGACCAGACATGTAGTCATTGAAAATCACCTACTTGTTGTTCACTTACTCATAATCTTTAATTTTCGCGAACTCAAATATCAAAATCTCCAAAAAAAAATTGAAAGTGATGTCTAAGAATGGCATAAAGCATACTCGATTGATTTAAACCGCCAGGTCCTCATCGTCAACGTGGTCGTCCATAATCTGTACTGTTTCTTTGTCAATTAAAGTAAATTTTTCATACTAGTTTATGTTTGAAAAGATTGTGAATGTAGTGTTCTTGTTTACGAGATCCACAGTATGAGAACGATGAAGAGTAGAGATGAGAGAGAATATAGAATGATAGAAAATTAAACATATTGGTAAGGACAATTTAAGAAGAAAAAATAAATTGATCACGTGTAAGAAAATATATTTTCTGTCCATTTCGTATGAAATTGTAAGAAATTAATTCATCTGGGTAATTATGTGTTGAAATTTAAATATTGGATAAAAACTAATACTTTAGGGTAACCATTCGTAACACTGGGTAATATTCGTTTGTGACTAATAATGAAGGGTAACCACGTGTAATTTTCCCCTTATTACATATGAGAAGGGTAGTTGTGTAATTTTAAAATATTTGGTACAAAAGTAGAACGTAGTAACATAAAACCCTTGACAAATTTAGACTAGTAACCAGTGGCGGATCCAGAGGGGCACCCGCCCCCCCTTGGCCCGGGAATTCGGAAAAAAAATCATATAAATTTTTTCCAAAAATTGGATATGCCCCCCTTAAATTATGATATGTATACAAAAACTGTGCAACTTAGCAATTAAAGTCGTTTGGCTTAGTGGTGAAGGAGTTGTATTTTATTAATGAGGTCATAGGTTCAAACCTTGGAACTAATAAAGGGTTTTTATAATTATATTGACTTATTGTATTAGTTAAATTTTTTTTTCATTTTTCATTAAACTTTTTGTTTAGTCTATTATATTTACTAATTATTAGAAATTGTCAATTTTCTAAACAAATTTATGCAGATATTAAGTACAATAATGGATCGTTTGATAAACAAATCGAACTCGAGACCAAATTACTAGAGTTTGAAAAGCTCGTGAACCGACTCGTTTTGTATTTATATATACGTAAAAGTTAAATTCAAACTCAACTAAAAAATAAATAATCAAGCTCGAATTAAATTTTGTTATATGCATTTAATAAGTATTTTATTAATAAATTTATTATTTTAATTGAATATATTATTAATTAATTAATTAATTTTTAGTGTAAAATTTTGAACCCCTTAAAAAATTGCCACTGCTAGTAACATGAATTTTTCCTATGCAAATGTCCCAAAATAGGCATGCATATATTCCAAACCAAAACTTGCAATGTTGTAATACAAGAGTGACAGTGATATGTACGAAGAGAAAAACTCAACTTGTTATATCATGTACAATACCCCAACCTACAGTTCATACACAGAAATTACAAGGTTCAAGATGACGACGTCAACAACTAAATTAACAATCAAAGGGATGTAAGGCCATTAGAGGAAGATGCGGTCATTACAGAAAGAACATCAGTCACGGATGACATAATGCTCAAAGCTGCTTTCAGGACATCGGGTGAGCATCCTGGTTTCACAATTGTGCGGACCTGTATTGATCATCAACCACGTCAAAAATAACTTCAACAGAAGACAAGCTAAATGAGCTACTGAATGCTCACAAGTTACAGGATTCTTAGCAGGTACAATAATTTGGAGGTGTCTCACCTGGTCAAGATATTGTTGTAGTTTTTTAATACGGCCCATGTAATCTTGGTCCTCAACACACAGGGTTACAGGCTTAGAATCAGCACCAGGACCATCGTACTGAAGGGGCCCTGGATTTCTGTAAAGATCATCAATCAAAAATTGTCTGGCATTTTGTCTCAGCAGCCTGCAGCCAAAGGTCAATCAACAGTTTTTAAAACCAGAGAAAAAGATACATTGAATTTTCAGAAGATATATTCAAGGACAAAAACTTCAATACCATGTAGATAGAGAGAAGTAAAGGAAAAGCTCATCAAGAGAAAAATGCTTTCATTTTGACCTCTGCTTTCAACAGAAGTTTAAAGGTGTGTTTGTATGTGTGCATGAGAAAGCAATTAATGTACTGATAGTCTGGACTTACTCGTATGCTTTGCCTTTCAAATCAACAGTAGCTGGATGGATGGCAGGTTTTCCAATGGAAGAGGCCCCTGGGTTTTGAGCCCAACGTTTAACAGTCATCATTGCCTGCATGGTTTACCAAGAGAAATCAGAATTTTCACTATTGCGTGTATCAAGCAGAGAACCCAAGGACTGGACAAGAAAACTAAAGAATGTATAGAGGGAAATTAGAAAGTTAGAGAAGTTCAAACAAAAGGAATGGGATATGCTAGCTATAGACAGTGATAAAACCCTACAGTAATTGGAGCAGCACCACAACGCCACTTGTTCACAGGATTCTTCAGGTTAGTAATAGTTGCCATGTAACCATTCAATCCAGACGCAAGAACATGGTAACAGACGTGCCCGAGAACCTGCATATGTAATTGAAGCACAATTAATAATAAAAGAAAAGGAACATATTCTCTGTTGGACAACACGTCCAAGGAGGTTTGGATATTACATACATAGGCATAGTCACAGTCAAACTTCGATGGTAGAGATCCCCGTGCTTGATAGCCAAAGAAGTGGCAAATAGCATTAAATTTCTTTCCTTTGTATGTGCCTTCCTTCTGGTGAAAACATCAAATACAGCAGTAATTAAATATCTCATAATTTTGATTGAACTTGACTAGAAAGATTAAAGTTGAAAACATAAGCAGTAAAGGAGGCAATGAGATCACTATATCACACCAAACGTTTGTTCATTTCAGTCTCCACGAGATGGGCTAGAAGTTTCTCAGTCTCAATCTGAAGAAGACAGCACAGACATGGATCATGTATCTCAAGGATGCAGAGTGTAATGCTAAAATTAAACCATATAAATGCAATAAGCATATTACCTGGGATAGCTGTGCAGAGTCATCCGATTCAGGGAAAAGGAGCAGCTGCAAATGAAACATCTTGAACTTAGATATGTCCTGACTGGATTGTAAGTGCTGGATGCCTCTCCATATGTATATAGAAGACAAATAAGAACCTGTTTCTTGATGAAAGGTGGCATAAACTCGAATAGTGCAGAAGCCCAAGGGGAAAGTTGGGAAGAAATTTTATCAACAGAAACACCTTGTCTGAGCAATCCATGAATTTCCTGAGAGATAAAATGCCAATGTTATAATAAAATACCCATAATTAGAAAACAAAATCACAACCCCAACTATTGTAGAAAAGAGAAAGCATCACTTAAAAGCTTCAAAGCACATTGCTGATATCTTCACATTTGGGGAAGTGGTCATGGTTATAAAGCAGGAATTAATAATCTAGTTTTAATTGTATATGAGTCACCTTCAACAGAGCATATACTTCAGGGATGCTTTCTATAAGCCCTTCAGGCATTAGGATAACTCCATGGTTCTTGTCTGGAAGCGATAAATTAGGTCAGACAACAATGATAATAAGCACAACAGAATTGAGAAGAAAAAAAAGTTTGGGAGGGGAAAAGCAGATGCAACTATTGTGAACCTTGTTCTGCCCTGGCCTGAATTGCATTACAAATTTGTACTGCCAAGTCAAAAAGTGTGAGCTTTGATGCAGCAACCTCCTCTCCAAGAATTACCTCCAAAATAACACAAAGTGGTGTCAGAGGAGAGACTTCAGGTATTTAGAGGGCACGTGACCCCATAATGGCAAAGTCAAATTAATATAACAAGCACAAATGCTAACCATATTTGGATGAGACTGGAGAGTGCATTCCAAAGCCACATGTGATGCCTTCCGACCCATGAGCCGGATAAAATAATAATACTGAAAATTAAAGGCAAGTTCATTTAAATAAAAATCAAAAGAGCTTGTTTACTTATACGAGGTGTGAGTTTACCATCTATTTGTTTCAATTTGCAAGCATTTGCACTATTTAACATTAAAAAGAAAATATCAGTTGCAACAGTAATGACAATTACCTTCTCTGCTGAGAGAGCATCAGTGCATACATTGCTGATGAGCTGAGAGTTAACCTGCAAGGGAAAAATAGTAAATGACAGAATCTAACAAAACCTTCTACTTCTCAAGGGTACTCGAGCAGTGAAAGAAAACAGTCCTATTATATGTCTAATCTGTCGCCACATGGTAGCTTATCACTTCTAATGTGCTCCAAAGGAGATACCGTGTTTATTATACCAATTTTATTCGAAGTCATCTTAATACTAGACAATCTACTGCATGAGACCCAGTCCCAATGGCATACCTTGCATATCGTATCAAAACCAACATTTGCCTCCACAAATTGATTCTTGAGATCACCATTCAAAGTAACAGGAACACCAACCACCTATATAGTCAAAGATTGAATTAGTACATTCCGAAAGGTAATAAGCAACAAAAGTTAAAAAAAAATAGCAATGAATACAATAAGAGGGAAAATAGAAACAAACAAAATTAATAATTTAATTATAGCAAGGATATATAAAAAAGAAACATCAACTGCACATGATTATTGCATTAGCAAACAGAATAATTTAACAGACATGTGTAATGTACCTTTGTTGGACATTTTGCTACAGCAAAAGTTTCAGCAAGCTGAGCAGCATCTGTATTTGATGTCACCCCTTCAAACAAAAAAAGAAAAAAAAAAGCATTTATATTTAATAACATCACTCATACAATGATTGGTGCCTAACTATTTTCAATAAAAGCTTCAGAATACCTCCAATGATGACAAGGCCATCCAATTTCAAGTCGTTGCATGCCTTCATTGCAGCATTAACTTGCTCAGTCGTTCTGATTTGATCTTTTGTACGTCCCAACATATCATAACCACCTTCAAGCACCGAATATTTAAGTTTATATACTATCAGTTGCAAATCAAACTTGAAGATCTCAGCAAGACATATGACAAGCACTACCAAGTACCACCCACCTTGATTTTTGTATGTTTCAAGAACTTCATCAGTGATCTCAACAGTTTTTTGTGCAAATAAACCTTCAGAACCTCCTGTTTACAATCAGCAAAAAAATCATCTTAATCATTGTCTAGGTAGAATATATATATATAAACCCACTCAAACTGGTACGAATAATAGACTCAATTCACAGACGAGAAACCTAGATCATAGTCATGCATAATATTTTAAGTATTGTAAGAGAACGTATGGTGTCATTTCATGCTCCTTGACAATACTCCTGGAAATGACAATTATGGTACTTCAGAGTATTAGTTCCAATTAACAATCAAATGCATACTGGAGCACCCTGTTGAACATTTAAGTCCAATTAACTATTAATGCAAAATAGTATAAAAAATGAAACAAATTGCTAACATGTGCTTCAGCCTTCAGCTATTAGCGTGGCACATAAGAGATAAGTACTGATTCTAATGAGATGAGTTGAGACATAAATGATGGGTATAACAGACATGGACAGTCCATGAAAATAAAAGTGGATACATCATTTTTAAAACAAAAGGTGAGAAAATGTCCCCAAGGGGACACCGCAACGGTTTGAGCCTCACACTATTAGTGGAGAGGTATGGGTTTCGAACCCTGAAATGCAAGAGAATCACTAACTAATTCATTATTTTTGAAGTTGGATACAGAAAGTAATGAGCTGGATATCAGAAGATGGTAATGCAGCTTACCAAGAAATCCTAGCAAAGCACTGTTTGGGTTATGGATTTTGAGTGCAGTGTGCAGACCCCAAATGACATTATGTCCTCCAGGAGACTGTCTTCCACAAAAGACTAGTCCAACCCTATAAATTAGTACAGTAAAGCAACTAAAAATTGAGAATACATGAAGAGAGTATTAAATTCCTCAAAGTGCTAATATGCCACACTACTCATTAATTCATAGCAACAACAGCAACCAAGCCATTTCAAAAGTTGGGGTTGGCTGTATGAATATATCCTCCAAAGATCCATTGCAGAATATGGGGAAAAAATGCATCAAGTGCATGCATACCTCATCGGGGGGTGTTCTGTAATAATTTGAGCATCAGCCACTTTTGCTGTGGCCCTGAGAAAGTGAGCCAAAGGCTGACCATATGTATTTGGGAACCCTCGGCTTATGGCATGGGAATCTGACAGGTCCAAACTTGTGGTGGTATCACCAAATTCTACCCTTACAGTAGTTCCCTGCATAATGAAAACCATCAAATACAACCTCAAGAATCACTCAACGATATATAAGCATACTGTGTGGTAGAATGAGTTGGAACACTTAAACAAAAGGTAAAAGTGTGTGTGGTAGAATGAGTCGGAACACTTGAACACAAGACAGGACTGATTGATATTCGTGCATGCAACTTTACTATTGAAGTAAGACTATCAATACACTTTTCCACGGCATGAAGGAGATCAGAAATCTCAAACATACTGCCCAACCAACATCTCTGGAATTTACCAGATAAATATAATTTGAGGCAATCCTTATCCTGAAAATTCTATATGAAGCCAGCAAATCCATCAAATGCCCAAAACTAATAAAGCCTTCACAAAACCAAAGCAAACCAGAAATTGAAATACAAGATTCAAGACTGAAACATCTTCATGGAAAGATAAGCAGATTTAAAAACACTGCAGCACATCAAGAAACATACAGAATCAGAAAGGAAACAAATTCATTTTAACACGATTGGAAGAAAATCATTAAAAATGATCCGGAGTGGGAATTCGATGTGTAGAGTTAACGAGCTCGACGTTACAGCTTAAAATGAGTGCTGAATCGTAGGGTTTAAGCGAGAGAGTGGACCTGGAGGCAAGGAGGAAGGTCCGGCTGGTAAGTAGATCGGAGTTTCTGGAGATGAGAGAGCTCTCTGGGAACGCCGAAATCGGAATCCATGGCGGTCCGTTTGTGTATTCTCTTCAAGACGTTGTGTTTGGTGCAGAGTGAGAGTGGTGTTGGCACTTAATACCGTATTTATAGGGGAGGAAATCGGCGCTCCAGTTTTCACAGCTTGGTCTTCTCTAGCCTTTTCTCTAGAAAAAGAAAAGAAACTTGTACGATGAAATGACAGGATTATCCACGATTTTCTTTCATCTTAGAGAATACGGAAGTAAATAACCGGCAAATAATAGGCCCATAGAAAATTATTTTCTTCCCCTTCAAGCCACTCACTATTTATGAAAGGATAGAACAAATTGTTTTTTTTTTAAATTTAAATGGGATTAATTAGGAGTTTAATCGTGTACAAATACCTTATTCCTATACAAATACACAAATAAATATAGACCATTAGATCAGTAGATCAACAGTGGACGTCAATCTCCAATTACAATATCACGCTCCGTAAATATTAACAACAAAAAGCCCAAAATACGTGAAGTCTATATTATTGAGGACATAATAGTATATTTGTCATGTGGGGAAACTGAATCTCTAATTACACTTGTTTGATTATAGGTGATTCTCGGCACAAATATTCTTTCCCTTTTCTCAAAATCTCGAACCATAGTCTTTCAAAATCTCGCATATTCAGCTTGCAGTGATAAACACAATCACGCCGGCACGATTCCTATAAATCTCCTGGGAGCGTCGAGAATGGGACCATTGAAGCGCAAGTCCCAAAGGATTTTGAACTTGCCCAAAAATAAGAAGCATGGTTAGCTAAATAATTCGTGTTTGGGTAAATTACATGTGGGATTCAAGGTTTTTTTTTATTATATACAGTGATTTGTCGCATGATTAAATGCATGTTTCTAACACATATCAATTTTGTTCATAAATCTACTAAACAATATCTTGCATGTTCTTATAAATATATAGATTACAAATTCATCTTTTAGTTGTTTGTCCAAACTTAATTCCATTTTGAAAATTCAATTGGGACAAGAAAGGGATCAACCTTTTTATGACATGTTTTTGTTATATGTTTTGTACTACCGCAATGCTTGGGCTTCTAATACCACATTTTTTAGTCCACATCTGATATTTCTTTTGTATTAGAGTGTAGTCGATTCTTTTTGCAAACATTACAGAGCTATTATCCATTGTAGTTAAGTTTTCCCTCATGTGTTGTGTTACTACGTTTAGTATTGGCATATTTTTAGTGCAAATTCAAAATGTCAGACAACATGTTGCAACACAGTTGGTGGGACTTGATACTCGCATGATTAGGCAAGACATCGAAAACTTCCTGTTTTGAGCACAGAAGTTCTGCGCGCAAAGGAATAAAGACAATGGATGAATTAGGCAAGGTCCAGCTGGAAAAAAGACACGCAAGTAAGATTTAATGAAGGCGGCAACGCCAACTTGTCTCTTGCCAGAAACGCAAGGCGGCAAGACTTCCTAATCGGAATAGGAATATGATTAGGCAATGTGAGTTGTTATAAAAGCAGGTGCTACCCCCTTAGCAACTCAGTTCTTTCTCTGTGCTAAATTCTCAGAGCTCTTAATCGTGTACGACTAGCAGATTGAGAGAATGATCTATTTAGAGAGGACGTTGTCGATTACATACATCAAGTCGAGGACATTTGAGTGTTTGTAATCTATTGGGTTTTGTTCGTGATTCTAGAACTCACGAATAAGATTGTCGAAGACAACACAACCGAGCATAGGCTTGCTCGAAAGGTCGAATTGAGACGATCTCAAAGACAGGGGGAATCCCTGGTCGAGGTTGGTCACGGTGACATCTCTAGTATCTTAGATTAATAGCTTCCATTCAAATAATGAAATACACAATTCTTTGTGTAATATAATAAAGTATTGATCACATTTAGATATATTACTTTAAGATCAATTATCTTTTCATCTATTTGACTGGGGTGAAAATAATTCTTTAAAGAATCGAAAGACCGAACAATCATTTGAGTATTGAGTGAATGAATATAATCTATGTTGTTGGCGGGTGTTGTCTGTTGGGTGGTATCTGAATGTGACTATGGTAAGTGCTCAAATAGACTTTCTTGGTGTTTTGGTGTCTTTGGTTTGCTCGTATTAATGGTGACTCAGGAGAGGTTTTGGTGTCTTTGGTTTGCTCGAGGTCTCAGGTGACAATCACAACATACCTTTCTTTTTTTCATGTGTCGAAGATGACGGTTGGGTGGAGTCAGTTAAGCTCTCATGGTGCTGTGAGTGCTTCTTGATTGGATGTTTGGGTTGATGGTTTTATAATTCTTTTTTAAACCACTTCTTGTCTTGTTGGAACTAGTTTTGCTAGTTCCATTTCACGAGCTCCCTATTTTGAGGTCAACTAAAGCTAATAAATCTTTTAATTGTTGATAAATAAATATACAATCTATGTTGAAATGTTTCAAGAGTTTCTCATATTGGCGGGCTAGAATTCCATTAAATATATGCTTGATCTACATGTCAATAAAATATTTCGTTTTTCTCAATTATTTCATCTCAAATTCTTTCTTAAGAGATTCAGCAGTGTCAAAAATTTCTTTAGGATTCTTTATGAGAGTGGATTTTACAACTCCACTCAAGCCAAATCTCCTCACAATTAACTCGATTTTCCCTGATTTTATAGGATGTTTTAAGGTCATTTGAGTATTATTACAAGGAAACATGTCATTTTGAGGGCTTAATGGAGCGGAAAAGAGTCCAGGAGAAGACTTGAGAAGGCGTAATGGAGCCAAAGAAAAGAAGTAGGGGAGTCTCACGACAACTCGAGTCACGACACCCAGTCGTGACTAGCGTAGTCGTGACTAGCGTAGTCGTGACTAGCGTAGTCGTGAGTCCAGAGCATTAGAGGAGGAAGACTTGCAAGAGACCCCTCAGTCACGACAATTTGAGTCATAACACCCAGTTGTGACTCTCGAGTCGTGAGGTGTAGGGCATGAGCGCAAGGATCCAAGATTTAGGAGTTCAAGTAACGACATTCCCAGCACGATATCCTATCGTGACTAGTGGATGCTGTTAGAGTTATACCTCAGTCTAATATAAAAGTGATCTACAGATGTAATGTTTTATCATCTTTCCGAATAAATAAATCGACATATATTACTAATATATTGTAGTAATATATCGAATGTAATTTGATCTATGTCATTATGCGTAATTCTCCGTCCCCCGTCAACACCATAGTAGGCCACTATCCTACCATCGAAAGTAGATAGGGCAGAAATTTGAATGATGCGTCGCCGGCACGAAGGCTGTGCGATCCGTCGAGTTATCATGAATCATCACAGCAACAGGCAAAGCCCGCGTCGACCTTTTATCTAATAAATGCGCCCCACCCAGAAGTTAGGGTTTGTTGCACGTATTAGCTCTATAATTACTACGGTTATCCGAGTAGCAGGTACCATAAAACAAACTATAACTGATTTAATGAGCAATTCGCAGTTTCACAGTCTGAATTTGTTCATACTTACACAAGCATGGCTTAATCTTTGAAACAAGCATATGAATACTGGCTCGATCAACCAGGTAGCATTCCTCACGGACAAGCCGATGCACGAAACAGCACGCAGACCGGGTAGGTGGGCGTGTCGATGCATGCACGGATGTCGTTCGGGAGAGCAACAAGTGCCCGTTTCTTGGCTATAGGAGTGCATAGCTCCACACCAACATCACATTCCGCATACGAGACCACGAGCCCAAACCCATGCACCAGTAGACCTCTGCGGGGCAGAGAATTAACGGGGCGCGGGATGGGCTTCCACGTCCAACGCACGCCCAAGAAGTGCGCACATTGGATCCAAGGCAACTAGGGACTTCGATAACCTCTTTGATAGGTACTTAACACAGAAACCCAACATTCGCCCACGGAGAAATCAACTTCAGAGCCAATGTGCCCACGGAGCGGGGTGACAGTTAGACACGCGAGCATGTAGCCTGCCAACCCTCACAACCAGCCTACCACTCATGTGCCTTTCCGTACGAGGGCGGCAGAGATCGCTCAGCGAACCAAAAATGTACAAGCAAGAAGGCCCTACCAGCATGCAAAAACGTCGATTGAACCCGCCGCCAACCCCACTGGGCACGAGAGAACCATCGGCGCCGAACTTCACAAGTCAAGACGACTGTGATGTTGCCGCATGTGTTTGTCATGGTATTTAGGCAAGAAAGACAAAAGCTGTAAGGACCGCTCCCGGTCAATTTGGGTCAATTTTGTGAAAAATGGATAAAAATTTAAAATTTCGTGATTTGACCAATTTTTGACCCGAGAGTCACCGAGGACTACTATTTGAGCCATTTTAAGTTGAAATTGTAATATTATGGATATTAGGTTCATATGGAAGCTAAAATTTAGCGAAACATCACGGTTCCGACGGTTTCGAAAAACGTGTCCATTTCGGACGATTTCGGGTCCGAAATGACAAAAGTGGATTGTGGGACCCCCTACTTTACACATGGCATGATTCTAGAGGGGGGAGACTTTTTGAGTGGTTAAAAATTAAGTGGGTTAATTTAGATTTAAAAGAAAATGGGAAATATGTATATTTAATTAGTTTAGTGTTTAAATATTATAGTTTAAGTGATAAAGAGGGGGAGGGGGAGCCATACTCGGCAGAAACAAAGAGAAGGAGAGAGAGAAAGGAGGGCTGGCCGAGAGAAGAAGAAGAAGGAAGAAGAGGAGAAGAGCTTTTGGTGATTTCCCGACGATCCGGCCGCGTGATCCACCATTTTCTTGCATATTCGGGTTCCTCACATCATTGGCTACGGTAAGTAACTCATTTTTTCTCATCGTGATGAGTTTGAGTTGTGGGTTTGATGAGAAATGAGTGAAATGATGATGGAGTGGAGTTGTAGGGGTGTTTTGGAGCATTTTGGGACGTTTTTGAAATTTTCCGGCGGCCGGAGGGTTCGCCGGAGCTCAGGCCGGTCACCGGAGCTCCGGCCAGTGTGGTGGCGCGCCGGAGGTGGTCCGGCAGTGGCCAGCCCCTGCCTTGGCTGGTCGTGGCAGCCTATGGCGACCGTGGGCCGTTTGGGCCTCTCGGGCCGTGAGTGGCCCGGGTGGTCCCACGAGCCCGGAATTCGGGTTTGTGAGTTTCAAGAGGTCTCGGGTAACCCTCGAATCGATAGTTGGCACCCTTGGTGATTTTTGGATTTAAATTACGAAAATTGGAAAATGTGTGTCGAAATTTTAAATTGCGCGATTAAATCGCTCGGGTGTCGGAATTCGATTCCGTCAATTGCGTTTGTCCTCTCGAATATAATTAGGAATTAAAACATCAATTTGGGAATTTTCGGAGTCTCGAGGGACAAATTCACACAACCGGGCAGATTCGAATTAGCGGGCAAAATGGGCCGTTCCGGGCCCATTTTGACAACTTAGGTTAATTAAGAAGTGTTGGAGTGAGCGATACTTGTCGGGGTTGCACTTGGGTTTAATTTCGTGAAAATCCGGATTTTGGTTAGTTATTAAAACTTGTGATTTTGTCACTTTAGATTCCTTTGACGACCGCGGGAAAGGAAAGGCATAGCTTGACGTCGCGAAAATCTTAAGAGCGTACGTTGGAAAATTTGAGGTAGGGGGACATAGCTTACCTAGACTCATTCCCTTGATGCATTGATTGAATTTATTTGAGCATTTAGTTGAGATAAAATGAAATGTTTGAACACCTTTTGCTCGATGTTGTGAATTAAGTAGCATGTTGGTGTGTTGATATAGATGCCTCGCTGTGAATTAGCTGAGTACCAAACTTGAACTGCTTGTGAGCACCTAGTTGTGCATGGTTATATTATTGCTTTTCAGACGATGACTTATTCCGTCTCGCACTTGTCTTGTTTGTGGGGATGTAAATGCCTCTCTGTGAACTAGTTTCTTGCACTTGATTTGTTTTCTGTGAATGTATCGAAGGGTGTTGGGTGTTGTTGGTAAGGGTGTTGTGATGTGGAAGGGTGGAAAGGTGATGGGAGGCTGTGTGGTTGGATGGATAATCGAGTCAGGAGCGGTACCCCTCCTGGCCGTGATCGATTTCCATTCGGGGGTTGAACCGAGTCAAGGGTGGTACCCCTTGGTAGTGATCGGTTACCTCAATTGTATGACTGTGTAGTTGGATGGATAGTCGAGTCAGGGGCGGTACCCCTCCTGGCCGTGATCGATTTCCATTCGGGGGTTGAACCGAGTCGAGGGTGGTACCCCTTGGCCGTGATCGGTTACCTCAATTGTGGGGTTGTGTTTGGATGGGCAATCGAGGCAGGAGCGGTACCCCTCCTGGCCATAATCGATTCCCGTTCGGAGGTTGAACCGACCAAGGGTGGTACCCCTCGCCGGTCGTAATCGGTTACCTCGGGAGTTGTGACGTGATTGGTGGATGAGTAGTGGAAGTGTTGTGATTCGTACTTTACTGACTTCTTTGTGCTTACATGTATGTTTTTCTCATCCTTGCTGTTTGTTTTAGTCTCTGGGTAGCGTGTTCACCCCTACTTGTAGTTGTGCAGGTTGGTGATCCTGAGTACACTTTTGGTGGGAGCTTTTGGGGATGTGTCGTGTCGACGCACTGTGTATTTTTGTTGTTGTTGGCTTTTTGTAGACTCTGGTCTGAGTTATTTGCCATGTATATTTCTGTATCGCAACTTGTATAAAATATTTTGATGTAAATATTTGATTGACTAGCCATGTCGTGCCTCACTTTTGTACGCGTCACTTGTTGGTTTAATACAGATTTTAAAAGGAGAAATGGTATTGATGTATTTGTTGTAAACAGGTTTCTTTATTTGACTCGTGCAATCCCATTTTGAACTAGGGACGCCTAAATCAAAATGTGATGGCCGCGTGCGAGAATAGTTATGTTGTAATTTGAGGACGCTCGAGTTATTTCATAACTATATCGCATCTTTTTATTTTAAAGGTTTTAATTCTTCGGGTAACGACTTTAATTCGGGAAACCGGATTTTGGGGCGTTACAAAAGCGGTAAGCGCCTTGACCCTTTCAAGAACCGTCACAAAGTCGACCCCCAAAAAACGGGGATAGACCTAGGCCTTACATGGTCTCCAACGGGTCCCAAGGTCACGGTTTCGGTGTCATGCTTTTGCCATGCTGGCGGGGGTGGCCCATTAGGATTTCAGGCTACGGGAGTGCAGTACTCCTCAACCTATCTGAACCGACACTAGGCCTCCAGCACAAACTACGAACCGACTTCCTACTACCACGACCTCTGGATTCCATCAAAGGCACTCGTTCAGCCGAGCGCCAGTTCCATCTGTTGACACTCAACTATCCTCTGCCTGGCCTCCGACGGGTCCACATCACGGTTTCGATAACTTGCTTTTATCGTGCTAGCGGGGGTGGCGCATTAGGATTGTGGGCTGCGGGAGTGCAATACTCCCTAACCTACCAAAACCGACACCATGCCTCCAGCACAAACTACTAACGGACTTCTTACTACCACGACCTTTGGATTCCATCAAAGGCACTCGTTCAGCCGAGCGCTGACTTTGTCTGTTGAGACTCAACGACTTGCCATCATCAATACCGAATCACATGCTCACCCTGCTTCAGCCTTTAGTGTACACGGGCATGCTTTGGTTGGCAAAAACTCATTTGATTCAGTTGCCAAGATCTCCAACGCCACCACTGGCTCGGAAACGAGGTCGTGGATGAAATATATTCCTATCATGTTCCGTGCACTCAGCAGCATCAAATCACTAAAACAACGTCCTCAGCGACATGCAACTCTCTCTTGGCTCCATTGTCAAGATCTCCAACGCCACCATTGGCTCAGAAACGAGGTCGTGGAAGAAATATATTCCTATCCATTTTCGACACTCGGTAGCGTCAACACCAACATCATCGCCGTCAACCCAACATTGCCAACCAAACCATTGCTTTCGAGGGACATTTAGGGAAAAAAATAGACAGTTTTATATTATTTCCCCTTTGTTGGAGCTCTGCTTTCGGCGATGGTGGCAACCGCCGCAGGCGGTGGTGGTGGAGCAACGGCGCACGGGCGGGGGCGAGTACCCGTGCAATGTCACTAAACCGACTTGGTATGTGGCCCAAACTACCGCATCATGCACCCGTGGTCGCCAGTACAGCGTCCGCGGGCCATTTTGGTTTTCAGCATACCCTCTCCCTCTATAGAGCCTTGAGTGTCAAACCCCGCCTGGCACCAGGAAACATCAAATGTTTGAGCAGACATAATGGCCTTTTTTGAAGCTGGGGTTCTTCGTTGACCACGATTTTTTGCAGGCTTGCGTGGCTGATGCCAAGGTATGTCCACACCAAATTTCAGAATTTTCCGACATCCCGATTTTTATTTTTATTTTTACATATTTAATGTAAAAAAATCCAGAAAAAAATTATTTTTACCTGAAATTTTGCGACACGCATGGTAGTGTATAGTTGCAGCTCCCCTTAAAATTTAAGCTCATTAGGAGATCATTAAGGCGACAAACGATTACGAAACCGAAACAGCTAGTCGTGGTCGCCCATCGGCCGCCCATTGGCAGACTGTGGTCGACCGAAGTCGCCCATGGTTGACCAATGACGCCCATGCTCGCCCATGGACTGTTTGTGGTCGACTGACGTCGCCCACAGGCAGTCTTTGATAGACCCTTTGCCGTCCATTGGGCAGTCTATGGGCGATGTAAGTTGTGTCATTGGGCTGTCCGTGGGCGGTCTTTCGGTTCCCATTTGCAGTCAATTGTGGCCCGCAGGGGTCCCAGGTCGACCGTCGGGCCGTCCGTGGGCGCTCGTCGGGCCGTCTGTGGGCGCTCGTCGGGCCGATTTTTGCCGAAAATTTTTCTACCCAAATTCTTTTCTCGTGTTCTAGAAGGGAAACATGGGCGGTTTAGGGACTGTTTTATGTTTGTTTTCGATGTAGGGACACTTATTTGGGTTGGGATCGAGATACAAGACTATCAAAATGATGCTCCAAAGTGGTTTGTACAAGTCCTTGGGGTAAAATTTTGGGTCACTTCTCACCCATTTTTTCCCGTGTCTCTTGGGAGGCAACTAGCTAGTATTTTTTTTCCTTCGTACGGGACACTTGGTTTGCTACGCACCGATGTCGTGGACATGGTTCAAAACTTATCGTCAAGTACATTTGTACTTAGGATATATAATTGGGATATGTATATAGTTTGGATACTTGCGAGGAACACTTGTCATAGCCGCAGCGACTTGTTCCTGCAGGGTACTTGGTGCTTCGAGGCACCACATATATAGAGTTTGTGCGGTCTTACACGTGCGCGATTGGTCTAGGAACTCTTCCGGGGGGCGTTAACTTGTTTTGGGATTTTGAGGGGGGGGGGGGGGGGGACAAATTGGATCGATACAGGGCGGAATCACAGTGGATCGTGGCAGCAAGGCCACTCTGCAACTTACAATACCCCGTCGGGTATTTAAGTCTTCTACAAAGGATTCTACCCGCCGCTCGGTGGGAATTGAGCTTCAAGGCCTCCCGCGCGGCTCGTCTGCCGCACGAGCGTGGCAAACGACACGTGCCTTTGGGGGCTGGAAGGCCCCTACTGAGGGTCGGCAATCGGGCGGCACACTCATAAGTCGCTTCTGGCCCGAATTCTGACTTAGAGGCGTTCAATCCTAATCTAACGCTCGGTAGCTTCGCGCCACTGGCTTTTAACCAAGCGCGATGACCAATTGTGTGAATCAACGGTTCCTCTCGTACTAGCTCTAATTACCACTGCGACACTGTCATCAGTAGGGTAAAACTAACCTGTCTCAGGACGTTCTAAACCCAGCTCACGTTCCCTAAATGTGGGTGAAAAATCCAACACTTTGTGAATTTTGCTTCATAATGATAGGAAGAGCCGACATCGAAGGATCAAATAGCAACGTCGCTATGAACGCTTGGCTGCCACAAGCCAGTTATCCTTGTGCTAACTTTTTGGACACCTCTAGCTTCAAACACCGAAGATCTAAAGGATCGATAAACCACGTTTTCACGGTTCGTATTCGTACTGGAAATCAGAATCAAACGAGCTTTTACCCTTTTTTCCACACGAGATTTCTATTCTCGTTTAGCTCATCTTAGGACACATGCGTTATCTTTTAACAGATGTGCCGCGCAAGCCAAACTCTTCACCTGACAATGTCTTCCGCCCGGATCGGCCTGCAGAAGCGGGCCTTGGGTCTAAAAAGAGGGGCTGAGCCCTGTCTCTGATTCACGGAATAAGTAAAATAATGTTAAAAGTAGTGGTATTTCACTTTTGCCCGAGGGCTCCCACTTATCCTACACTTCTCAAGTCATTTCACAAAGTCGGACAAGAGTCAAGCTCAACAGGATCTTCTTTCCCCGCTGATTCTGCCAAGCCCGTTCCCATGGCTGTGGTTTCGCTGGATAGTAGACAGGGACAGTGGGAGTCTAATTACTCCATTCATGCGTGTCACTAATAAGGTGACGAGGCATTTGGCTACCTTAAGAGACTCATAGTTACTCCCGCCGTTTACCCACGCTTGGTTGAATTTCTTCAGTTTGACATTCAGAGCATTGGGCAGAAATCACATTGCGTTAGCATCCGCAGGGACCAACGCAGTGCTTTGTTTTAATTAAATAGTCGGATTCCCCATGTCCGTACCAGTTCTAAGTCGACTGTTAATCGCCCGGGGAAGACCCCCGTGAGGAGACCGAGTAGTCCGCCGACAACCGACGGGTGTGGGACAGGGACCCCCGAGCCCAGTCCTCAGAGGCAATCCTTTTCCCGAGGTTACAGATCAAATTTGCCGACTACCCTTGCCTACATTATTCCATCGACCAGAGGTTGTTCACCTTAAAGACCTAATGCGGTTATGAGTAGGACCGGGTGTGAGAGGTACTCGGTCCTCCGGATTTTCAAGGGCCGCCAGGGGCACATCAGACACCGCACGACGTGAAGTGCTATTCCAGCCGCTGGACCCTACCTCCGGTTGAGCCGATTCCAGGGTGGGCTGGCTGTTAAATAGAAAAGATAACTCTTTCCGAGGCCCCAGGCGACGTCTCTAGACTCTCTAACGTTGCCGTCAACCGCCACGTCCCGGTTCAGGAATTTTAACCTGATTCCCTTTCGAAGTACACGCCTAGGCGCTATCAGACGGGCTTCCCCCGTCTCTTAGAATCGACTAACCCATGTGCAAGTGCTGTTCACATGGAACCTTTCCCCTTTTCGGCCTTCAAAGTCCTCATTTGAATATTTGCTACTACCACCAAGATCTGCACCAACGGCCGCTCCGTCCGGGCTCTCGCCCCAGGTTTTGCAGCGAACGCCGCGCCCTCCTACTCATCGGGGCCTGGCTCTTACCCCGACGGCCGAGCATAGGTCGCGCGCTTCAGGGCCATCCATTTTCGGGGCTAGTTGATTCAGCAGGTGAGTTGTTACACACTCCTTAGCGGATTTCGATATTCATGACCAGCGTCCTGCTGTCTTAATCGACCAACACTCTTTATGGGTTCTAGGTTAGCGCGCAGTTGGGCACCTTAACCCGGCTTCCGTTTCACCCCACATCGCCAGTTCTGCTTACCAACAATGGCCCACTTTGAGTTCTCGATTCTGTGGCACGGCTCGATGAAGCAGCCGTGTCGTCCTACCTATTGAAAGTTGAGAATAGGTCGAGGGCGTTGCGCCCCCTATGCTTCTAATCATTGGCTTTGCCCGGTAGAACTCGTCCACGGGCTCTAGATATCCTGAGGGAATCTTTGGGGGGGGGACCAGCTACTGGACGGTTCGATTAGTCTTTCGCCCTTATACCAAAGTCAGATGAACGATTTGCACGTTAGTATCGCTACGGGCCTCCACCAGAGTTTCCTTTTGCTTCGCCCCACTCAGGCATAGTTCACAATCTTTCAGGTCCCGACAGGCATGCTCTCACTCGAACCCTTCTCAGAAGATTAAGGTCGGTCGGCGGTGCAACCCTCAAGGGGATCCCACCAGTCAGCTTCCTTGTGCCTTACGAGTTTACTTGCTCGTTGATTCGCTCACATGTCAGACTCCTTGGTCCGTGTTTCAAGACGGGCCGAATAGGGGGCCCACATGTCGACGCCTGGAGCGCGAAGGTGCCGAGGCACGCCGCGACGGCGCACGCTGCCTTCCACAATTGCCGTCACGGCGTCTCCACAGGCTTATCAAGAGCTCGGGCTTGGGCCGCCGTCGCAATCCGCATCGGTCCACGCCCCGAGTCGATCGGCGGACCGGCTCTCGCCGTTCCACATCCGACCGGGGCGCATCGCCGGCCCCTATCCGCTTCTCTCCCGACAATTTCAAGCACTCTTTGACTCTCTTTTCAAAGTCCTTTTCATTTTTCCCTCGCGGTACTTGTTTGCTATCGGTCTCCCGCCAGTATTTAGCCTTGGACGATGTTTACCGCCCGAATTGGGCTGCATTCCCAAACAACCCGACTCGCCGACAGCGCCTCGTTGTGCGAAAGGGTCCGGGCGCGACGGGGCTCTCACCCTCTCTGGCACCCCTATCCAGGGGACTTGGGCCTGGTCCGCCGCTAAGGAGGCTTCTCCAGAATACAATTCGAACGTCGGGGAGCCCGATTTTCAAGCTGGGCTCTTCCCGGTTCGCTCGCCGTGACTAGGGGAATCCATGTAAATTTCCTTTCCTCCGCTTATTGATACGATTAAACTCAGCGGGTAACCCCTCCTGACCTGGGGTCGCAGATGTAGCTCCCTCGCCCGAACGAGAGAGGTCGCGCAACGATCATATAGTCCGCATCGGGCAGCACTACAGCGGCACGTTTTCGAGGGCTTCTCAACCACCGTCAGCCGCAGTACAGAGCGTCCAGGACTCGATTTTAGGCCAGCAGCGAGCAAGGCACACCGGAGACCAATGTCCACACCACAAGCACCCCGGAGTGACGGAGCGCGTGACGTCCAGGCAGGCGTGCCCTCGGCCTAATGGCTTCGGGCGCAACTTGCGTTCAAAAACTTGATTGTTCAAGGGATTCTCCAATTCACACTAGTATCGCATTTCGCTACGTTCTTCATCGATGCGAGAGCCGAGATATCCATTGCCGAGAGTCGTTTAGTATACATTGGAAGACCGTGTTACCGTCCATTTCCCGCAAACGGGGCGTACGGCACACGTTGCTTCGTTTCGATTCCTTGGCGCGGATCGCGCTGGGGGTACGTTTTTTGTCGGGGATGCGTGGGCTTTCGCCCAAGAATCTGACATCGGGTTGCGGTGGGCAAATGCACCACCCGCTCCCCCGCGGTTTGTTAACAATTTCGCGGGTCGTTCTACTGTGCAGGGTTGGACAATGATCCTTCCGCAAGTTCACCTATGGAAACCTTGTTACGACTTCTCCTTCCTCTAAATGATAAGGTTCAGTGGCTTCTCGCGACGTCACCGGCAGCGAACCGCCCACATCGCCGCGATCCGAACACTTCACTTGACCATTCAATCGGTAGGAGCGACGGGCGGTGTGTACAGAGGGCAGGGACTGATAGCATTTGTGCCCTAGTCCAATTGCAATTAGCCTGTAAACGTCTATGTACATTATCATCGTTTGTATTATATATATATAAAACGGCTTTGTATTACTTATGTGTTGATGTAATATGTTAAGCATGATCTAATTTATGACCACTAAAGTAGTAGAACCATAAATCTGTACGGATCACACTTAACGAGTCCCTGGACAAAATACGCTTCCTTAGAAGCGACCAGTATGAGGATGGTTCTTAATGACGTAGTTCTACTTGTCATAGGGATGAGGGATCCCGGAATCATATCATAGATATCATGAGGTGATTGATATAGGACGACCCGATTTGAATAGTGTTTTCATAGATTAAGCCATGAACATATTCAAATGCGATAGCTTGTCACGACATCCTTAGACCGAGGAGTCTTTGTGATCACTATGCAATGAACGTGCGGCTTTAACTTGTGCCTAACGCTTTCTGTGACAGGATTGCAATAACGGGCATGATTGGGTGGCGGAACGGGTTGCATGAGTGACACGAAAGACGGCTAAGGGATTTATCCCTCATACTACGGTATGGGAAAGATATCCGTTAAAAGGCCTCTTGATGGAGTCTGACTGAGAGTAAGAGCATGGCCATGCCGGTGATACGGGTTATCAGTTCTCAGCCATCTCACATATCAAGTAACAATGATTGATTAAACAAGGGTGACGACTCTATGCCTTGTAATCAATCGGGATATCTAATGATAATAGGATAGTGAATTGTACACACAAGGTTAAGTCGAATCATCGATCACTTATGATGGATCGGGCAAGAGCGATCTTTTGCGCCGATCTGCCAACGGTGGCATGAGCCTAGAGGGTCACATACATTCAAGACGGATAACTTGAGACAAGAAAACCTTAACGTTTCTTGAGGAGCAATACATGGACAAAACTGGAGGTTTTTTGCCATGGGTTCGGTGTGAGAGAATAATTAGTGAATAGAGAAAACTGAGTTTTTTCGTCGATGTTGCATCAGACTTTGTTTGATAAGTAACGACAAAAGGGTCGGGCGACTTTTGGACATGGCATGAGACCACACGGGCGAGCCCATTGGGCTCGGCCCATGAGGCCTCATGGCTGGCCCAAACAAGGGCCCATTAAGGGCCCAATAAACCCTCTTGGCCGGCCCACATGGTGGGTCCATGTGTGGGGGCCACACAACACCATGCTCAGTTGGTGATTGTGGATTAAGAGGTGAGTGATTTAAGGGGTATGGGTAGCACCTTTAAGCCCATACCAATCACTTTTAACCCATTAATCACAAATACAAGACTTTAATTCATTATTCCATTAATCACAAAACTCACACAAAAACTCTCTCTCTCTCTCATAGTGGCCGGCCACCCTAGCTCTCCTCTTGATCTTGCTCTCTTGTTCTTCATTTAATTGTTCTAGTAGGCGATTAAGTCAGAGATCATCAAGATCATCCCCTTGGTGTGGACTTGCTTTAGAGAAGAAGATCCGAAAGTTCTTCTTTATCGATTCAACAAGACTTAAAGGTAAACATCTTGTGGAATAGATTTTGCTTTGGGATTTAATGGTTTATGTTCTTGGACAAGTTTTGGAGTAGATTTTCTTATAATGCTTCCGCTATCCCCATCACGATGTAATTTTAAAGATTACCTTGGCCTATCGGCAAAGGTTTTAGACTCGTTAAATACATCAGTATAGCGTGCGTGCGGCCCAGAACATCTAAGGGCATCAAAGACCTGTTATTGCCTCTAACTTCCTTGGCCTAAACGGCCATAGTGTCACGGGCCGAGAGTACCTCAAGGTCTCGACGTACCCATGCGGCGCCCGAACGTGTGGTTCGCGTCTCTTGCAAAGTCCCGTCAGACATTCGGCTAGCCTTTCATTCAAGAAACAAGTCGGAGTCTCGAGAGTACGAGTAGTGCATGACCGGCTATGGTCTTGTTCCTCTCATGGTTAGCTAGCACGGGGGATTGAAGGTGGCGGGCTTGGTCCCAATGGATGATGGACCAAGCCTTAGCCGAAAAGAGAGATGAGAAGATGATACGACCGAGGCTAGTTTGGAGCGAGGATGATTATGTGACTTAGCTCCTGTAGTCCGTTCGGCAAGACAAACTAATCAAGGCCAAACCTTTGAGACGCGAGCTTGAGAGCGCTCATGTCGTAAAGCATCTTAAGGACTCAAGTAAAGTGTGCCGAGGATGAGCCGGGGGCGATATAGTTCGCTGCGCCCGAACCCCCAACTATACACAAGACGATTTTGAAAGTGTTTGATCGAGGGTGATGTGGTTCACTGCGCCCGATCCTCCTAAGTGTCAGGAGTGATGATAAGTGACAAGGATTGGTGGGCTTAAACTGATCCGAGTCCTCGAGTGGAGAGATGAAGAGAATAATAATACAATGGTAGTCAAAATTCGAGACTTACCAAGGGACGAGAGCCACCAATAAAAGGGAAATGCGTATATTTTATTAGGCTGGGACAGCTTCGGCTTTAGGGAGAAGTAGCTCCCCAATGACTTCGTGAATTACAAATGAAATGAGCTCTCCAATTTATAAGAGGCTCGTCTATGCTAGGAAAGGAAATGCAATCTACCATTATGACTCGATCTTACGCTTAAGGGAAACAAATCACCATTAAGTGTGATTTCTTCCCGGAAAGGAAATGCAGCATGACTGGGGAACAAGTCGATATCCCCTAGATTTGGTCATCCCTTGACTTTGAAAATGGTCTTCGCGGGCTTCGTCTTGATGGACTTGGCCGAAAGGAGATGGGGCTGACGTTGTGTGGTCGGCCCGTGTGAACGAAAGTGGCCTGCGAGCAGGTGAGGGCGCTCGGGGCACCGTCGCGGCATCAGTGTCGCAGATATGGCTTGCGAGCGGCTATGGGCGCTCGAGGCAGCGTCACAACGTCATCGTCACGGAAATGGCCCGCGAGCGGTTGTCGGCATTCGGGGCATTGTCGTGGAAGTGGCCTGCGGATCCTCGTCGATGTTCGCGGCCATTGACGTGGTCGTAGATGGAGGGAGTAAACCGTGGTTACGTCGTGGGCAACGAGTTCCGCTGAAATGAGTCAGTTGTGAAGAAAGTTGCCCGTGGCTACGTCGCGGGCCACGGGTTCTGGTCTTGGGCGCCGTTGGCGCTTGGTGGATGTAAAAGTGGCCCGTGGGCAGAGTTTAGCCCACGGGCATCGTTCCTTTTACAGAAGCGACTTTGTGGTCGTCTGCAGGCCACAATCAAGGCTCGGTGAGGCGCTTATTGTGGAAGTGGCCCGCGAGCTTTCGCGGGCGCTCGTCGTGTTGTCGAAACCTTAGCCTCCGAAGGATGGAGGCGCGGGCCATGCAAGAGGTTTATGCAAAACTCGAGTGGTTGTGAGGGTCGGAACATCACACTTTGGGTAAAAATTTATGGTCAATTTCCCTAGGGTGTGACATACTCCCCCCATGAATCCCTTGATATCCTGGTCAAGGGCTGTGGTGGCGACGGCGGAGTTGCCTGTAGGGGAGGTCCTGT
Source organism: Geranium rotundifolium (assembly GCA_963920655.1). Taxonomy (NCBI): domain Eukaryota; kingdom Viridiplantae; phylum Streptophyta; class Magnoliopsida; order Geraniales; family Geraniaceae; genus Geranium; species Geranium rotundifolium. Next base: position 21,397,099 of record OY987318.1, on the reverse strand, counting down.
CCATTGATCCAGGTGGTGCTTCCGTCAGATCCCCATCGGATTAGATACTCGTGGGGTGGAAGCAGGTGGACATGGTAGGCTGACCTCATGGTGATGATCTCGGCTATGTCGCTTGCCTCGAGGTGATGTTGAAGGCAATGATGGATTGGACAACTTCTGTCCTCGTAGGGTCCTCTGCAGTAGAAGCACTAGCGTGCCATCGGGGACGTGCGTCTTCCTTGGCTTGGCCGAGGGTGCTTTGGAGGAAGGTGGCAGTTCGCCCGGGGAGCGGCCTTGATCGCACATAGGTGGCATCGAGAGGGGGAACTTGGGCCGGATCGGGGACGTATCTGTGAGTGATGGTGTTCCCGGAGTTGCTTCCCCTACTTGGTGGTACCCATAGTTGACGCGCGGTCCCTCGGAATTGGGTTTCTCCACGACTCCGAGGGGCCGGCAAGAACTTGGTCTCGAGTTTGGGTGTCAACAGTTGTGGTCGTTGAGGCCGCGGGAGATGCGGTCCACCAGTAGCTGTAGGGTGAGTAGGGAGCCTTGAAGGGCTATCAGAGTGTCGTCGGGGTCGTCTACCCATCCTGTACTCGGGTCCTGTGGTTCTTATGAATCGTTCGGGTCGGAAGGTACTTCAATGGGAGCCGGTGAGAGTCTGACTAGAGAGGGCGTGGCCTCTCGGCTAGTGGCTGACCCGTCCTCAATTTCCATTGAAGGATAGAGGAGGAATTCGATAAGGTCCATCACATCCTTGTCGTGAGTTGTTGGAAGGGTCCTGAGGGGGTCGTCGGACCTGTGGTGCTAGCACGCGGGTGTTGGCAAAAACAACGTGAGTTTGATTAGCGTTCAAAGGTAGCACGCGGGTGTTGGCGAAGTTTCGCCTTTGGGGCTCGGTGTATCATCCGAGAGAGAAAAAAAGAAGCGGAAGGGTTTTTGTGTTTTGCCTTCTTAAGGGATGGATCACAACCTAGTGCGGTACCATGCATAAACTGGGCTCTTATACCACTTGTCACGGGCCGAGAGTACCTCAAGCTCTCGACGTACCCGTGCA